>OY759226.1:4869700-5275346 GCA_963662175.1 Aradus depressus | reverse complement strand
AAACATTAAATTACCATATTTACTGTAGGAATTTTATCTCTTTGGTCTTTTACTAAATTTGATTTCTACAGTAGTTTTTCGAAAAGGACCCTAAAAAAAAGTTCAAGACGTGCAATTTTAAGAAAGTCACGTATTTAAAAAAAATTCAATTGACAAACTTTTCATTTGGATTTCTAAAGATGCCATATGTTTTTCTAAATTTTTCAAAAATATTAAAGCTAATCCGAAGGTTTTAAATTATCTTTACTGAGTCAACAGGAAAATGAATAGCATACAATTTACAGAGAACAAATAATTGGGTTTATTTTCTTACATCTACATAATAAAATTAAAAAGTAAACATTGAAGCAAAAATAAAAATAAAAATCGTAAAAACTAAATTCTTAAAACTATTTCAATCTTTTTTTTATTTTACATTTTGGCAATTCTTCAATTATGTTACATATTTGGGGCATATATATATATATTGTACATATAAATAAATAACAGGACCTTCTTTCCGGATCAATTTTATTGTTAATACACTCCTACTTAGTTCATCACATGTTAAGCCTAAACATTACTCTCCATCTTCACTCAGACCTCGACACTTCTCTACACATTAATTTTAAAAAAACAGCTGATGCCGTGTTTTGTTTTCTACTCATTTGTTTTAAAAGAAAATGCATTCATATTATTTATTTACTAATTCAATTGCTTCTTGAATTTTATAAAAAAATAAATATAATTAATTTTTTTTAGATTAATAATTTTAATGTGTGTATTTTTTTTATACATCACAAATGTTTACTAAATAATAATAATAAGGAGAAAAATCACTGGCCACGAACCTCACACTTAATCAGACATATCTGGCTTAAAATAAAATAAAATCATTTTTATATTTGTTACTAAATAATATCCTCCTCTCTTAAACCAGTCGACTATTTGCACTAATATTTAAATCCTCATAATAAATTTTGTGTCGATAAATTCATAACAAGAGCAGTTCTTAGTTATCTTAATTTTTATTAAATTGAAAAATGTGTCCACTTATTAAAAACGTATCTTGTATTAATTTTTTTTATATACTCGTATATTTTTAAGTATTTATTTGTTCAGTTTTTATTAATTTCATTTTACTTTTTTTAATAGTTTTGTTATTACTACTAATCATAGGTGTATTAGACTGAAGTAGTTATAAATATAATTTATAAGCTATCTTAATGTATAAATTCTTTTGATGTATCCTATTACCATGTATTGGTTTAACGGAAATAAATTTATTATTATTATTAGGGTTTTTGTATTGGACAGGTTATGTCATTGGGTTTTGACTTCAAATTTGATATTTCATGTTGATACATTCATTATTTCAATAGTTATTGGGATTTTTTGAGTTGACCCCTCTATTCCCCTTCTTTCCATCTGCCGATTCGATGAAAATTAATAAGTGTCGTCCTTATGAATTTGATGATGGTACATAAGAACGTCCCGAAATATCGTCGTGAAAAGTACACTGTTGGAAGAGTTATTAAAAATATTTATCATAATTAAAAGAGGGAGCCAGTAGCTCGCCGTTTTTCAGATACGACGATAAACGATGGTCCCGAGTCTCTGCGATGTCCTCATGTCCACCTGAGTGACGAAAGAGATCAATGGTAGCAGGCGATGAGACCTCGAAGCTAAAGCCCGGGCATGAATCACAATAGCTAACTCATAATTTAAATTAAATGAAAAACTCTATTTATCCGTATTATTATCTTTCTTCTTATGTATTTTCAAGTATTTATTTATTCATTTTATTTTATTTTTTATTATTATTGTTATTACTAACCTCATGTGTGTCCGACTCTGAGCTAATATCTTTTTATGTATCTAATTTATAAGCTATTTTAATGTAAGCATTCTTATAACATATCTTAATACCATTTTATGGTTTAACGGAAATATAAATATTATTATTATATATATATATTAAATTGTTGAAAGATGTTCAAAATGTTCAAAGGATTTTAATTTAATCTATATTAATAAAGCTGAAACGGGGTTTGTTTGTTTGTTTGTTTGTATGTTTGTTCCAGCATCACGCCGAAACGGCTGGACAGATTTTTATGAAACTTCCCATGTAGCATTCTTTTGAGCCCGATTGAATAATAGGCTATGTGGCGTCCCAAAATTCTGATCGGGAGAGGGGGTTGTGGGAGGGGCCTAAGTATAAATATAGAGCTAACTCATTAACTAATGGGCGAATCGTCATGAAATTTCACATGTAGTATTTGTAAAAGCCAAATAGGAAAAAAAAGTGTGTGGCGTCTCAAAATTTTGTACGGGATGGGGGGTAGTGGCGGGGGGGCCTAAGTATAAATATGGTGCTAGCTCAATAACGGTTGGTCGTATTGTCATGGAATTTCACATGTAGTATTCTTAAAAGCCAAATAGAAATATAGGGTGTATATGTCACAAAATTTTGAACGGGAGGGTGGGTTGATGGGGGCCTAAGTATAAGTATAGTGATAAGTCATTAACGGATGATCGGATTGTCACGAAATTTCACATGTAGTATTCCTGGAGGCCAAATATAAAAATAGGCGGTGTGACGGCTCAAAATTTTGTACGGGAGGGGGGTTATGGGGGTAGGCCTAAATTTGAAGATAGTGATAGGTCATTAACGGATGATCGGATTGTCATGGAATTTCACATGTAGTATTCTTGATGGTCAAATAAAAAAATACATTATGTGACATTATAAAAATTTGGGAGGGGGGGGGGGCTAAGCATAAAAATAATGCTGAATCATTGAAGGGTAAGCGGATTGTCATGAATTTCACATGTAGTAGTAGTAACTATGTATTCGCTGTGGGGTTCACTGTTGCAAGACATTTACTAGCTGTGATGTCCAGCGTTCCTAATATCGTACTAGCTGTGGGGTTCGCTGTTGCAAGGCACCTATAAGACATTCACTAGCTGTAATGCCCAGCGTTTCTAATTACGTACTAGCTGTGGGGTCTGCTGTTGCAAGGCGCTAGCAGTGTGGCCCAGCGTATTTCACTCGTAGGTACTAGCTGTGGGGTCCGCCGTTGCAAAACTCATACTAGCTGAGATGCCCTGTGGTTCTAACTACATACTATCTGTGGGGTTCTCAGTTGCAAGGCACCTACTACCTGTAGGGCCCAGCGTTCCTAAAAACGTACTAGCTGTGGGGTCCGTCGTTGCAAAAGCATACTAGCTGTGATGCCCAGGGTTCCTAATATCGTACTAGCTGTGGGGTCCGTTGTTGCAAGGCATTTACTAGCTGTAGTGCCCAGCGTTCCTAACTTCGTACTAGCTGTGGGGTCCGTTGTTGCAAGGCATTTACTAGCTGTAGTGCCCAGCGTTCCTAACTATGTACTAGCTGTGAAGTTCGCTGTTGCAAAGCACTTACTAACTGTAATGCCCAGCGTATTTAACTACATACTAGCTGTGGGGTCCGCTGTTGCAAGGCACTTAATAGCTGTGATGCCCAGCGTTCCTAACTTCGTACTAGCTGTAGGGTCCGCTGTTGCGAGGCACATACTAGCTGTGGTGACCAGCGTTCCTAACTACGTACTAGCTGTTGGGTCCGCTGTTGCAAGGCACTTAATAGCTGTGATGCCCAGCGTTCCTAACTTCGTACTAGCTGTGGGGTCCGCTGTTGCGAGGCACATACTAGCTGTATTGACCAGCGTTCCTAACTACGTACTAGCTGTTGGGTCCGCCGTCGCAAGGCACACACTAGCTATGATGCCCAGCATTCCCTACTACGTACTAGCTGTGGTGCTCAGCGTTGCAAGCTACATACTAGCTGTGGTCACAAACGTTCTTAAGTACGCACTGACTAGGACGTCCAGCGATGCTAAGTATTCACTAGGTGTGGCTTCCGCCGTTGAAAGGCGCATACTAGCTGTGGTGCCCAGGGGTCCTAAAAACTTACTAGCGTTAGAACAGCTGAAGGACTATAAGCCTTATTCCGTATGAATAATTGAAAATTATAACATCATGAATGTACTGTCGAGGAACTGAATAGCGTTATAGAAGATATTGGGAGAAAAATCAAAGTTCCCCGGGCAACGCCGGGTATAACTGCTATAGATTTAATATTTGTTAAAACTGATAGAGAACGACCGGATTATCTGAATCCTACACAAAAATCAAAATAAAAATGTTTTTCAAAAAATTCACGCTATTTAACGGTTTATAGGCTTAATAATTGTTAAAACTGATACGACAGAATCAGATATATCCGAAAAGTCCCATCCGACGGACGACGTGCTCAAGGCTATTTTCAACCTAAGTGAAATTTCACCTAACCAGGTTTATTTACATAACATACGTCTCATTATCGAGTACCTCACATTCGAAAAAGCCCTGGATCATCGCTTAAAGTCCCTTCCGAAGGACGACGTGCTCAAAGTGTTTTTTAACTACCCGATTGAAACATCTGACCTAAGTGCCTCAGCTAGATTTCTAAGTGGCGATTCTGAGCTCGGTAGACTCCATTCTTGAAATTTCTCGCTTTTTAACGGTTTATAGATTTAATATTTGTTAAAACTGATAGAGAACGACCGGATTATCTGAATCCTACACAAAAATCAAAATAAAAATGTTTTTCAAAAAATTTGCGCTATTTAACGGTTTATAGGCTTAATAATTGTTAAAACTGATACGACAGATTCAGATTTATCCGGAAAGTCCCATCCGAAGGACGACGTGCTCAAGGCTATTTTCAACCTAAGTGAAATTTCACCTACCCAGGTTTATTTACATAACATACGTCTCATTATTGCGTACCTCACATTCGAAAAAGTCCTGGAACATCGCTTAAAGTCCCATCCGAAGGACGACGTGCTCATAGTTATTTTTCACTTCCCGATTAAAACTTCTGACCTAAGTGCCTCAGCTAGATTTGTAAGTGGCGATCCTGAGCTCGGTAGACTCGATTCTTCAAATTTCTTGCTTTTTAACAGTTTATAGATTTAATATTTGTTAACTGACAGAGCCATAGAGTGTGCTGGTTTCGGATTATGCCAACGTCAGCACAACGTTCAGACTGACTTTAAATATGGTGACACCGATCCACTATGGAAGAAAAATGCCAAAAAAACAAAGATGTATGTATAGATATGAACACAAATTAAAACTTGTGTACATTGTGATATAATCTATATTAATAAAGCTGAATAAAGCTTTTGAGCCCGATTGAATAATAGGCTATGTGGCGTCCCAGAATTTTGAACGGTAGGGAGGGTTGTAAGGGGGGCCTAAGTATATAAATAGTCCTACCTCATTACGGTTGGTCGCATTGTCATGAAATTTCACACGTAGTCTTTTTAAAAGCCAAACAGGAAAAAAAGGTGTGTGGCGTCCCTAAGTTTTGAACGGGAGGGGGGGTTGTGGGGGGGCCTAAGTATAAATATAGAGCTAACTCATTAACTAATGGGCGAATCGTCATGAAATTTCACATGTAGTATTTTTAAAAGCCAAATAGAAAAAAAAGGTGTGTGGCGTCCCAAAGTTTTGATCGGGAGGGGGGGTTGTAAGGGGGGCCTAAGTATATAAATAGTGCTAACACATTAACTAATGGTCGAATTGTCATGAAATTTCACATGTAGTATTTTTAAAAGCCAAATAGGAAAAAAAGGTGTGTGGCTTCCCAAAGTTTTGATCGGGAGGGGGGGTTGTGAAGGGGCCTAAGTATAAATATAGAGCTAACTCATTAACTAATGGGCGAATCGTCATGAAATTTCACGTAGTATTTTTAAAAGCCAAATAGGAAGAAAAGGTGTGTGGCGTCCCAAAGTTTTGAACGGGAGGGGGGGTTGTAAGGGGGGCCTAAGTATAAATATAGAGCTAATTCTTTAACGGTTGGTCGGATTGTCACGAAATTTCACATGGAGTATTCCTGAAGGCCAAATAGAAAAATAAGGAGTGTGGCGTCCCGAAGTTTTGAACGGGTGGCGGGGTTGAGGGGGGGGGGGACTAAGTATAAATATAGAGCTAGCTCATTAACGGTTGATCGTATTGTCATGAATCGGATTGTCATGAATTTCACATGTAGTAGTAGTAGTAACTATATATTCGCTGTGGGGTTCACTGTTGCAAGACATTTACTAGCTGTGATGTCCAGCGTTCCTAATATCGTACTAGCTTTAGGGTCCGCTGTTGCAAGGTACTTGCTAGCTGTAGTGCTCAGCCCCAGCGTTCCTAACTATGTACTGGCTGTGGGGTTCGCTGTTGCAAGGCACCTATAAGACATTCACTAGCTGTAATGCCCAGCGTTTCTAATTACGTACTAGCTGTGGGGTCTGCTGTTGCAAGGCGCTAGCAGTGTGGCCCAGCGTATTTCCCTCGTAGGTACTAGCTGTGGGGTCCGCCGTTGCAAAACTCATACTAGCTGTGATGCCCTGTGGTTCTAACTACATACTATCTGTGGGGTTCTCAGTTGCAAGGCACCTACTACCTGTAGGGCCCAGCGTTCCTAAAAACGTACTAGCTGTGGGGTCCGTCGTTGCAAAAGCATACTAGCTGTGATGCCCAGGGTTCCTAACATCGTACTAGCTGTGGGGTCCGTTGTTGCAAGGCATTTACTAGCTGTAGTGCCCAGCGTTCCTAACTTCGTACTAGCTGTGGGGTCCGTTGTTGCAAGGCATTTACTAGCTGTAGTGCCCAGCGTTCCTAACTATGTACTAGCTGTGAAGTTCGCTGTTGCAAAGCACTTACTAACTGTAATGCCCAGCGTATTTAACTACATACTAGCTGTGGGGTCCGCTGTTGCAAGGCACTTAATAGCTGTGATGCCCAGCGTTCCTAACTTCGTACTAGCTGTGGGGTCCGCTGTTGCGAGGCACATACAAGCTGTGGTGACCAGCGTTACTAACTACGTACTAGCTGTTGGGTCCGCCGTCGCAAGGCACATACTAGCTATGATGCCCAGCATTCCCAACTACGTATTAGCTGTGGTGCTCAGCGTTGCAAGCCACATACATAATTTCACGTAGTATTTTTAAAAGCCAAATAGGAAGAAAAGGTGTGTGGCGTCCCAAAGTTTTGAACGGGAGGGGGGGTTGTAAGGGGGGCCTAAGTATAAATATAGAGCTAATTCTTTAACGGTTGGTCGGATTGTCACGAAATTTCACATGGAGTATTCCTGAAGGCCAAATAGAAAAATAAGGAGTGTGGCGTCCCGAAGTTTTGAACGGGTGGCGGGGTTGAGGGGGGGGGGGGGGACTAAGTATAAATATAGAGCTAGCTCATTAACGGTTGATCGTATTGTCATGAATCGGATTGTCATGAATTTCACATGTAGTAGTAGTAGTAACTATATATTCGCTGTGGGGTTCACTGTTGCAAGACATTTACTAGCTGTGATGTCCAGCGTTCCTAATATCGTACTAGCTTTAGGGTCCGCTGTTGCAAGGTACTTGCTAGCTGTAGTGCTCAGCCCCAGCGTTCCTAACTATGTACTGGCTGTGGGGTTCGCTGTTGCAAGGCACCTATAAGACATTCACTAGCTGTAATGCCCAGCGTTTCTAATTACGTACTAGCTGTGGGGTCTGCTGTTGCAAGGCGCTAGCAGTGTGGCCCAGCGTATTTCCCTCGTAGGTACTAGCTGTGGGGTCCGCCGTTGCAAAACTCATACTAGCTGTGATGCCCTGTGGTTCTAACTACATACTATCTGTGGGGTTCTCAGTTGCAAGGCACCTACTACCTGTAGGGCCCAGCGTTCCTAAAAACGTACTAGCTGTGGGGTCCGTCGTTGCAAAAGCATACTAGCTGTGATGCCCAGGGTTCCTAACATCGTACTAGCTGTGGGGTCCGTTGTTGCAAGGCATTTACTAGCTGTAGTGCCCAGCGTTCCTAACTTCGTACTAGCTGTGGGGTCCGTTGTTGCAAGGCATTTACTAGCTGTAGTGCCCAGCGTTCCTAACTATGTACTAGCTGTGAAGTTCGCTGTTGCAAAGCACTTACTAACTGTAATGCCCAGCGTATTTAACTACATACTAGCTGTGGGGTCCGCTGTTGCAAGGCACTTAATAGCTGTGATGCCCAGCGTTCCTAACTTCGTACTAGCTGTGGGGTCCGCTGTTGCGAGGCACATACAAGCTGTGGTGACCAGCGTTACTAACTACGTACTAGCTGTTGGGTCCGCCGTCGCAAGGCACATACTAGCTATGATGCCCAGCATTCCCAACTACGTATTAGCTGTGGTGCTCAGCGTTGCAAGCCACATACTAGCTGTGGTCACAAACGTTCTTAAGTACGCACTGACTAGGACGTCCAGCGATGCTAAGTATTCACTAGGTGTGGCTTCCGCCGTTGAAAGGCGCATACTAGCTGTGGTGCCCAGGGGTCCTAAAAACTTACTAGCGTTAGAACAGCTGAAGGACTATAAGCCTTATTCCGTATGAATAATTGAAAATTATAACATCATGAATGTACTGTCGAGGACTGAATAGCGTTATAGAAGATATTGGGAGAAAAAGTTCCCCGGGCAACGCCGGGTATAACTGCTATAGATTTAATATTTGTTAAAACTGATAGAGAACGACCGGATTATCTGAATCCTACACAAAAATCAAAATAAAAATGTTTTTCAAAAAATTCACGCTATTTAACGGTTTATAGGCTTAATAATTGTTAAAACTGATACGACAGAATCAGATATATCCGAAAAGTCCCATCCGACGGACGACGTGCTCAAGGCTATTTTCAACCTAAGTGAAATTTCACCTAACCAGGTTTATTTACATAACATACGTCTCATTATCGAGTACCTCACATTCGAAAAAGCCCTGGATCATCGCTTAAAGTCCCATCCGAAGGACGACGTGCTCAAAGTGTTTTTTAACTTCCCGATTGAAACATCTGACCTAAGTGCCTCAGCTAGATTTCTAAGTGGCGATCCTGAGCTCGGTAGACTCCATTCTTGAAATTTCTCGCTTTTTAACGGTTTATAGATTTAATATTTGTTAAAACTGATAGAGAACGACCGGATTATCTGAATCCTACACAAAAATCAAAATCAAAATCTTTTTCAAAAAATTTGCGCTATTTAACGGTTTATAGGCTTAATAATTGTTAAAACTGATACGAGAGATTCAGATTTATCCGGAAAGTCCCATCCGAAGGACGACGTGCTCAAGGCTATTTTTAACCTAAGTGATATTTCACCTACCCAGGTTTATTTACATAACATACGTCTCATTATCGAGTACCTCACATTCGAAAAAGCCCTGGAACATCGCTTAAAGTCCCATCCGAAGGACGACGTGCTCATAGTTATTTTTCACTTCCCGATTAAAACATCTGACCTAAGTGCCTCAGCTAGATTTGTAAGTGGCGATCCTGAGCTCGGTAGACTCCATTCTTCAAATTTCTCGCTTTTTAACGGTTTATAGATTAAATATTTGTTAAAACTGATAGAGAACGACCGGATTATCTGAACCCCACACAAAAATCAAAATGAAAACGTTTTTCAAAAAATTCGCGCTATTTAACGGTTTATAGGCTTAATAATTGTTAAAACTGATACTACAGATTCAGATATATCCGGATAGTCCCATCCGAAGGACGACGTGCTCAAGGCTTTCAACCTAAGTGGAAATTGACCTACCCAGGTTTATTTACATAACATACGTCTCATTATCGAGTACCTCACATTCGAAAAAGCCCTGGATCATCGCTTAATGTCCCATCCGAAGGACGAAGTGCTCAAAGTTATTTTTAACTTCCCGATTAAAACATCTGACCTATGTGCCTCAGCTAGATTTCTAAGTGGCGATCCTGAGCTCGGTAGACTCGATTCTTCACATTTCTTGCTTTTTAACGGTTTATAGATTTAATATTTGTTAACTGACAGAGCCATAGAGTGTGCTGGTTTCGGATTATGCCAACGTCAGCACAACGTTCAGACTGACTTTAAATATGGTGACACCGATCCACTATGGAAGAAAAATGCCAAAAAAACAAAGATGTATGTATAGATATGAACACAAATTAAAACTTGTGTACATTGTGATATAATCTATATTAATAAAGCTGAATAAAGCTTTTGAGCCAGATTGAATAATAGGCTATGTGGCGTCCCAGAATTTTGAACGGTAGGGAGGGTTGTAAGGGGGGCCTAAGTATATAAATAGTCCTACCTCATTACGGTTGGTCGGATTGTCATGAAATTTCACACGTAGTCTTTTTAAAAGCCAAACAGGAAAAAAAGGTGTGTGGCGTCCCTAAGTTTTGAACGGGAGGGGGGGTTGTGGGGGGGCCTAAGTATAAATATAGAGCTAACTCATTAACTAATGGGCGAATCGTCATGAAATTTCACATGTAGTATTTTTAAAAGCCAAATAGGAAAAAAAGGTGTGTGGCGTCCCAAAGTTTTGATCGGGAGGGGGGGTTGTAAGGGGGGCCTAAGTATATAAATAGTGCTAACACATTAACTAATGGTCGAATTGTCATGAAATTTCACATGTAGTATTTTTAAAAGCCAAATAGGAAAAAAAGGTGTGTGGCGTCCCAAAGTTTTGATCGGGAGGGGGGGTTGTGAAGGGGCCTAAGTATAAATATAGAGCTAACTCATTAACTAATGGGCGAATCGTCATGAAATTTCACGTAGTATTTTTAAAAGCCAAATAGGAAGAAAAGGTGTGTGGCGTCCCAAAGTTTTGAACGGGAGGGGGGGTTGTAAGGGGGGCCTAAGTATAAATATAGAGCTAATTCTTTAACAGTTGGTCGGATTGTCACGAAATTTCACATGGAGTATTCCTGAAGGCCAAATAGAAAAATAAGGTGTGTGGCGTCCCAAAGTTTTGAACGGGAGGGGGGGTTGTGGGGGGGCCTAAGTATAAATATAGAGCTAACTCATTAACTAATGAGCGAATCGTCATGAAATTTCACATGTAGTATTTCTAAAAGCCAAATAGCAAAAAAAGGTGTGCGGCGTCCCAAAGTTTTGAACGGGAGGGGGGGTTGTAAGGGGGGCCTAAGTATAAATATAGAGCTAATTCTTTAACGGTTGTCGGATTGTCACGAAATTTCACATGGAGTATTCCTGAAGGCCAAATAGAAAAATAAGGTGTGTGGCGTCCCTAAGTTTTGAACGGGAGGGGGGGTTGTGGGGGGGCCTAAGTATAAATATAGAGCTAACTCATTAACTAATGGGCGAATCGTCATGAAATTTCACATGTAGTATTTTTAAAAGCCAAATAGGAAAAAAAGGTGTGTGGCGTCCCAAAGTTTTGATCGGGAGGGGGGGTTGTAAGGGGGGCCTAAGTATATAAATAGTGCTAACACATTAACTAATGGTCGAATTTTCATGAAATTTCACATGTAGTATTTTTAAAAGCCAAATAGGAAAAAAAGGTGTGTGGCGTCCCAAAGTTTTGATCGGGAGGGGGGGTTGTGAAGGGGCCTAAGTATAAATATAGAGCTAACTCATTAACTAATGGGCGAATCGTCATGAAATTTCACGTAGTATTTTTAAAAGCCAAATAGGAAGAAAAGGTGTGTGGCGTCCCAAAGTTTTGAACGGGAGGGGGGGTTGTAAGGGGGGCCTAAGTATAAATATAGAGCTAATTCTTTAACAGTTGGTCGGATTGTCACGAAATTTCACATGGAGTATTCCTGAAGGCCAAATAGAAAAATAAGGTGTGTGGCGTCCCAAAGTTTTGAACGGGAGGGGGGGTTGTGGGGGGGCCTAAGTATAAATATAGAGCTAACTCATTAACTAATGAGCGAATCGTCATGAAATTTCACATGTAGTATTTCTAAAAGCCAAATAGCAAAAAAAGGTGTGCGGCGTCCCAAAGTTTTGAACGGGAGGGGGGGTTGTAAGGGGGGCCTAAGTATAAATATAGAGCTAATTCTTTAACGGTTGTCGGATTGTCACGAAATTTCACATGGAGTATTCCTGAAGGCCAAATAGAAAAATAAGGTGTGTGGCATCCCAAAGTTTTGAACGGGAGGGGGGGATGTGGGGGGGCCTAAGTATAAATATAGAGCTAACTCATTAACTAATGGGCGAATCGTCATGAAATTTCACATGTAGTATTTTTAAAAGCCAAATAGCAAAAAAAGGTGTGTGGCGTCCCAAAGTTTTGAACGGGAGGGGGGTTGTGGGGGGGCCTAAGTATAAATATAGAGCTAACTCTTTAACAGTTGGTCGGATTGTCACGAAGTTTCACATGTAGTATTCCTGAAGACCAAATAAATAAATAGGCGGTGTGACGGCTCAAAAGTTTTTACGGGAGGGGGGGTAGTGGGGGGGCCTAAGTATAAATATAGAGCTAACTCATTAACTAAAGGGCGAATCGTCATGAAATTTCACATGTAATATTCCTAAAGGTCAAATAGAAATATTAGGTGTGTGACGGCCCAAAATTTTGAACAGGAAGGAGGGTTGTGGGGGGGGGGGGCTAAATATACATATAGAGTTAGCTCATTAACGGTTGGTCGTATTGTCACGAAATTTCGCATATATTATTCCTGAAGGCCAAATAGAAAAATAAGGTGTGTGGCGTCCCGAAGTTTCGAACGGGTGGCGGGGTTGAGGGGGGGGGGGTATAAATATAGAGCTAGCTCATTAACGGTTGATCGTATTGTCATGAATCGGATTGTCATGAATTTCACATGTAGTAGTAGTAGTAACTATATATTCGCTGTGGGGTTCACTGTTGCAAGACATTTACTAGCTGTGATGTCCAGCGTTCCTAATATCATACTAGCTGTGGGGTCCGCTGTTGCAAGGCACTTACTAGCTGTAGTGCTCAGCCGCAGCGTTCCTAACTATGTACTGGCTGTGGGGTTCGCTGTTGCAAGGCGCTAGCAGTGTGGCCCAGCGTATTTAACTACGTAGGTACTAGCTGTGGGGTCCACCGTTGCAAAACTCATACTAGCTGTGATGCCCTGTGGTTCTAACTACATACTATCTGTGGGGTCCGCAGTTGCAAGGCACCTACTACCTGTAGGGCCCAGCGTTCCTAAAAACGTACTAACTGTGGGGTCCGTCGTTGCAAAAGCATACTAGCTGTGATGCCCAGGGTTCCTAATATCGTACTAGCTGTGGGGTCCGTTGTTGCAAGGCATTTACTAGCTGTAGTGCCCAGCGTTCCTAACTATGTACTAGCTGTGAAGTTCGCTGTTGCAAAGCACTTACTAACTGTAATGCCCAGCGTATTTAACTACGTACTAGCTGTGGGGTCCGCTGTAGCAAGGCACTTAATAGCTGTGATGCCCAGCGTTCCTAACTTCGTACTAGCTGTGGGGTCCGCTGTTGCGAGGCACATAATAGCTGTGGTGACCAGCGTTCCTAACTACGTACTAGCTGTGGGTCCGTCGTTGCAAGGCATTTACTAGCTGTAGTGCCCAGCGTTCCTAACTATGTACTAGCTGTGAAGTTCGCTGTTGCAAAGCACTTACTAACTGTAATGCCCAGCGTATTTAACTACATACTAGCTGTGGGGTCCGCTGTTGCAAGGCACTTAATAGCTGTGATGCCCAGCGTTCCTAACTTCGTACTAGCTGTGGGGTCCGCTGTTGCGAGGCACATACTAGCTGTGGTGACCAGCGTTCCTAACTACATACTAGCTGTTGGGTCCGCCGTCGCAAGGCACATACTAGCTATGATGCCCAGCATTCCCAACTACGTACTAGCTGTGGTCACAAACGTTCTTAAGTACGCACTGACTATGACGTCCAGCGATGCTAAGTATTTACTAGGTGTGGCTTCCGCCGTTGAAAGGCGCATACTAGCTGTGATGCCCAGGAGTCCTAAAAACTTACTAGCGTTACAACAGCTGAAGGACTATAAGCCTTATTCCGTATGAATAATTGAAAATTATAACATCATGAATGTACTGTCGAGGAACTGAATAGCGTTATAGAAGATATTGGGACAAAAATCAAAGTTCCCCGGGCAACGCCGGGTATTACTGCTAGTAAGTAAATATAGGTTAACACGCTGACACCAATTTCAAGCTCCAAAAGCCCCCAAAAGAGGCAACAATTATCCTGAAGAATGGAGCAGAGCTGGTCTAAAGTACTTTGTTCTTTGCCAGGAGTCTCCTAGGTTAAAG
Source organism: Aradus depressus (assembly GCA_963662175.1). Taxonomy (NCBI): domain Eukaryota; kingdom Metazoa; phylum Arthropoda; class Insecta; order Hemiptera; family Aradidae; genus Aradus; species Aradus depressus. Next base: position 5,261,277 of record OY759226.1, on the reverse strand, counting down.
AAGTTAAGACCACTTCATTCGGAATATTAAACAGAATAGAATAGAATATTTGAGTTTGTCAGGTTTAAGGAGAAATGTAATAAAGTTCTATGTTTGTCGTTGCAGCACTTTTTTTTTATGCGACTGCGGAACAGAGAGAGTATTTTTTAAATATTTTTTTTTTATTTTATTTTATATGTTATTTTGATGCTGGGCATATTGTCAAACTTTAGGAATCAAAATTTGTACAAAACCCTTGGAGTTGTGTATCAAATTAAACGACTAGATGACGATTCCAAAACTAGATGTATTGTATTGTTTCTAAAATAATTAAAATAAACTTAATTATATAATAAATTCATCACAGCCTTATTTCTCCCATTTTATTTATTTATTTTTAAATAATAACTATAGACTTTTTGTGGAATACTGCCATCGTCAGTAACTACAATTTATACCTCTTTTATATTAACGTGCCTTCTGTCAATCAGAATTTCTTTTTTATAAAAGAAATTGCACTTGGATCTGCCTCGATCATCTCAATGTCAGTAATTGGTAACTTCAACTCACTTCTCTTCATAAACACTCATATTTCAAACAATCATTTATTACAAACACTTACTTCAAATAATCATTTATTACAAACACTTACTTCAAATAATCATTTATTACAAACACTTACTTCAAATAATCATTTATTACAAACACTTACTTCAAACCATCATTTATTACAAACACTTACTTCAAATAATCATTTATTACAAACACTTATTTCAAACAATCATTTATTACAAACACTTACTTCAAATAATCATTTATTACAAACACTTACTTCAAATAATCATTTATTACAAACACTTACTTCAAATAATCATTTATTACAAACACTTATTTCAAACAATCATTTATTACAAACACTTACTTCAAATAATCATTTATTACAAACACTTACTTCAAATAATCATTTATTACAAACACTTACTTCAAATAATCATTTATTACAAACACTTATTTCAAACAATCATTTATTACAAACACTTACTTCAAATAATCATTTATTACAAACACTTACTTCAAACCATCATTTATTACAAACACTTACTTCAAATAATCATTTATTACAAACACTTATTTCAAACAATCATTTATTACAAACACTTACTTCAAATAATCATTTATTACAAACACTTACTTCAAATAATCATTTATTACAAACACTTACTTCAAATAATCATTTATTACAAACACTTATTTCAAACAATCATTTATTACAAACACTTACTTCAAATAATCATTTATTACAAACACTTACTTCAAACCATCATTTATTATTTTTTTAAATTATTCATTTTTATTTTTATAGATATTTTTTAATTTGTTCAATTAAAAATAAATGGAGGCAACAATTGTCTGGCAATTATATTATTTATCAATTGACAGTTCAAAATGGAGGTTTTTGCGATTTGAAAATGATGCACCAAAAAAAAAAAAAATAGAATTTTAAAGATATATGAACTAATGTGAATTGGATGTTTCTTATATTAGTGTAGTACTGTCTTGAATTTTGATATGAAATGGAAGAATAATACACCAGACAACTGTGGCCTCCATTTATTTTTAATTGAACAAACTAAAGAAGATAAAAATAAAAATGAATGATTAAAAGTAACAAAAAAAAATAAATAAATGAAAAATAAGGGCTATAATAAATGATTGTTTGAGGTTAGGTTTTATGACTCATGCCCGGGCTTTAACTACGAGGTCATATCGCCTACTACCAGAGCGCTCTTTCGTCACTCTGGTGGACATGAGCCCGACTCTACTATGGGAGTCCTAAATTTTGCCTACCCTAAATCTTTATTCACCTAGGATAGGGGTCTTTAACGAGTACCTGACATCGTACAGGCTCGGGACCATCGCTTAACGTCCCATCCGAAGGACGGCGTGCTTAAGTTTATTTTACCTCCCAGATAAAATAAACTAAAGGCCTCGGTCGGGTTTCGAACCCACGTTCTTGAGCTCAAAAGACAAGCACGCATACCACTGAGATACCAGCGCCATCATTTGAAGTAGGAGTGTTAATGAAGTGAAGTGGTGCCATCTATGAGGGTGTTCAGTTACCAATTACTGACATTGAGACGAATGAGGCAGTCCCAAGTGCACTTCGTCTGTTCTAGATGTCTTCATAAAACTTACACAACGTAATTAGCTGCTTTAGTTGGGTGATCTACTTCCTCTTTGTCAGTGAACTTAACTTCTCTCTCGCAAGTCAGGCTTGAAGAAAAGTTCAACCTTAGCGGCTCAAAGAATTTTTATATATCATTGTATGACTCTCTGTCGATTTTTATTATTCTATTTTATTTTATTCACACTTATATAGATTTTGTTTCTACACATTTTCTTCTATTTATGTAGATACTTTTTTTTTCTTAATAATTAAGCTTTTAATTTTATTTTTTTTCATGTTAATCTTTTGTTTATCTATATTTATAATTGTCTAGTTTTTTTGTTTTTTTTTAATGTAGCACTAATTTATTTATGCATGCATTTATTTCTTTGTATGATACATCGCACCCATCGTAGAATAAAGGTACAACTTAAAAATTAAATTTGTTGGGAAATTAACATTTTAATTAGAGATGTTTTCGCCAGAGATCTTATGGAAGTTCATTGTAAATACTTCTAAGTTGAGGAACGCGGACATATTGGGGGAACTTGTAATAAATAAATAAAACAAACTTATTTTTTGAAATATTGTCTATTCCACTAAATATATAAATATATATAACTACCGGTTTCGGCCTAACACCATCGTCAGGTCTAGTTATGAACTCTCTGTAAACTAGCTTAGTTCATAACTAGACCTGACGATGGTGTAAAGCCGAAACCGGTAGTTATATATATTTATATCTTTAGTGGAATAGACAATACTTCAAAAATAAGTTTGTTTTATTTATTTATTGTAAATACTATTGAATAAAACACTTAAAACAAGTCAAAAATTCCACTATATTTATATAAAGTGAGTCATAAGTCTGTATCCTGTACACTTGACAATGCTCTAACCAGCGAAATATATTGTGTCTTTTATATAAATATAGTGGAACTTTTTGACTTGTTCTAAGTGTTTTATTCAGTAGCAACATTTTAATGTTGTAAACACAGTTTGTCAGCACATTTTGTGGTGGCACAAACTCGTGGGGTGTCGTTTAAATGAGAAGGTAGTCAAAAGTGTAGAACAACAACTTTAATGTTGATTTACCAACAAATTCAATTTTTGAGTTGTACCTTTATTCTACGAGGGGCGCGATATTAAATATTTTATTTCATTGTTACCTTTTTTTTGACTCTGTATGCATTTATTCTTAAGGGACCTCGTCCCAGAGTCATTCTATCGGTAGTTATTGTCTTCACAGACACACACAGACAGATAAAACTTTATTTTTTGACGAATATTGTTAAGTAAATTATATGAAATAAAACAAACACCTATCTGATTGCGATAATTTAAAAAATGTTATTTAAAACCTATTTGTCTATTTCCATGATTATTAATGTTTTAGTAATGTATTCATATTTAATTTCAGTTTGTATTAGTGTACATTCATGTTTATTTATAATATATCTATATTTAATTTTAATGTTTAGTAATGTATTCATAGTAAGTCAGGTTCAATTTTTAACTTGCTATAATGTCTATTTTAACGTTCAGTAATGTTTATCAACACACTAATTTTGATGATATAAAATATATGGAAACGTTGGCGTTTGAATAGTGTTTTGCCTGTTTTCTTCCATCTTTGACTGACCCTCAATATTCCTACAATTATTTAAAACGTTTTTCTATAAAATTACTGGTCAGCGTTTATTTTTGTAAAAATGTCCTCCCCTCCTCACACTATTGATAAATATTGTTATATATTATATTTTTTTAAGTTGATAGAAGAATGAGTTATAGCTTTTTTTTTCATAAAAAAAACAATTCAGAATGAGGCTATAAAATTGTATAAATTTTTCCGTTCCAGGTGATGATAATGTTCTCGTTCCAGGATGAAAAATCAGCTCTTTCCAAAATTTATGTTAAAAGGTATTGGAACTCTTTAAAACCCCATAAATATTGTTTAAATTTTTTTTCCCCCATTATTAGTATCTATTTTTTTTTTTTTTCCATAACCTTAATTAACTTTATCCATTTAATTTTCTTCCCCAGCTGTACGAAGTATGGGGGAAATTATTTATTTGTGTAATCGGTCAGCAATTCGAAGAGTTTTCAGTGGAATTCCATGTTTTCCGACCTCCTGATTCAAAAAATGTAATGAAAAATGTCTGTCTCTCTGTGAACACGACAGTATGGGTTTATCAACACAACATTTTACACGTGTATCCAGAAACATCTATATGTTCTGCAGTTACTGCATTATCAGCTGTCAGGTTGGCAAAATTGTTTGTATATATTTGTATGTTTGTCCGCTTAACGACACCGTCGTTCGGGTACAATCGCTACAATGTGAAGAAAAAGTGAAATAAATTAATAAAAATAGACAGAGCATAATACATTGATGGTTAACTATAAAAAAGTAGGAAGGATGCCCAGACATGGTTTGAAATAAAATTAATTTTAGAAAGTAGAGGCTAGATAGAAAAAGTGAGGAGAGAAAGAAGGCAAATAATAATAATAATAGAATAAGATAAAACCGGCGTCGGTAGCTCAGTGGTATGCGTGCTTGCCTTCTGAGCTCAAGATCGTGGGTTCGTAACCCGACCGAGGCCCTTAGTTTATTTTATCTGGGAGGTAAAATAAACTGTAGCACGCCGTCCTTCAGATGGGACGATGTCAGGTACTCGTTAAAGACCCCTGCCCTAGGTGAACAAAAAATTTAGGGTAGGCAAAATTTAAGACTCCCACAGTAGAGTCGGGCTCATGTCCACCAGAGTGACGAAAGAGCGCTCTGGTAGTAGGCGATATAACCTCCCAAAAAAAGAAAAAAGGTCGGTGAATCACCGGCTATGTACTTTTCCAGAATGAACTAATCAATTACTTTTCGCTCCCTCTCCAAAACCTCCAAAAAGTCGACCGTTTGCGCTAATATTCAACAGTAAGTCAACAAATGGACTCATAAATCCTTATACTAAATAAGTTATTATGATTTGTGAATTGAGCCCTCTCCTCTGACTGCCCTTCCCTCTAGCTGATATTGCTGAAGTTTGACGGATAATGTCCTTATTGTGTTATGACTTTAAATATGAAATTTCGTGTCTTCTTGTTTTTTTTTTTTTTTTTTTATTATATTAGCTTTCGATATATATCTATGTATTTAGCTAACTATATGTGCATACATCTATAAATTATATATATTTATATATCTATATATATATTTATTTATATATATATTTCAAAAAATAAACACAAGTGAAAAATGATTCCTAGAAGTATAGCTAGGAAATTAATATTTTAATCAATTTGTTAATATATACTAAATAATATTCTAAAGAGAGCATGAATTATTTTACATTAGAGGGTATTTGAGGAAGACAGAAAGATACAACGTTACATGTAGGTCCCAGTGGACCAGCTTCAACTCCGAGAAAATATTTATGTCTGCAGTGCGGGAACCGTCTTAATATGGTAAAACGCTAAAATTTTAATTTATCTTTGTCTGAAGTTACTGCATATAACCTTTCTTGTTAACCACAAGATATAAACTCTCAAAAAAAAGGAAAAAAAAAGTCGTCGGTAAACAGGGGCATAGCCAGGGGGGGGGGGGGGGGGGCAAGATTACGAAAATTGTGCTTTACTTAAATGTACATGTACAAAACAAGTCATATTACATTCATTTAAATATACATGAATTCGATCATTTCATTTCCTCGTTCAAAATCTTCATTTATGTTATACTTTATGCTCTTAAAGCTGATTTTACATGCGCAGTGAAACTGCAAAGCGCAGCAGCAGCAAATGCACACTATTGCATGTCAGACATTTAATTTTAAAAGCACAGAAACCACAGTTTGCATTTGCTGCTGCTGCGCTTTGCATTTTTACTGCTCATGTAAAGTCAGCTTAGGTATTACAGTCAGTGGTTACCACGGGGGGAGCTTCTAGAGGCCCGAGTCTCCCAAATTAATAACAAAAAGTCTGCAGGGCTAACTACGGAAACTGTGGACTGTGTCCCCCCCCCCCCCCCCCCCCCCCCCCCCCTCCCCCCTGTGTAGCCTAACTTTGCCCCCCCCCCCTGCTCAAAATCCTGGCTACGCCCCTGTCGGTGAATCACCGGCAATGTACTTCCCCAGAACGAATTAATCAATTAACTTTTCGCTCCCTCCCCAAAACCAGTCGACCGTTTGAGCTAATATTCGACAGTTGACTTACAAATGGACTCCTAAATCCTCATACTAAATTTTGTGACGATGAATTCATTACATCGGCAGTTATCAGGGTTTTTGAATTGAGCCCTCTCCTCTGATCTTATATCTGTATCCAAAACTCTATTTTCAGGGAAATCTGTTAAAGGGATGGGAGAGACTAGGGGGTCGGCTTAACACAAAAATTATAATAATTATTGTTAGTCGAGCTGAGTTTACGAAGCTCTTTCTTAGGCGACTCAAGTATTTCGTTGTACTCGTACTCCTCCTAAGTGGACACGGTGACGATAGTTTACTACTAAAAAAATCTGAAATCGAACATACCACGGAGGAATAATCACCGAAAAACGAAATCCCCATTGAAATCAATTGAGAGGCAAAATGCTCGTGCAAAATAGAATTTTTCGATTTCAAATGTAAAAATCCGGGCGAAGCCCTTTTCGGTTTACCATCGGACACCACTTTTTTCGACTTTTTTTCGATAAAAATATTCTTCAACATACGAAGAACACATAGTAAAAAGAATTTTGTACAAAAACAGCTGTTCTCTAGAAAAAATCCATAGATAGAACTCCCTCCCGGGGCCATGGATGTCTTAAATAATTATACATAACACATTGACATGGCTAATATGCACCGTTCATAAAGCCAAAAGAAAAAAAAAAATAATAAAAATAAATAAATTTAGACTGACTCAGATCAGTTTTTGGAAACAGCAGAATGCATTGCACACCTAGTTAGTTATTGTCTCATGCCCGGGCCTGCAAGGCCATCTACTGCAGAGCGCTCTTTCATCACTCTAGTGGACATGAGCCCGACTCTCTGTGGGAGTTCTAATCTAAATTTTTATTCACCTAGTTAAGGAGTGAATCATATCTTTAACGACTGATATCGTACAGATTCGGAACCATCGTTTAACGTTCCATCCGAAGGACGGCATGCTTAAGTTTATTTTACCTCCCAGATGTGTAAGCCAACTATAGATATTTAGCCCAAAACTGTCCATTGGTTTTTGGTGGGAAGGGCATAAACTTAATTGATAACATTTGTCATAAACTGTTCTAGGAAAAATGTTGGGAGACATGATTCACCGGCTTGATAATATATGTATACTATGAGAAGTGTAGAAGTGGAGGGGGGCGTATATAGGAGGCAGGAGAACATATTCATCAGTACTAAGCCGACTAGGCTGGGACCGGACGGACCGCAATTAGGACTCAGAACGTAATTAAAGGATTCTCACTCACTTAAGGGATAACACATAATCTCTCTCATCCCTTCCTCTTCTATCATATCTCTACTTTCGTTTTTTTTTTTTTTTGTGAAAACCATTTACTTAAGTGATATCCTGTTTTAAACTGTCTTCAACATAAATTTGTGCCCCATTAGCGGAGCTCTGTTATTAGAGGAACTGTTATTTTGTAACAAGTATCTGTATATCAGCATGTACAAAGTACTCACATTGTAAATATTATAAAATATTCCAAAAATGTATTTATTTACATATTTACAAGGACACAACATTTGTCATTAGTAATTGTGATGTTGAGCGGTGGCGAGTGTGTGGCTCTACTACTGAGGTACGTCACCGAAGAGTTCAGGCTAGTGCTAGTGCAGGTCCTTCTGTGAAGGCGTCGTGGCAGATTTGTGGGGAGAGTGCTCGTGGATAATTGCAGAATAAGTGGTGTGATGTAAAAAAAATAATACACACATTAAAATGATTAAATTATTAATATTAAAAAATGAATTATATTTATTTTTTTATGAAAAGCAAATTTATTTTAAAGCAAATGAGTAAAAAAAAAACACTGCCATCAGCTGTTTTTTAGTGTGTATAGAGACGGGTCGAGGCCTGGGTAGAGGTGAGACGGTCTGAGTGAAGATAGAATGTGGTGTTTAGGCTTAAGATGCGATGAACTAAATAGAAGTGAATTGACGGTGAAATTGATCAGAAAAGAAGGTACTGTTGTTTGTTTATATGTACAGGATATATGCCCAGAAATATATTAACTTAGATTTCATAAAGCTTTTATTTATATCAATAATGCTATTGTCACATTTGTACATTATGTAGGACAATAATGTAATTGATAACAATTTAATGTTATTTGACGTTCAATTAACACTTCGATTGACATGTGTGATTCTGTTCAGTATTGGGCGATGATATGAAAAATAAGAGATGAAAGGAAGGGTGTCTGCTGTGATATTCCTAGCAAAAATCAAATCGAGAGATGTTCCTCCAAGTGTTGTCGATTTACGAACATCAGATACGCACTATTATAAACATTTACTAATGAAAATGTTTTTTTAATGTTTAAATAATAAATTATACAATTTATAAATACGTACTCATTTCGTTTTGTTTTGAAATAATATTTTTTCAATGAGAACTTGATTTTATTAAACGAGTCGATGTTGCAACCGATGCACTAGCATTGGCGAGACGAAAATGCATACGATTACGAACAGAAATTTAATTTGAGGCTAATATTTTAACTCATTCTCTGTAAAATGCTACGAAACCCTGGTTATTGACAGTTGCTTATTTGTTTTTACAAACAAAATTTTTTACATGTTTGGAAATGTGTAAGTTAGGTAAAACAATTTATGTAAGCAAACCTCATACATAACCTCAAAGTATCACAGGGAATGAGTAAATTTTGATAAACATAAGAAATGTTTTGTATCACACTATTAAAGTATTACCTGACTGTAATTTTTCTCAAGAAGTGCGATGAAACATTATTAAACGATGCACTTGATCACTTCACAAACAACAATAACTTTTGTGTCACTCTCTCTCTCACGGCGCATGCGCGATACGTGTGTACCGCGTTACGCGTGACTTTCGTTACGGGACATCGTTTTCGTGCATGAGGGCCCGGCCTACCAAATTATAAGACGTTGTCACGTCAAAAAGTGTAACTAGAAAATGGAAGTGCTTGGAGATTTGAAGATGAAGTAGCAACGAAGAAAGAATAAGAAGATTGAAAGACAAATCAATTTTTATTCACCTAGAGTAGGGATCTTTAACGAGTACCTGACATCGTACAGGCTCGGAACCATCGCGTTTTATCCGAAGGACGGCGTGCTTAAGTTTATTTTACCTCCCAGATTTATTACTTATTTGTTATTTGTATCTTTTTATTTAGTTGCTATATTAATTATTTGTTTTTTGTATATTTTTATTTAGTAACTAAATACAGACCGGTACAATATATGCCTCCCTGAAAATTCAGAGCACAAGCTTTGGCCCCATGAGGTGCTTAGTTAAACCGGAATAACCCGTTAATTCTATTAAAATTTTTTTTTACCCAACAAAAGTCTGTATGCTTTTGGTATACTGAGGCCAGGGGTAAAAAAGTCTGTACAAATACATGGTGAATAGCTTATCTGACAATCCTGCTCAACTGTGTATATTTTTTATTAAAGCTAGTTTCTAGTACAAAGGGTATTTTGAATGAGGCGAGTGAATTACTGAGTGAGGCTGCTGCCACAATTTAAAGGTCTGCCGACATAGTGTGTGTTAAAGGTCTGCCGACATAGTGTGTGTTAAAGCCCCATTTGTGGCTGGGTAGGTTTACTCTAGCTCCCGGCTCTGACAAACTGCTCTTCTAACTCCTATATCCTAATTGTCTGCCAAGCACCACACCCTTCTTGTTTTTATCCCACCTCCAGAGCCCCGGATCAAGCAACTTCAGAGGCTGGGGTCAGTCATAAAGGCCTCCCTCCTATATGTGGCTATCACTATATATACATAGTCTACTTCTCCAGCTGTACAAAGTATAAGAGAAGTTATATAATCGGTCAGAAATTCGATGTTAAGTTTTCAACGGAATTTCAGGTTGTTCGACCCTCAAATTCCAAATTCACGTTTGACTTAGTGGCTTCTGAATTCTCATCCTCTCTACTCTCTTCCCCCTTCCCTTCGATCGAGTTTTCGAAAAATTAATAGGTGGTAGCAAAAAAACACCCCCTCAGAAAGACGAGATGCAATTTTCCCATAGAAATAAAACATGTTGTCTTCCCATTTTTATTTAATTTAATTTTTTTTTTTTGGTGCATCTGATTTCCTGAGGGGGGGGGGGTCGGTCACGTTACCCTGTTATATCGTCGAGGAATGAGTAACCTTCTCCGGTTTATTTACAATTTTTTTTTTCAAATTGTTGCTATGGACGGCTGTGGACCGGCTGGATGACTACGGTCCACAGTCGTCCTTGGTTTTCAGCGCTTTACGCCGAGTGAGCTCGGGATTCTTTCGGGGGGTTCTGTTCAGTCGGGGGTAGCCACCGGAACGCCTGTCGGCGGGGCCCCCGGCGCCGGGTTAGAACGCTTTCTTGATTCTACGCCAGGAGGAGACGAACCGACCAAAAGAATTGTCTTCCCTTTGTTTTATTTTAGACCAGAGCCTGTTTTTGACGCTACAGCGTCATCAGGTTCATCTCACCAACATAGCACAGAATATCATCCTCCCACATAGCACAACTGGCCAGATGTCCTTTAACCGCTGTGCTATATGTGTGGGATGAACCACTGATGATGATGCTGTTGCCTCGAAAACCGGTTCTGGTCTAAAATAAAACAGTGGGAAGACAAAGTCTTTTATTTGTATGAGAAATCTCGTCCCACGACATCTTACAATCACATATGGAGATCCAATTTTCTTGACAAGTGGCCTTAACGGCATGCGTTGTAGCCTCTTGTCAGAGAACGGTCGATTGATTTTAGCTGTAGAGCAATAAATTAATTGATTGTAGTGCATTGCCGATGATTCACCGACAACATTTATATTTCTACAGTTTTTTTTCTTTGCTTTATGTACGGTGCATATTAGCCATGTCAATGTATTGTTTATCTAGTTATTTACGACATCCATGGCCCGGGAGGGAGTTTTATCTATCGGACGGGATTCGAACCCGCAAACCATAGTGAGACCATGCGACCAAAGCGCTACACAATATGAGTTTACGTTGAGTTTTCACCGGAAATTTATGTTTTCCGATCTCCGACGACAGCGCGAACTAGTCAACTAAGTTGCACACTACAAATTACACATGTAAATTCAAAGCCCCATAAAGACGACACTAATTTTCAGCCAGATCGACCGAAAGAAAGGGAGAGATTAGGGAGGCTTAACACAAAAACTCTACTAACTGGCCGTTGTTATGAATGTATTGACACGAAAATTTATATGTGTATCCAGAACCCCGTCATAGAATATTCACAACCAAATTTTATAGCGTTAGACTAAAAATTCACTTCTGCCTCAAGGGGCATTTAACATTACAGTAATCACAGTGACTGTCCATATATGAGCGTGTCAGCATGCCAGTCCTTTTCCACTAATTCTCTAGGTCAGCGGGTACATTTCCGTTTTTCTAGATAAACGTTTGTCTGTCAGTCTGTCTATCTGCTGTTTAATGTTTATTTGTCCTGGGCTATCTTCTGTATGATGGGGAAAAAGCCAGAAAATTTAAGCTCACCCTTTTCGAGGTATATTGTTAGTTAGTTAATTTGACTCATGCCCGGGCTTTAAGTAGGAGGTCATATCGTCTACTACCAGAGCGCTCTTTCGACACTCCGGTGGACATGAGCCCTACTCTACTGTGGGAGTCTTAAATTTTGTCTACCCTAAATTTTTATTCACCTAGGGCAGAGTAGGTGTCTTTAACGAGTACCTGACGTACAGGCTCGGGACCATCGCTTAACGTCCCATCCGAAGGACGGCGTGCTTAAGTTTATTTTACCTCCTAGATAAAATAAGCTAAGGGCCTCAGCCGAGTTTCGAACCCACGAGCTCAGAAGGTCCACTTAGAAGGAAAACAAACATTATTAGTTAATAGAGAATTAACTAGTGTTTAATTTGTAAATATTTTGCTGGGAATCAACAGGTAAAACTTTAATTCTCTTCAAAGTGTTATGAAAACAAAAACAAAAACAACCCAACTCTCTTCCGTGGCTTCCTTCAAATCCTCACTATTCCAATTCCCTTTCACTGAACAATCCACTCCCCTTTGATCTCTCCCCCGTATTCTCTAATTGAAGACCTTGCAGCAAGAAGGATGCAGCTCCAAATTTTTAAAATGTTGAGAAATTAAAAAAAACTGCGCGTATTTTTTTTGTTACGCCGTAAGATCAATACAATTTTAAATCATTATAATTTACGTTTGTATGGACACTTTAGAACTACTACTGCTCAAAGATGAGTTTTCTGTTAGCGTGGGCGAATTTTAAAAATTTGAAGCTGCATTCTTCTTGCACCAAATTTGAAAAATATATCCATTTTTAAGGAAAAAAATCGTATAAATGAATATAAAAACGTATTTTTAAACTTTTTTTTTTTATTAGTATGTTTTAAAAAGGTTATTATAAAAGCAATAAAATAATTTTCATTCGTCAAAAAATACATTTGAAATATTTTCGCAGTTATTACAAAAAAAGTTCTGTTATGCTTGATCATCATCGTCGGTACAAGAAAGTTTTGGATGATTTCCGTGGTTAATAGTTTCACTCTTGAGTTCCGTGTAGAAGTGCATTTCGTTTTGAGGAACAAAATGTGTTGCTAAATGCATAATATCTTGGAATTTGGCCTTCTTCACCGGTTTTGGAGAGGTGTAAACAAGTGATTGTGGTTCGAACGAGAGTTCTTCAGTTATATCTTTTTGGATACAAAACATATCAAAAACAGGTATGAAAGCTTTAGAGGGAGAGCGATAACATAATTGATTATTTCGTGCTGGGGAAGTACATAGGTTAGGTTTTATGACTCATGCCCGGGCTTTAACTACGGGGTCATATCGCCTACTACCAGAGCGCTCTTTTGTCACTCTGGTGGACATGAGCCCGACTCTACTGTGGGAGTCCTAAATTTTGCCTACCCTAAATGTTTATTCATTCGGGGTCTTTAACGAGTACCTGACATCGTACAGGCTCGGGACCATCGCTTAACGTCCCATCCGAAGAACGGCTTAAGTTTATTTATCTCCCAGATAAAATAAACTAAGGGCCTCGTTCAGGTTTCAATCCCACGATCTTGAGCTCAGAAGGCAAGCACGCATACCACTGAGCTACCGGCGCCCTCAAGGAAGTACATAGTGATTCACCGACAACTTTCTTCTGATCCAATAAGTCCTCTCTCTCCATTCTGGTCCACCTGCCCTACTTTTGGCAGCTCTTGAACAGCTTTGAGTAACTCTCACAAGAGGCTACAACGCACGACGTTAAGGCTACTTGTCAAGAAAATTGGATCTCGTCTTTCAGAGGGGATGTTTTTTTTTCTTTTTTCAGTTATCTTCTTCCTACGTTTTACGTAGTGTCTGTGTTAGGGGTGGGGGGACAGTCGTAGTTCACACAAGTTCCTACAAGTACTCAACAATTCCATTTCCCATCCCATCATCCCAAACCTTCTCTCCATCACAACACATCTCCCCCCCTCTTGTTAACGGGGGGTTGCCCCCTCGGTTGTTAACGGGGGGCTGCCCCCACCCCCTCTTTTCTCCCCATTCTGACAGTCATTCGATTTGTCCAAAGTAAATTCATTTTATGCACAATGAGACCTGAATTTGATTTTTATTACTTTAACAGGTGTACGAAGTACAGTAGACTCTCCCTTATCCGGCGTTGCCGGGACCGACGTGACGCCGGATAACAGAAAACGCCGGATAACGAAAATCATCAATTATTGAGAAAAAATATATCAATTAAAGCATAAAAAAAGTGTTTTAGGTGAGCTAAGGAATAAAACACGTTGATAACATTTACTACATTGACAAATATGTACATACTGAACATTGATTTATTATATGTACGTACATATGTACATACATATGTATATTTATCGTAAACGAATTACATAATTAAAGTCTGTGCACAAGACCGCAAGAGGCCCTTTGCGCCTCACTAGGACGTCTTTCCCTATTTAACGTGCATATTTCTTTATCCTTAATGAAACTGACTGAGCCCTAGAGGGGAGGGAGGGAATTCAGCTTTAACCCCCTCCCCCCCCCCCCCCCCCCAAAAAAAAAATATATATATATATATGCATATATTAATATGCAATATAAAAATATATTTATTATTAGAATTATTTGATCTACGTCAATCTTTAAGAATATTCAAGGCAATAGAAACTTCTTAAATTTTGAATATACTTTTTTTTCAAATAGTTTTTTTTTTTTTTCAAAGACAAGTCACGTTATTTTTCTCAAAAAAAAATTGGCATCCCTAGGGGGCCATGCAGGAGACCCTGACGCTCGAAATAACGTTACAGTTAATACAGTAAACAAAGAGGTGTCTATAATGGTTCATCCGCCACTCAAACCAGTTACCGGGAGTGCCGCTGTACTAGGTGTCGCGTGACGGCTGGGCAGTGCGGCAGAAGAGAGGTGGGGAGTGTAGGTCGGCGAAAAGGCCCCCCAGAGGGTCGTCCCCCAGAGCCGCAACCTCCAACTTGGGCTAAATAATTCAAAACATGGAGGATGGGTTCATTACCAGGCGGCGGCGGCGGCGGGGGGGGGGGGGGGGGGAGCCATCCTGATTACGATGCCAGACCCGTCATCACCTATCTAATTTGTTCCACACAGCCCCAGTCTCTTCTACTTGCCAACGAAATTGGATCTCCACTTTTCCATTTTACTACCTGATCAGGTAAACCGCTCGTTTTTTGAGTTATCTTACATAATCCATATTGTGCAATAGCATTCAAAATAATAGTAATAACTTTATTTACAACTTGTAAGTTGAGGAACGCGGACATATTGTGGAAACTTGTAATAAATAAATAAAACAAATTAATTTTTTGAAATATTGTCTATTCCACTAAATATATAAATATATATAACTACCGGTTTAGGCCTTACACCATCTAGTTATGAACTAAGTTAGTTTGCAGAGAGCGACCCATCAAATACATCTCAGGTGAAAGGGTGCTATTAAAACTTGGGAGTCCCCCAGCTGTACCGTTAGCTATCTCAAGAAATATTTCCTAACAAAACTTAGTTCTAAATTTACATAAAACAATATCATTAGACTAATACATGGAAAAATAACAAATAAATAAGTAAAAATACAAATAAATAAAAAATATAAATAAAATTAATAATAATATTAAGATTTAGATAACATGAAACATATATATGGAACCAAAACTAAGTTTTGTTAGGAAATATTTCTTGAGATAGCTAACGGTACAGCCGGGGGACTCCCAAGTTTTAATGGCACCCTTTCACCTGAGATGTATTTCAAGCGTCGCTCTCTGCAAACTAACTAGACCTGACGATGGTGTAAGGCTGAAACCGGTAGTTATATATATTTATATCTTTAGTGGAATAGACAATATTTCAAAAATAAGTTTGTTTTATTTATTTATAACTTTATTTGTCTTAGTTAGTAATTATGACTTACGCCCGCGCATTAACTACGAGGTCATTTCGCCTACTACCAAAGCGGTGGTAGAATGAGCCCGACTCTACTCTGGGAGTCCTAAATTTTGCCTACCGATAATTAGTTTCTTAAGGGCTGTTTATTACCTTGGATTATACAACTTTTGTAAGGTTCCTTCAAGTACAATACTTTTCAGTCACATACACACACAGACTAACATGGGCAGGACTCTTGGCAAGAATGGAGGACCATGATGTGCCAAAGATGACATTACTAGAGGAAATCTACGGGACCAGACGTGTTGGGAGGCCGAAGCTGCGTTGGAAAGACGGTGTTGTGCATGATGCGAGGATCCTACTTGGAGTCAGGAACTGGAGGGCAGCTGCACAGGACCGAGACGACTGGCGAAGGCTGATCCAGGAGGCCTTGACTCAGAGATGAGTTGTTGCGCAAATGATGATGATGACACACACGCACAGACAGACATCATCGCGAAAATGATCAAAACTTATTCATGGGACCTTGAAACGTGTGAATCAGTTGAAACATCGATTTCGGATTTTCACAATTTTGGGGCATGACGGGTTCTCGCGACTATTCTGGACCTCATGGCTTTGCCAAAATGGTACTACGGGGATGGTTGCTTCTGCTGCTGGGGCCAGAGCGAAGTAGTAGGTTGCCCCGTTCCTCAGAAACTCACTCTACTTCTTTCGGTCCCTTCCGTACATAGGATGCTCTCTTCGATTCTCAACAACTAAAAGTAAAAAAATAAACAACAACTTCCTTATACTATAAGTATAATACAATGGCTTAGGTCAGGGGCGGTGGCATAGCCAAGAGGATGAGGGCGTGGCTGGACGGTGGTGATGTCATATCGGGGAGGCATGGGCGTCTTTGTGCTGTATACTCATGGACGCCAGATTCTGACTGAATTCAATTTCGGAACTAAAGCGAAATAGGTGTTCTCCCACGCCCCCCCTTTTCTGATGAGATCCATAGTAGTAAGGGCTTCCGCTAGGTGTAGCCATGTATCACACATCGCTAGGGGTGTGTAAATCGTCAATTACGCTCTATAAACATGCTAAAGCCCAAGTGAATAATGAATCAACGACAATGTCCTTCTTCGGCTTGAAAATTTCTTCTGATTTGGTTGAATTGGCGTTGCAGACATTTTGTTATTAATTTGGGAGACTCGGACCTCAAGAAGCTTCCCCTGAGGTAACCACTGACTGTAATATTTAAGTTGACTTTACATGAGCAGCAAAAATGCAAAGAGCAGCAGCAGCAAATGCAGACTGTGGTTTCTGTGCTTTTAGAATTAAATGACTCACAGCCAATAGCGTGCATTTGCTGCTGCTGCGCTTTGCATTTTTACTGCGCATGTAAAATCTGCTTTAAGAGTATAAAGTATAACATAAATGACGATTTTGAGCGAGGAAATGAAATGATGGAATTCATATATATTTAAATAAATGTAATATGACTTGTTTTGTACATGTACATTTATGTAACAGCTGATTGCTGATTTAGAAATCAGACGCACGGGAAATTGGAAGATCCTATTGGTAACTTGCAAGCAATCCATTTTTAATAAAAACTATTTTTTTAGTTTACTTAATTTTCATTTTTGTTTTTTGCTCTGGCCAGGGGGGGGGGATATATATATAATCGATACATAAACCGTTATCCGTTTTTTTTTATGGACTAAGGAGACTCATATTAGAGATTAATGAATTCCCTTTTGTTCATTTTATTGTTAACGATATGTTTTGACGGTGGTGAAGAAATTACTTAATTGACTTTTAGCCGAGGCGCTGGAAAGTAATAAGAGGGATGTGTTACAGACATAAAAGTTTAACAGGAGGCCGTTACTAGAAGGTAAAACGCCATTAAAACAATGCCGATAAGATGAAGACGTCAATAAGGCGGTTCTTGTTTGGCCCCATTACATGCTAAGATTGACTCAAGAGATTACAAGTGTTCCCTATCTCCACCCCCTGACACCATACCCACACACCAGTCTACACCTCACCTCATAAATATTGTCTATCTTAGCCATTACTTATCGTAAATTTCCATCTCAGTGTATTGTTTGTCTCTATCTCTTGATTAGATACATTTGGAAATGTGAGTAGTGGTTAACATCGCTGGCTGAGTCCCCGATGATCTAGTAGTTGCACTCTCTTCTCGTCCCTGACACTATACCCTCACACACATAAACTCACCCCTCACAATGTAAATAGAAGATACTGCAATTACACCCCTGTCAACATACTTTACAATATATTTTATTATAAAATATATGTGACGGCCATTACAGGATTTTCCTATATCAACCACAATTTTTGATCAAATGGTAGGCAAAGCAGTGGTCTTAGGACGACCAATCTGCTCAACGAGTCATTCAAAGGGGTATTTATTTTTTATTATTAATTATACACCTTTATAGCCTCTCACACAGATCCTCACACCACTTCACTTACACTACAGCAACACCTCAACAAAATTGAAGTTTGGAGTAAATCTTGGAAAATTAAATTTAACACCACAAAATGTCAACACGTAACATTCGCTCTCTGCTCATTGAAAACCAGCCATTACCTCATACCTCTTCCGTAAAATATTTAGGATTAACCCTCGATAGAAGGCTGACTTGGAACCCTCACACTCGGACGACACGTCTCACACTAGACCGGCGACTTAGACTATTGTACAGTATTTTGAATAGGCGTTCTAAATTATCTACTCGACAAAAACTGAATTGTTATACCTATCGACTGATCACCACCATGTTAGCAACAAGACTTTACACCGCGACTTGAACTTCACATCCATAGACACAACCATTAAACATTTATACCAACGTTTCTACACCAAAATTTGCATATACACCAATCCGGAAGTTCGCGAAATCTTTTTTTTTTTTTTTTTTTTTTTGTCTTTATAATGTTGGTCGCAACTGTTATCATGATGCAACAACCAGCTACCAAGAGGACTTCATTGAATGTGGATGACTTGATTGGCGTGAGAGAGGAAGTCAACCCAGCGGTAGATCCTCAGGGCGAAATTTAAAACAATGAATATTATGGTTATTATCAATGAATAGCGATATTATGATTGTGTTACAAGAAGTGGGGGGTTGTAATTTCGGATTATATTAAGTCACGGTTCCACCTCCTCTTCAATCTCCTGGGAGGATTGTGTGGCAAGTGTCGTGAAGTAAGTGAGTGGATGTATGGATTTGGGTGTGAGTGCAATTTGCTGTGGAAACGTCTGTAAAGGTCCTGAATTGTGTCGTGTACTGTGTTTATCATGAGGTCATTGTGAAGTGTTCTGTTACTTACGTATGGTGGACATTGTGTAATGAGTCTGAGTGTCTTTGACTGGAAAACCTGGATACGTTTCAGGTTAGATATTTTAGCCGAACCGTAGATTTGTGAGCCATACATCCAGAGTGGCTTTAGTAGAAATGTGTAGCAGTTACGCTTTCGTGTTAAGGGTAATTTTTAATGTCTGTGCAGAAGAGAATAAAGCATTTTAAATCGTTTGTTTAGTGTATTACGTATGAGGCTTGTATGTGGGTCGTCTGTCCAGAGTAAGTCCCAAATATCTTACTGCGTTAGTCTGAGGGAGGGGCTTGTTGTAGATAAAAACGGCGGGACATGTATCTCGTCTTAGTGTAAATGTTATATGTTGTGATTTGTTCGTGTTGAGTTTAATTTTCCAAATGTTGCACCAGTTCTCAATTTGAGTAACATGGTGTTGTAATGTGAACGAGGCATGTATGGAAGATTCAGCAGCAGCTAAGATGGCAGTGTCATCGGCGTATGTAGCTGTCAAAGTATGTGGTGACGTGGGCATGTCTGAGGTGTAAAGTGATCCTACCAAAGGAGATAAAATAGACCCTTGAGGCACGCCTGCCAAGATGGGCTGCAACGAAGAGACAGCAGAGCCCTGTCGGACGACGAAGTATCTGTGTGCTAAATATGATTGTAGGATGAGGTAGTATGTGTGTGGAAGTAAAGGCCTCAATTTGTAAAGAAGTCCTGGGTGCCAAACTCAGTAAGTTAAAACTTGCTCATCAGAAAAGTAAAAAGAAAAAAAGGAAAACACACGAAACAATAACATCAAATTAAAACATAAAACGAACGAAAGAAAGTAAAAGGAATAAACTGAATTAAATTGAAATATTTTAAGTAAGGTTATTTTTTCAAGTTTCTAATGAACACATAAAGTTTCAAGTTTCTAATGAACACATAAAGTTTCAAGTTTCGAATGAAGACATAACATAAAATTCAAACAGAAATTAACCACAGTTCTCTTTAAAAAAAAAAGAATCGAAAATATTTTAAACAATGAGTTTAAATAGCCTTCAAAGAAAACGAATATTGAGGAGCACAAAAACGTGTTGTTCACCATACGGTAGTTGGCCACGTCATCATCCGCGAAATCTTAAATACAAATTTACCCCACAATCCCTCAAGAAGATGTTTCTCTCTCAAGCCTTCATGTCATATTTATTTTTATTTTTTTATTGACGTGTAAACGTCTATTCGCTCGTTAAGCACAGTGATAGCCGGTCAAACTTTCTTGTGTTACAAAATACCGTCAGATTTCAATCGATAATAACTACGAGACTAATAATGCGATAACAACGGTTGAGGTCACAATGGATAGAGCATGTCTATACGTGTTTGTTGTGCAGTGTTTATTTTGCCTGTGACGTTATCGGGCTAGTGTGGGCGCCGGCGGATGATTGTTGCGAATTACCGTTGTGTAAAATTAGAAATTAGTGTAGCGTGTAAAGAGCTTGAGAAGCACTACTAGAACTCAAAGTGAAACAATAAAAATATTTGCCGAAATATATGTAAAAATCGGTATTAAATTGAAAATTGCAAAAAAATTAAAGATGTCGTCTCATATAAATCGTAAATATGCACGGAATTATAGAAAACGCAAATCAGAGGAAAGCTCGCATCAAAAGGAATTGAAAAAACCTAAAATTCTAGTGCCGAGCAAATGCAAGAGCTACGGCAGCATCGAAAAGAAAATGAAAATGATTTTATCCCGACGTTTTTACGGAAAATCTACGGCGTGGACCTTCACTACGGCTTAATGTTTTTTTTTTTATTTTTAATTTTTTGTATAGTATATGTCAGCCCAGCCGCTGGTTGTGCATTTTTTGCATAGTTGTGGCTTAAGATAAATAAACACAAAAAAAAAGTTTAATTTTTTTTAATAGAATAAGAACATTAGACTTTGTATTCATTTTAAGTTAAGGAGCAACCTTCTCACCTCCACTTCTTGTCAATATAAAGCCCGATCCCGCACAATGCAAATAAAAGTTTATAAAAAGATTATAAAAACTTTTCCGAAAGTTGATAGATTGAAAGTTTCTGTGTGTTAAACAAATAGTCGATAAGAGTGTTGAGTGGCTTATTTTGATGTGTCTCAGGACCCGAGGAGGTGGAGATACGATATGTGGTGGTAGAGATATTTGATGATGTATGAAGAAGCCAGTGACAGCCAGTATCAAGAAGATCTCTACCGACTCCCCCTACACTGGAGATACATAGAAGAGAAGTTATATCTGGATGGAAATTGATGGATATACAAGAGGAAAAGTATTAACATGAGTTTGGTTTCTACAAAATCTGTCAGATATTCAAATTTGGCGTCTTTGTGGTAGATAGTGTATCAGGCAAGGCAAATCAGACGCTACGTCTGTCTCATATCTGTTTGTTCGTGGAGTCTCTCTCCGTTTCCTTAGGTCGTCTGTTCAGTATCCAAGAAGAAGACCTCAAAGAAAGAAGAAATTAGAGGTGAAATTTATGAGTTTTGATTTTCAAAATTCGAGTTCCCGCTCAATTTTTGATCAATTTGGATGAAACTAGGTGCAAAATATTTGTGAAAGCTGGCTTCTTATCAGGTAACTGCGGATTTCACAATCAAGGTATTATATGCCAATTGACAGATACCAAACCCCGCGAAAATTAAAAAAAAAATTAATTTTTTTTGTTCAAGTTTTTGTTAACGGATTTTTACAACTAAAATGAATGTTTTTTGGGTCGCTGATTACGAATTCAATATTTATTTTAGCCAAAAGTGGTCCTAATATTCTCATTTTGGCCTAAAGTGGTCGAAATTCAATATATTGGCTATTTTTGTCACTGGCATATAATACCTTGATTGTGAAACCCGCAGTTATCTGATAAAAAGCCAGCTTTCACAAATATTCTGCACCTAGTTTCATCCAAATTAATCAAAAATTGAGAGGGGGGTCGAATTTTGAAAATCAAAATTCATAAATTTCACACTGTGCGCCGGTAGCTCAGTGGTACGCGTGCTTGTCTTCTGAGCTCAAGAACGTCGAAACCCGACCGAGGCCTTTAATTTATTTTATCTGGGAGGTAAAATAAACATAAGTACGCCGTCCTTCGGATGGGACGTTAAGCGATGGTCCCGAGCCTGTACGATGTCTGGTACTCATTAAAGACAGCCCTAGGTGAATAACAATTTAGGATAGGCAAAATTTAGGACTCCCACAGTAGAGTTGGGCTCATGTCCACCAGAGTGACGAAAGAGCGCTCTGGTAGTAGGCGATATGACCTCTTAGTTAAAGCCCGGGCATGAGTCATAAAAAAAAACCTAAACCTAAAGAAAAAATTGAAGATCAGCAGAACATCTCATCCAGTTGCGCAGAGGTACCAGGCGAAACTCAAGACAAAACCAACTTATTTTCCAACTAACAAAATATTTAGTTCTGTAGTGAAAGACTTATATTATATAAATAAAAGAAGTAACTCCATAAAATGTTGCTAAATCCTTAAAAGGAATCTTTACTAAAATTGTTAGTATTGATCTGATCAGGTTGTAGAGAGGCAGTTCCATTCTCCATCGGTAAGACGCAATACACTTGTGTGTAGATGTTAATGAAAATCAGGAACATTTCCTTCGGGAAATGCTCTTAGAGAAGAGGAAAACGGGAGGGGGGGGGGGGGGGGGGGGCTCTAGATGTAAGTGTATTCATCCAATTACGCTAACAACTACACCCACCATGAGTCGGAGCACATTCACACTGTCTACTTTCTTTAATTGTTCATTTTCATTTGTCTACTATTACCATTTATTTTAATCTTACAAACAATATGCGATGACAATATTCCAGTCAAAATGGAGCAATGACTATGAAACCGATTTACATGTATTTACATATATTTTCCCTAAGCTTAAAATGTCCATTTACCATCTACTTACGGACATTTTAAAACATTTTGCATTGATTAAAAACATTTTTACTATAGACAGTTAGTCATGTCCGAGCTTTAACTAACAGTACCTGACATTGTACAGGCTCGGGATCATTGCTGAAGGCCCCATCCGAAGGACGGCGTGCTCAAGGTTTTTTTTTATAAAATTCTTTATTTACCAGATCAACATGAATTTGTTTTGCATGGTATAATTACATAATTGAAAATCTATGCGTTAGTAACATTTGGCAAATGAAAAATAACTTTTGGGATACATTTACCCCTTAAAGTTTGTTTAAGCAATTAATCTGACAGAACAGAAAAAGTAGAAAAAGTAACAGATATTTAGAACATACAGATGGCTGGAGTAGCAGTAACATACTCGAAAATTTAAGGGGGGAAAACTGATAGTAAAAGTTCATAATATAATGTCCTGAATGAGACGCGGTTTTAAACGAAGTGTTTCGGAACGAACCCCTAACTTAAACCTTCTAGCAAAAGAGTTAAAATTTTAGTAAGTAAATAATTTCCGCTATCAAAGAAATGAGCATTATAAATGGCTCATCATCGAATTTCTTAACTTTCTCCATACTTCTTGTAGCTGAAGAAGTAAAAAGATAATAATGGTGGCCATGGTGGCCGTGCGGGCTAGAGCGTAGGGCTTTGGTCGCATGGTCTCACCCGGTTTGCGGGTTCGAATCCCGTCCGGGAGGTGAGTTTTATTTCGTATATAGAACTCCCTCTCGGGGCCATGGATGTCGTAAATAACTAGATAACACAGTGACATGGCTAATATGCATCGTACATAAGGCAAAATGAATTAAAAAATAAAATAAAAAAAAAAATAAAAAAAAATATCAAGTAATAATTACTTTTACTTTACAAGTAATAATTATTATTGAACAAAATAATAAATATATAATAATTTACAAGTTTTAGAAAAATGCATCTTGTATGCAATAGTAAATACATTTTTCTTTCCATAGGTGCTTCATCAAAAAAAAAAAAAAATCCCAAGTCATAATTTATTTACACTATATACACTTATGTCTGTGATGTCACTTGGATCATGTCTCTGTTAACACTCCTCGATCACTAGATGTCCACAATATGGCACGGCCGCCTCCTGTTGCTTCCACCGTCTTTTGTCGTTTTTCACTTTTATAAAAGCGAATCTAATTATTCTTTTTATATTTATAATTTCAAAATTAATTACTAATATGGGAGCCATGGTGGCCATGCGGGCTAGAGCGCAGGGCTTTGGTCGCATGGTCTCACTATGGTTTGCGGGTTCGAATCCCGTCCGGGAGTGAGTTTTATTTCATAGATAGAACTCCCTCCCGGGGTCATGGATGTCGTAAATAACTAGATAACTCAGTGATATGGCTAATATGCATCGAACATAAGGAAAACAAAAAAAAAAAAAAAAAAAAAAAAAAAAAATTGCTAATATTCTAAACAGCTGTTTTTATAAAACTTCCTAGTATCTTTAACATCGGTTTTTATTTATTTTTTAAATCAAAATTTGGCGCTATGTATATTGTTTTGGGTGATGAGGTCCAGCGGTGCCTCCGGCTGTCCCCCGGCTTGGCTGGGGCCGCTTGCTTGAGCCCTCTGTCTGGGCTCCTCCCTCCAGTATCCCGTCTTTGGCAGAATTATCTTTTATAGTGTAGTTTTAAGAATAGCAATGGCTAGTGTGGTGTCAGCCGAGGCCAAAAAAAAAAAAAAAATTTGGACACTTTAATAATTATAATTTATGTATTTTTTGAACATCTCAGAATCCAATAGATACAGATTATAAGACAATAAGTAAGACAATAGATAGTGTCTAAGCAGAAGTGTCTTTTTCACAATGGTATTTTGGGACGTTCCTGTGTCTCTTCCTGCAGTCAGAATGTAGGTACTATATTAAAAAAAAAAAATTAATAATTAAATAAAAATAACTAACAATAAAAAAATAATAATAATACATAAAAAAAATAACTATATGATGTAAAATAAAAAGTTATAAGTGAGAACAATATCATCATTTTATGATAAATATTTTTTTTAAATTAGTCAACTAATTTTTAATTATTTTGAACTTTCTTTTCTAAGACGGTATTCCGGGATCTTTAACGGATAGTTGGGGAACTGCTCGACTGATTTGACTGAAATTTCTAGTGCTACTTGTGCTGCTAGTGGATACTTGAAGAAGACACTCCATTACTTGGCCGTCCTTACGTATGTCCATGGAGAGTAGTTATTGACGTCACAGTGTACTCAGCTGGGAAGCCCCCCCCCCCCCCCCCCCCCCCGGCCCTCATCCCAATGTTTGTTCAATGAAATTGCTTTTTATCCTGAATTTATCCATCACCAACATGAAATACAGTTTTTTTTTTTGCTTCTTTTTTTCTTTCTTATTTACAGCAAAAAAATATTCCAACCGCTCGGGAAAACTCTTTATTGGTATTTTTTTTTTTTACGTCCTAGCTATACGAAGTATAGGGGAAGTTATCGGTCGAAAATTTGATGTTAGTTTAGGTTAGGTTTTATGACTCATGCCCGGGCTTTAACTACGAGGTCATATCGCCTACTACCAGAGCGCTCTTTCGTCACTCTGGTGGACATGAGCCCCACTCTACTGTGGGAGTCCTAAATTTTTTATTCACCTAGGAAAGGGGTCTTTAACGAGTACCTGACATCGTACAGGCTCGGGACCATCGCTTAACGTCCCATCCGAAGGACGGCGTGCTTAAGTTTATTTTACCTCCCAGATAAAATAAACTAAGGGCCTCGGTCGGGTTACGAACCCACAATCTTGAGCTCAGAAGTTAAGCACGCATACCACTGAGCTACCGGCGCCCTCGAAAATTTGATGTTGAGTTATTACTAGAATTTCACGTTTTCCAACCCCCCAAAAACGAATGAAAAATTTCCAATCTATCTGTCTGTGTATGTGACAGTGAATAAAACTCCTGAATGTATCGAAACAAAATTTTATATGTGTAACCCAAAACCTAACAACATATTAATTTTCAGCGAAATCGACCGAAGGGAAGGGGTGGGGCTTAACTCAAAAACTCTGATAACTGCCGATGTAATGAATTTTTCGACACAAAATTTAGTATGAAGATTCAGAAGCCACTATATAAGTCAACTATAGATGTTGAGCCTAAACGATCGTTGGGTTTGTAGGGAGAGCGAAAACTTGCATTATTAATTCATACTCAGGACTTTTTTTTTTGCTAAAATTTCCTTCCTTTACGGATTTTTCGCCAAATCTACATCAAACACACGTTAGA
Organism: Aradus depressus; assembly: GCA_963662175.1. Lineage (NCBI taxonomy): Eukaryota > Metazoa > Arthropoda > Insecta > Hemiptera > Aradidae > Aradus > Aradus depressus. Next base: position 5,235,017 of record OY759226.1, on the reverse strand, counting down.
AGGGTTTTGTAGAGTGTCTCAAACTCCAAAACATGAAATCAGTGATCCAGTTTAGTTGAACGTTCCAACTCAAATATTATTTTTACAGTATTTTCTCTCTACCTTGGCACGTGTTTTTGAAGGATCTCATTGTCTTTATTATTCTCCGGCTATTTTTCTATCTTGTTTATACAGAATAATTTTTATTTTTTCCACCATATTGTTTATATTTCAGATATTCGCCGATATAAACATATTTATTCTCACATACTTCAATAATAATTAAAATAATAAATAAATAAAACATCTCACAGCAATAAGGCAGGCGTGGATCCAGAGATGTTACTGGAGGACAGGACTCGGTTGAGGAATCGGCCTCTCGAATTAGCCACTCTACTGCCCCACTGAGGATGTTTCGCATTGTAGTCACCACCAGATAGGATTCGTGGACCGAGGGTTCGGAAGAATGCATGAAACTGGTCAAGAGACATTGCATTTTGGGGAGGACAGTACACTGCTGATATAGTGAGAGGAAAAGATGCCTAAAATGTTGGAAAAAAATGGACCATTATTTGGAGCAAAGTATTTAGGTTAGGTTAGGTTATATGACTCATGCCCGGGCTTTAACTACGCTTTAAGCGTTCTTTCGCCACTCTCGTGGACATGAGCTCGACTCTACTGTGGGAGTCCTAAATTTTGCCTACCCTAAATTTTTATTCACCTAGGGAGGGGTCTTTAACGAGTACCTGACATCGTACAGGCTCGGGACCATCGCTTAACGTCCCATCCGATGGACGGCATGCTTAAGTTTATTTTACCTCCTAGATAAAATAAACTAAGGGCCTCGGTCGGATTACGAACCCACGTTCTTGAGCTCAGAAGGCAAGCACGCATACCACTGAGCTACCGGCGCCCTCGGAGCAAAGTATCGAATGTGCTTTTTTGTTAAATAATAACAATTATTGATAAAATACTTTTAGCAGCTTTTGAAAGTACATTTTACACATTAGATTAGTGGAAAGTTAAAAAAAAAATTAAAACGTTGATCCCATAGATAGCTTTGAATCAGTTAATTGTGCCACTTGAAACGTAGTGATTTTGATATTCGATACTTAACAGTTGACACGACGATATTGCCAACTGTCAACAGTGGACATGAGCCCGACTCTATTATGGGAGTCCTACATTTTGCCTACCCTAAATTCTCATTTACTTAGGGTATATAGGTTATGTTTTATGACTCATGCCCGGGCTTTAACTACGAGGACATATCGCCTACTACCAAAGCGCTCTTTCGTCACTCTGGTGGACATGAGTCTGTGGGAGTCCTAAATTTTGCCTACCCTAAATTATTATTCACCTAGGCCAGGGGTCTTTAACGAGTACCTGACATCGTATAGGCTCGGGACCATCTCTTAAAGTCCCATCCGAAGGACGGCGTGCTTAAGTTTATTTTACCTCTCAGATAAAATAAATTAAGGGCCTCGGTCGGGTTTCGAACCCACAATCTTGAGCTCAGAATATTCTTCACTTTGTAATTTTACTTATACACTTTTAGTTCCACAGGTATAAGAGGTATGAAGGAAATTAAGCAAACGGTCAACAATTAGATTCGGTGATTTCAAAGGAATTTTATGTTTTCCGATCACTTGATTCCTAAAATGTAAAAAAACAAAAACAATTTCTGTCTGTCTGTGAACACGATAATTCCCGAAAGAATGCATGTATCGACACGAAATTTTATATGTGTGTCCAGAACTTTCGAAAGATTAGAAGGCGCCGGTAGCTAAATGGTATGCGTGCTTGTCTTCTGAGCTCAAGAACGTGGTTTCGAAATCCGGCCGAGGCCCTTATTTTATTTTATATGGGAGGTAAAATAAACTTAAGCACGCCGTCTTTCGGATGGGACGTTAAGCGAAGGTCCCGAGCCTGTACGATGTCAGGTACTCGTTAAAAAACCCTGCTCTAGGTGAATAAAAATTTAGGGTAGGCAAAATTTAGGACTGCCATAGTAGAGTCGGGCTCATGTCCACCAGAGTAACGAAAGAGCGCTCTGGTAGTAGGCGATATGACCTCGTAGTTAAAGCCCGGGCATGAGTCATAATAACTAACTTTCTAAAGACGATAGATAACTGTCAATTTTTACCCAAATTGATCGGAGGAAAGGGGGAAGCTTAATTCAAAAATCCCAATAACTGTGGTTGTAATGAATGGGTGCCCCCCCCTCCCCCCCTCCCCCCCTCCCCCCCCCCACCACATGTTTTATTTATTCGTTTTACTATATGAAATTTTTAATTAATTATTAATCGATATAATTTATTTTCAGTAATAATTACTGAATATTATTTGAAAAACCTATTTTAAAAAAAGGACAATCAGTGTATATAGTACATGTTTGTTTTTTTGTGGCCTTATGTTCGATGCATATTAGCCACGTCACTCTGTGTTACCTAGTTATTTACATCCATGGCCCCGGGAGGGAGTTCTATCTATGAAATAAAACTAACTCCCTGACGGGATTCGAACCCGCAAACCATGGTGAGACCATTCGATCAAAGCCCTACGCTCTAGCCCGCACGGCCAGCATGGTTCCCATATACATGTTGTTAGTGAGTAGTTTTCGTAAATAAAAAATATTTTGAAAAATCAAGTTTAATTGCTAAATTGGTGACCCCGACTTGATCTGATGACAAAACGTTCTGATCTGGAGTTGACAAAAAAATTCAAATGTGAATTCAAAACCACATAAGACGACTGCAGAAGGGAAAGGCTCAACTGAAAAAAACGCAATAACTGCCGATGTAATGAATATATCGACATGAAATTTAGCGATATCGGTCATAGGAAAGGGGGGGGTTCAGGGGAGGGGCTCAACTGAAAAAATCCAATAACTGCCGATGTAATGAATGTATCGTCATGAAATTTAGCGATATCGGTCATAGGAAAAGGGGTGTTCAGGGGAGGGGCTCAACTGAAAAAACCCAATAACTGCCGATGTAATGAATATATCGACATGAAATTTAGCGATATCGGTCATAGGAAAGGGGGGGGGTTCAGGGGAGGGGCTCAACTGAAAAAATCCAATAACTGCCGATGTAATGAATATATCGACATGAAATTTAGCGATATCGGTCATAGGAAAGGGGGGGGTTCAGGGGAGGGGCTCAACTGAAAAAATCCAATAACTGCCGATGTAATGACTGTATCGACATGAAATTTAGCGATATCGGTCATAGGAAAAGGGGTGTTCAGGGGAGGGGCTCAACTGAAAAAACCCAATAACTGCCGATGTAATGAATGTATCGACGTGAAATTTAGCGATATCGGTCATAGGAAAGGGGGGGTTCAGGGGAGGGGCTCAACTGAAAAAATCCAATAACTGCCGATGTAATGAATGTATCGACATGAAATTTAGCGACAACGGTCATAGGAAAAGGGGGGTTCAGGGAAGGGGCTCAACTGAAAAAATCCAATAACTGCCGATGTAATGAATATATCGACATGAAATTAAGCGATATCGGTCATAGGAAAAGGGGGCTTCAGGGGAGGTGCCTCAATACAAATATCCTGATAAATGCCGATGTAATGGATTTAGGAGCCGCTAATGGGTACAATGCCGGTGATTCACCGATTTGATTTTCATATTTGGGTTCAGCAACATCCGGTGAAAACATCAGATTGCATAACTTCCCCTATACTCGGTGAAAAACCGCATTTGAATATGTCACTAGTTAAGTACGGGGGAGGATCAATGGAGCAGAAGAAAGGAGTTAGGAGAGAATTGGAAGAGAGAAACGCTGTCCTGGAGTCAACTTGATGGAGACAAGAATCCAGGGGGAGACAGCCTGCAAGAAGTGCCTCCTGGGGGAACTGATTCGGTCTGTCTGTCTGGTGTTCTCAGTCAAGTGACACTCTCATTAGGGCACAGTTCAACACTTGGCCACCCTAATCCAAGTCTGAAAAAAAAAGGTTGTCGGTGTATCACCGGCTGATTCCCCAGAAAGAATTAATCAATTAACTTTTCGCTTCATCACGAAAACCAGTCAACCATTTGTGCTAATATACAACAGTTGACTTACATGGGGGCTCCTAAATCCTCATACGAAGCATATTAGCCATGTATATGCCACACGGTATGGGACATGGGAGGAGGACGAAAAGCCCAGGGGAGAACCCCGGGGAACCCAACCAGCCGCAAGACCGAACCAGGGGACAAGGAACCGTACGACCGGGGCGCTCTCTGCAAGCACACAGTAAACATTAGCGCAACAAGGCCTGAGACAAGGGTGTGCATGTGTGCGAGGCCGTCCACACCCTCCAAGTCCGGGACCGTTTCAGTCCAGAGAGCCTGGTGGTGCCGCCCCAAACCCCCCAGCCCGGCCAATACCGCCCGCCAGGCCACCCCAAGGGATCCCCACCAGGACCCCACACTCAGCCCTTAGGGAAGCTTATGTTTTTAATAATAATAATAATAATTTATTTCCGTTAAACCAATACATGGTAATAGGATACGTCAAATGAATTTATACATTATGATAGCTTATAAATTAGATTTATAACTACTTGAGTCGGGGGCCATGGTGGCCGTGCGGGCTAGAGCGTAGGGCTTTGGTCGCATGGTCTCACCATGGTTTGCGGGTTCGAATCCCGTCCGGGAGTGAGTTTTATTTCGTAGATAGAACTCCCTCCCGGGGCCATGGTTGTCTTAAATAATTATATATAACACATTGACATGGCTAATATGCACCGTACATAAAGCCAAAAGAAAAAAAAAAAACTACTTGAGTCTAACACATCTGTGATTAGTAGGAACAAAATAAAAAGTAAAATTAAATTAATAAAAAGTGAACAAATAAATACTTAAAAATATATCATAATAAGTAGACACATTTTTCAATTTAATAAAAATTAAGATAGGTAACTATTTTTCAAAGAAAACGCTTCGGAAGTATCTTTATCCCCCAACGATGTTTCGGGACGTTCTTACGTCCCATCATCAGGTCCCAATGTGGCGAGATATAGAAAAGAAAGAAAACAATGTAACTATAACAATATATGAAAAATAATATATATATAATTAGTCAATTATAAATGAATGTATGAAAATGTCTAAAATAGAAAAAATATATATAAATGAGCCATACGAAGTATAGGGGAAGTTATGTAATATGTCAGAAATTCGATACTGAGTTTTCAAAGGATTTTTATGTTTTTTCTGATATCAAATTCAAATTTTTTTTTTTTTTTTTTCTTTTTCTTGGTATATTGACCATCAGTTAAAATAGAATCATAATTAAATTCGATGACAGTGAGTATAAAAACAAATACAAAATAATAAATGCCAATATACACAAAAAAAAATAATAATAATAATATTAAGGAAAACAATAATAATAATAACAAAATAGTAATTACAAAATAACTAAATTAAATAAATGTGAATAAAGTAAAATAAATAAAGAAATCATAAAACAAAATAAAGAAAAGAATGTACAAAATAATATGATAAATCATAAGAAAAACAACTCTTCAGCTCAGAGACCCCCGGAACATCCCCGCATGGCACTCACCTCATTCCTACAACTAAATGGAGGTAGAAGAGGTCACGGGGGCGCGAGTGGTCCCCCGTACCCCCTGGATCTGTCTAGCCTCTGACTAGCAGTGGAGGCAGACCGAAAGGGACAGAAGAGCTAAAAAAGGGCGGAAATATTCAATTTTTTTTTTTTTTTCAAAAAATAAAACATAAATTTCGGTCTGTATTTAACTTCCCCAGCTATATGCAGTACACGATAACTCCCGATGTATCGACACGAAACTTTATATATGTATACAGAACCATCTAAGGATGACACCTATTAATTTTCAGCCCAATGGGCCTATAACTGTTGATTTAATGAATGTATCAACATGACATTTCATATTTAAATTCAAAACCCCATAAAAATAGCAGCACTTTATAAATTTTCGCGAAATCGGACGAAGGGAAGAGAAGGGTAAGAGAAGAGAGGTCGACTCAAGTATTTAGTATAAGTTTCACAAACCATGTAAAATATTTCTGACCGATTTCATAACTTCTGCTATACTTTATATTCCTGGGGTCGTAAAACTGTTATTTTTTGATTTATGAGAAGTAGAGGTTATCACTCACATTCGACAGTTAACATTTGTATTGACAATATTATTAACCTCTTCAACATTACTAACCAGATAGCCATAATAGTTAGTACATAAACTCAGTATGTATTAAACTTTTCACTATACGGTGACATTGAACAAATGTTTATAGTTTCCCATTAAAAATCTCATTATAGTTCAATAGGCGTGCGCTGTACTAAATCTGATTTAATGGAAACCTCATGTATCTACGGCCTCATATCTACCCTAATATCGTTTTCCATTCTCTTTGTCAGTATAATTAACCATTATTCTGATAATGTCAATGTAAATATAGTTATTCGACCCCAGAAAATATGAAACGAGGCAATTACCTAATCCAGGAGCGGATCTATGGGGAGGGATTAACCCCTCTAAAGTATAAACATTTTTAGTTCCCCAACCAAGTATAGGGGAAGTTATGTAATGCCTCAATGTTCTTTTCACAGAAGTATCACAGGCTATATACTTCCCCATCACGAATTAACCAATTAATTTTGACATAGAACTACGTTTTTCCCGGCGGTATGGGGGGTTAAAGTGCGTCACGAAAATGTGTTACACTTTGAAAGCTTATATCTCTTAAAATAAGAGGGCGCCGGTAGCTCAGTGGTATGCGTGCTTGCCTTCTGAGCTCAAGAACGTGTGTTCGAAACCCGACCGAGGCTCTTAGTTTATTTTATCTGAGAGGTAAAATAAACTTAAGCACGCAGTCCTTCGGATAGGACGTTAATTGATGGTCCCGAGCGACGATGTCAGGTACCCTGCCCTAGGTGAATTGAAATTTAGGGTAGGCAAAATTTAGGACTTCCACAATAGAGTCGGGCTCATGTCCAGAGTGACAAAAGAGCGCTCTGGTAGTAGGCGATATGACCTTATAGTTAAAGCCTGGGCATGAGTCATAAAACCTAAACCTAACCTACTAGACGTAGTTCTACGTCTACCATTGTTTTTTTCCTCTCAATTCAAAACAACGTATGTACTAAAACTCAATATATGACTCACATAATGTCTTCTGAATTCTAATACGAAATTTTATGTCGATATATTTATTAAATCAGTAATTATCCCTCTTTTCCTCTTCTGAAGATTTCGTGGAATATCAAAAGATGTTGTCCATATGAGGTTTTTCAATTAACATATAAATTTTGGTGTCAATACAATCACTATAACGGGAGTTGGTATACTTAGTTGTTGTGTTGTCTCCCCCTAGTCCCCCCCTTCACTTTAGACCAATTTGGCTAAAAAGTTCACTCACTCTCTTATGTATGTAGAGAGAGAGAGAGTGAACCTAGCTATACCCCCCCCTTTGAGATATGCCAGTTGTCCTTTAACCGCTAAACTGTGTGGGTAGGGTAGGTAAGTTTATAATTTTCATCTGGTTACTCTGTACCCTGATGCTTTAAGAGTTATTTATACTTTTCATTATTTGTATATTTTATTATTCTATCATAGTTGAACCACTGATGATGACGCTGTTGCGTCGAAAACCGGTTCTGGTATAAAATAAAAAAGTGGGAAGACAACGTCTTTTATTTCTATTACAATTTTTTTTACTCTTTTTAAAGTGGAAATGATCAATTTCCAGAACAATTCGTTGAGGGAATATAGTAATTTTTACAGGGAATTGCACAGTAATTTTTACAGTGAATTGCACAATTTTTTTATACTGGCCTTTCAGTGCAGTCCCCGGAGAAAAAAGAAACTAACTGATTTTAATTTTTAGTCACCCTTCAATTTTTGCCGGCCTAGGCCCGGCCCTCTCGGGCCTAAGCCTAAATCCGTCGGTGGATTTATTCTTAGCATTTAAACGAATAATAATAGAAGTCACTCTAATTTCTTGAACTAATGGTTCCTCTTAATGATGATCAATGTAAAATTGTAATGAGGATTGTCGGGTTTGTTACACTATAATGAGGCTGGATGAGTGATTAGCGTAACTGTATATGAGAGCACGTAGGACGACAAGCTTCAAATTGGCCAAAAATCTTCTTAGCACGATCTTCTCTGTTGCTAATTGTACTCTCATCTCCCTCCATTTAGTTGTGTTCTCCCGCTATCTTCCTTTATCAGTTTTACACCATCTTATCATAGTATATAACACAAAAATATGTACTATATATGTAATATTGAATATTAGCGCAAACGGCAGACTGGTTTTGGAAGATAAAAGTTAATTGATTAATTCTTAGTGATTCACCGAAAACGATTTTATGATACTTAACATTTTTGCAAAGATATTGTGAAACACTTAATAAAAAATGAAGAAAAATTTTATGTTTAAAAAAAAAATATTGTCTATTTCACAAAATATATATATAATATGGGAGTACTTTCGGTATTGTGACCATCTTCAGCCACGACTTAACAAATACTGAAAATTTTTTCTTATATTTTTGGTTTAAGGGTTGAAAAACATGTAATTCCTCAACGTAGAATTTTTGAGCCGATTACATAACATCCCCTCTGCTTTACTTGGTAAAGGGGGAGAAGTAAAAAAGAAATTCATGGCATGATTAACGATAACGGGAAGAAAAGAAGGGTGTGGTCGTAATAAAAAGAGACGATACTTTCCCCTGTAATGGCGTGTGAATAACAGAAGTGTAAGGGCTCAGGTCCGAGCCCTTTCCATTAATAACTGTCCATTAGATGAAATTCAAAAATCCACCAGTGAAAATAATGAAAGGAGCTGTTGCCATACCTTTCTCCTTTCACATCCTCTTTTCCCATTTCCTTTTCATATTAAACTCTTCACTTTCACACTTTTCTTTGACATTTTTTTGTTAACTTCTACTATATACGATGTATAGGGGAAGTTAAGTAATCGATCAGAAAATCAATGTTGAACCCTTGATTCTAAAAATTAGAAGAAAACAAAAACAGTCGGTGAATCACCCACAATGTACTTCCCCTGCACGAATTTATTCATTATCGATTAATTATCAAGTTAATTAATGGTTAAATTCAAGGCTGCCTATTCCTTTTGAATAGAGAAATCCTCAAATAAATTTAATTTTGCTGGGGCTTCCTAATTATTGGAGAAACACATGATAGGGAAACGGAGAACAAAAATATAGGGGAACAAAATAATAATAATATGAGAACAATGTAAAAAAAAATATGTATTATAAGAAAAAAATATATATGTATATCCAATGACGCAAAAAAGAATAAATTTTGTTAATCAAAATAAAATTAAAAAATAACTGGAGTTTAAAAAGAAATTCTTATCAAAATATGTCAAAAAGATTGGGTAAATAATTATTATATATTATCGGATCTATAATAAAAACAAACAGAATATCAATTCTTAAAACAAACAGAAAGGTATATATATATAAGTTAACGTGGCATTTCCCGGACCCAAGCAATATTCTTGCCCATCCAGCATCCCTTCTAGGAATTGTTTTTGTAGACTCCCGAATGGTTTAAATCTCTGTATCACTTAAGTTTTCAGTTTGTTTAATAAAAGTGTTTTTTTTTTTTAAACCGACTTCGGCAAACCTTTTATTTAACTTATATATATACATTTATATTGTTAAAAAATAATCACTGAAAGTAATATAATAAAAAATATAATGGACTATGGACTACGTACAGGGAAAGTAGTTCCGTAAGAAACAATGTTTGAATACCCCATATGTAATTAAAACTGAAAATATTAACGTGAGCTCACGATGAAAATAAAAATAAAGTGATAAATATCTTTATGTTGACAACAACAGTGTGGTGAAAATAGTGAAATTGAAATAGAAAGAAAAATGATGATCGAAGGATGATGGAACCCGAAGAACGGTGAGATCAGGAGAACGAAGACAAAGCTGAACGGGGACACAGGCAGATAGCAAGTCTAAAAAGAAGTTGAAGAAAACCAAAAAAGGGAGGAGGGCCGTAATAAAATACGGCAATAGATCAAAACTTAAAATAGGTCCACTCACTGGCAACTATAGCATGGGACTGAGTGGCACTGAGTATCAGACTCAGAGAGGGATTAGCCGTGTGTTTACATTATGAACGTTGTTGACCAAACAGTCGACTTATTTAAGGGCTCCTAAATCTTCTCAATTTATGGAACCCCCTCTTCCCTTCAACTGATTTTGCAGAAAATTAAAAAGAATCGTCCTTATAGGGTTTTGAATTCATATATTAAAATTTTGTGTCGATACATTCATTACAGCGACAGTCATTAGATTTTTTTTTATGTAACCTCCCACCTAATCCCTATTCCCCTTTGAACGATTTGGCTAAAAGCTGTTGTCGTTTATAGGAAAATCAATGGGGCATTGAGGATACACAAATACAATTTCTTCATGAAGTTCGAGGAATTCCATCGGGAGTTATCGAATTCACAAACACATGAAATTCCGGTAAGAACGTTTCTCTGACCGATTACATCACTTCCCCTCTACTTCGTATAGCTGGGGGGAAGTAAAATGTCTACGAGTAGTTCTGTGAATTTCATCTGGAATTCGAAATCTCATAAGGACGACACATTAATTTTCAGCAGAAGGGAAAGGGGGGGGGGGGGGTCAGAGCAGGGGCTCAAATCCAAAACCCTATAACTGCCGATGTAATGAATGTATCAATATGAAATTTCATATTTAAAGTCAAAACCCAATGAAGACATAATCTGTCACATTTCAGCGGTATCGGATGAAGGGAAGGGGACTCAATTCAAAAAATAACTGCCGATGTAAAAAAATCGACACATTTAGTATGACTCTATATAAGTAAATTATTGATTATTCGCTTGAACCATCGCGACGCGTCGACTGGTTTTGGAGGGGTAGCAACAAATTAATTGATTTGGGCACCCATAACCCTTCAAGGTTGAACTGAACCTTAAAAAAAAAAAAAAAAATTATCAGGGATGTGAAAACAACCTTGAGCACGCTGTCCTTCAGATGAAATTTCAAAATTTAGTAATCCCATATTAGAGTCGGGCTCGTGCCCACCAGAGCGACGACAGAGTGCTCTGGTGGTAGGCGATATGACGTAGTAGTTAAATCCCGGTCATGAGTCATAACAACAAACTATAACATATCTCAAATTGTACATTTATTAATTAAAAAAAAAAAAATTATTAAGAAAATAAGAAAATATCAATTCTTCAAGGAAAAATCTAATCAACCTTAATGGGGGTGAAATAAATTTACAGGAGAAATACATTTTTAGGACTGAAGTGTGGTTGAGTTTTATTTATATCTGAGTGTAGGAAGGTAAAACTGCAGGTTATGGATGTCATTGCCTGGCCGCTGGTCAGTGTTACAATTGACGGGGTTAGAATAAAAATAGTCTAAGTGACATTTTTGAAAATTTTTCGTTAAGTGCATAATTGGCTACAAAAATGATAGTTCTGTTCAGGAAAAAAGTTGTACAAGTGAAATCCTAGGCAATTTTTCCCCAGAGAAATAAATTTTTAGGAATGAAGTGTGGTTGTTTTATTTATATGTGAGTGCAGGAAGGTAAAACAGGTAAAAGGTCTTTCATCGCTCTGGTAGTAGGCGATATGACCTCGTAGTTAAAGCCCGGGCATGAGTCACAACAACTAACTGCATATTTCATGATTTTTTAAAATACCTAATGGATTTATTGAAAATTCACTACTTGAACTTTATCCTGTTCAATATTTATGTTAGAGTCTTCTTTAGTTGGCTCACAAAATTCATCCTTCTCTTCGGATTTAAGTTTAAATGAATATACAGCCCTTTATTTACTGTAAATGAATAGTACATAATGTGATGGTAAGGTGCTCCAGAAGTCCAGAATGTATGTATCTACAGATATTTCAGTAGAATGTATCTACATCTATCTTGTAGAATGTATCTACAGATCTTCCAGTTTACTTTAATAAATGATTTATCTCCATCAGTATCACCGGCTATGTGCTGTTAAATTTATAACAATAACTAATAATAAATGAATGGATTAAATGAATATAAATAATTAAATAAAAAAAATTCACATTAATAAATAAATTGACTGAATTTACTAATGATTTAAAAGGGGTTCACGGATTAATAATAATAATAAAATTTAGTATTTACCTCTCTTAAAAATTATTTATAATTAACCCCCGACGCAAAAGGAGGGGTGTTATAAATTTGAAGCCTTTGTCTGTGTGTGTGTGTCTGTCTGTGGCATCGTAGCTCCAAGACGGCTGAACCGATTTCAATGCGGTTTTTTCGTTTCAAAAGCTCGTATTTGCGAGATGGTTCTTAGCCATGTTTGGTGGAAATCGGGTATGCCGTTTCCAAGATCTTCAGGTTTCATCAGAGCCAGTGTAGGGATCTCGGCCTCTATTATAGTTAGAGACTTGGAGTTTGAGCTCAAATGTTTATAAGGCCAAGCATCCCCCCCCCCCCCCCCCCCCCCCTCCCCCCAAAAAGCTCTTTTTAACAATTTTTTTCTATTGTGTCGGGTGTTTTTAAAAATTTTTATTTTATGTTTTTTGAAAAAAAAAATAAAAAATTTAATTTTATCTGAGTTAAGCTCTTAAATTTTAAATAAATAATTTCAGACAAAAAGTTGATTCTACGTTAATCCATACCAATAAAAATATATAAAAAAAAATGATGCCATTTTGTAATAAAAGATATAATTATTATTTAATTATAATATTTCGTTTGTTGACATTAGTTCATTGTGACATTTGTTTACGTTACAGTACTTCCAAAGTAACAATTTGTCAGTTACGTTGTTGCTCTCCCTCCAAGATCAATCAAACGTTTGGGCTAAAACTCAATATTTGACTTACATTGTGTCTTTAAATTATTATATTAAATTTGTGTCGATAGATTCATTACAGCGGCAGTTATTGACATTTTTGAGTTGAGTTCCTTTGTGAATAATAAATAATAATAGTCGCCGTCCTTGTAAGCCTTTGAAGTTATATATGAATTTATTTTATTAGAGTTTTTGTTTTAAGCCTTGTCCTAATCTCCCAATCCTCTTTGGCCGATTTGACTGAAAATTAATAGGTGTCATCCTTAAAGAGTTTTGGATGTTCAAATAAAATTTCTTGTCGATATTCTATTTCTAAATTCAGTTGGAAACGTTAGGTTTTATGACTCATGCCCGGGCTTTAACTACAAGGTCATATCGCCTACTACCAGAGCGCTCTATCGTCACTCTGGTGGACATGAGCCCGACTCTACTGTGGGAGTCCTAAATTTTGCCTACCTTAAATTTTTATTCATCTAGGGCAGGGGTCTTTAACGAGTACCTGACATCGTACAGGCTCGGGACCATCGCTTAACGTCCCATCCAAAGGACGGCGAGCTTAAGTTTATGTTACCTCCCAGATAAAATAAATTGAGGGCCTCGGTCGGGTTTCGAACCCACGTTCTTTAGCTCAGAAGGAAAGCACGCATACCTCTGAGCTACCGACGCCCTGAACATTACAGGACATTCTTATGTAACAAACACTTTTTTACATATCGCTCTCCTCCTCCTCCCCCCCCCCCCCCTCTTGATTTCAAATGACCCCCACACTATAATCATGCTCATGTTCACCAGAACGTGTAGGTACATTGTACTTGAAGCCCGGGCATGAATCACAAAAAATAAACAAACAATAAAATTGTTTCATCAACGTTAAGTTAATGAGGTTAGTTTTCATATTTACTAAAACCCACATTGAGCATGAAACAAATATAAGTAGAAATTGGGTCAGAGTAAATTTAAGTCAAAGAGAATGACAATTTAAGTATAAAATGCATGGAGTGAGTAATGCAACGGAAGAGATACGAGTAGTATAAACTATTTAGCGTAATAAAGCAGGAAATGTTTTAAGTTTCAGTAGTAGTTCTTGTTGGAAGTTATTTACAACGTAACTATATAAGTTGTTCTGCCCTAGAATCACGTTGTCTTGTTTAAATAAACATTAGAGTTAGTTAGTTATTGTGACTCTTGTGCTTTAACTAATAGGTCATATTGCCTACTACCAGAGACTCTACTATGGTAATAAATTTTGTCTATCTTAAATTTTTATTCATATAGGGTAGAGGTTTTTAAAGAGTACATGACATCGTACAGGCTCGGGAACATTGCTTAACGTCCCATTCGAAGGACAAGGTTCTTTCTCTAAGGGCCTTGGCAGGATTTCGAACCCGCGATCTTGAGCTCAGTAAGGAAGCACTCGTACCATTGAGCTACTGGCGCCCTCATATATGAACGTTAGATATCCTCTTAAAGAAATATTATGTCTAACATATTCTAATATATTCTATATAATGAGTTATTGTGTTGACAGACACACACACACATAGACATACAGACTTTTTTTTTTTTTTTTTTTTTAAATTTTGAATCAAGTTGTTGAGAACTTCCGGGGAAAACTTCGAATTTCGGACCGAATTTATAACTATATATATATCGGGATATATATATATATAGTTTTGAGCGAAATCGGCCAAAGGAATGCGGGGGGGGGGGGGGGGGGGGGGGGGTAAAGGGAAGGGATTCATAAACTCAAAAAGCATGTAAGTCAACTCAGTAGTTAATATTACAGAAAAGGTTGGTTTGGTTTTATGACTCATGCCCGGGCTTTAACTACGAGGTCATATCGCCTACTACCAGAGCGCTCTTTCGTCACTCTGGTGGACATGAGCCCGACTCTACTGTGGGAGTCCTAAATTTGGCCTACCCTAAATTTTTATTCATTTAGGGTAGGGGTCTTTAACGAGTACCTGACATCGTACAGGCTCGGGACCATCGCTTAACGTCCCATCCGAAGGACGGCGTGCTTAAGTTTATTTTACCTCCCAGATAAAATAAACTAAGGGCCTCGGTCGGGCTACGAACCCACGACCTTGAGCTCAGAAGTCAAGCACACATACCACTGAGCTACCGGCGCCCTCTATTACAGAAAATAAAGAAACTTTAATTTTTAGTTTCTTTATTCTTTCGAGGAAAAATTGATACTTTCAGTAAGAATGGAGAGAATAAGGAAAGTGATAATAAAGAGAGGGGAGTTTTTCAAGATTTCTCAAGATTTGAGCCTATCTTCCTTCTCAATAGAAATCTTGAGTAGAGAAATAATAAGATGAGGCCCAGACAGGGATGGTCGGTCTTATTAAAGGATATAGGGCTACCTCAGACCTATAACTACAACCTTTTATACACAGTCTACCTCACTTCATAGGTTTTTGAGAGTTTTTTCATTATTTTTCTTATTTTGTTTTCATTTAATTAAAAACAAAATTTACAGAGAAGTGTCGTCAGGTCAGAGACTAAACTAACCGACGTCTTCTCCCCAACTCACCGTCTCTCTGCTACAGTAGAACCTCTTTAAGTCGAACCTCGATAAGTCGAAAACCTCCAAAACTCGAAAAAAAAGTTCTGTTGCTTTCCCTTCAAGCCCCAAAACCTCCATTACTCGAAATCTCAACCCTCTATTAGTCGAAATAATCAGTGAGTCCCCTACAAGCCATTTTGGTACATATTTTCCCTCTATAACTCGAAAAAATAAGTTGGACCTCTGTATCTCGAACTAGCAATGTTTTATTTTACAACCTTTACAACTCGATTATTTGAAACTTATTACCACTATAGCTCGAAGAAAATAAGTTACCGACTGTAAGAATTTGCCGACAATGTACACCATTGTTTCTTAGAAAACAATTTAGGAGTATACAATAAATAGGATTACCAATTATCTAAAGCAAAAAAAATTACTGACTTTTCTTAATACCTACATATACTACGTATTTTTTATTTTAAGGATGTTTTGAAATAATGTTGATTTATCTATATTAATAAAGCTGAAACGGGGTTTGTTTGTTTGTATGTTTGTTCCAGCATCACGCCCAAACGGCTAGACGGATTTTTATGAAACTTCCGATGTAGCATCCTTTTGAGCCCGATTGAATAATAGGCTATGTGGCGTCCCAAAAATTTGAACGGGAGGGGGGGTTGTAAGGGGGGCCTAAGTATATAAATAGTGCTAACTCATTAACTAATGGTCAAATTGTCATGAAATTTCACACGTAGTCTTTTTAAAAGCCAAACAGGAAAAAAAGGTGTGTGGCGTCCCAAAGTTTTGAACGGGAGGGGGGGTTGTAAGGGGGGCCTAAGTATAAATATAGACCTAACTCTTTAACAGTTGGTCGAATTGTCACGAAATTTCACATGTAGTATTTTTAAAAGCCAAATAGGAAAAAAAGGTGTGTGGCGTCCCAAAGTTTTGAACGGGAGGGGGGTTGTGGGGGGGCCTAAGTATAAATATAGAGCTAACTCTTTAACGGTTGGTCGGATTGTCACGAAATTTCACATGGAGTATTCCTGAAGACCAAATAGAAAAATAAGGTGTGTGGCGTTCCAAAGTTTTGATCGGGAGGGGGGGTTGTAGGGGGGGCCTAAGTATATAAATAGTGCTAACTCATTAACTAATGGTCGAATTGTCATGAAATTTCACATGTAGTATTCCTAAAGGTCAAATAGAAATATTAGGTGTGTGACGGCCCAACATTTTGAACGGGAGGAGGGGTTGTGGGGGGGCCTAAGTATAAATATAGAGCTAACTCATTAACTAATGAGCGAATCGTCATGAAATTTCACGTAGTATTTTTAAAAGCCAAATAGGAAAAAAAGGTGTGTGGCGTCCCAAAGTTTTGAAAGGGAGGGGGGGTTGTAAGGGGGGCCTAAGTATAAATATAGAGCTAATTCTTTAACGGTTGTCGGATTGTCACGAAATTTCACATGGAGTATTCCTGAAGGCCAAATAGAAAAATAAGGTGTGTGGCGTCCCAAAGTTTTGAACGGGAGGGGGGGATGTGGGGGGGCCTAAGTATAAATATAGAGCTAACTCATTAACAAATGGGCGAATCGTCATGAAATTTCACATGTAGAATTTTTAAAAGCCAAATAGCAAAAAAAGGTGTGTGGCGTCCCAAAGTTTTGAACGGGAGGGGGGGTTGTGGGGGGGCCTAAGTATAAATATAGAGCTAACTCTTTAACGGTTGGTCGGATTGTCACGAAATTTCACATGGAGTATTCCTGAAGGTCAAATAGAAATATTAGGTGTGTGACGGCACAAAATTTTGAACAGGAAGGAGGGTTGTGGGGGGGGCTAAATATACATATAGAGTTAGCTCATTAACGGTTGGTCGTATTGTCATGAATCGGATTGTCATGAATTTCACATGTAGTAGTAGTAACTATGTATTCGCTGTGGGGTTCACTGTTGCAAGACATTTACTAGCTGTGATGTCCAGCGTTCCTAATATCGTACTAGCTGTGGGGTCCGCTGTTGCAAGGTACTTACTAGCTGTAGTGCTCAGCCCCAGCGTTCCTAACTATGTACTGGCTGTGGGGTTCGCTGTTGCAAGGCACCTATAAGACATTTACTAGCTGTAATGCCCAGCGTTTCTAATTACGTACTAGCTGTGGGGTCTGCTGTTGCAAGGCGCTAGCAGTGTGGCCCAGCGTATTTCACTCGTAGGTACTAGCTGTGGGGTCCGCCGTTGCAAAACTCATACTAGCTGTGATGCCCTGTGGTTCTAACTACATACTATCTGTGGGGTTCGCAGTTGCAAGGCACCTACTACCTGTAGGGCCCAGCGTTCCTAATTGCGTACTAGCTGTGGGGTCTGCTGTTGCAAGGCGCTAGCAGTGTGGCCCAGCGTATTTAACTACGTAGGTACTAGCTGTGGGGTCCGTCGTTGCAAAAGCATACTAGCTGTGAATCCCAGGGTTCCTAATATCGTACTAGCTGTGGGGTCCGTTGTTGCAAGGCATTTACTAGCTGTAGTGCCCAGCGTTCCTAACTATGTACTAGCTGTGAAGTTCGCTGTTGCAAAGCATTTACTAACTGTAATGCCCAGCGTATTTAACTACATACTAGCTGTGGGGTCCGCTGTTGCAAGGCACTTAATAGCTGTGATGCCCAGCGTTCCTAACTTCGTACTAGCTGTGGGGTCCGCTGTTGCGAGGCCCATACTAGCTGTGGTGACCAGCGTTCCTAACTACGTACTAGCTGTTGGGTCCGCCATCGCAAGGCACATACTAGCTATGATGCCCAGCATTCCCTACTACGTACTAGCTGTGGTGCTCAGCGTTGCAAGCCACATACTAGCTGTGGTCACAAACGTTCTTAAGTACGCACTGACTAGGACGTCCAGCGATGCTAAGTATTCACGAGGTGTGGCTTCCGCCGTTGAAAGGCGCATACTAGCTGTGGTGCCCAGGGGTCCTAAAAACTTACTAGCGTTACAACAGCTGAAGGACTATAAGCCTTATTCCGTATGAATAATTGAAAATTATGACATCATGAATGTACTGTCGAGGAACTGAATAGCGTTATAGAAGATATTGGGAGAAAAATCAAAGTTCCCCGGGCAACGCCGGGTATAACTGCTATAGATTTAATATTTGTTAAAACTGATAGAGAACGACCGGATTATCTGAATCCTACACAAAAATCAAAATAAAAATGTTTTTCAAAAAATTTGCGCTATTTAACGGTTTGTAGGCTTAATAATTGTTAAAACTGATACGACAGATTCAGATTTATCCGGAAAGTCCCATCCGAAGGACGACGTGCTCAAGGCTATTTTCAACCTAAGTGAAATTTCACCTACCCAGGTTTATTTATATAACATACGTCTCATTATCGAGTACCTCACATTCGAAAAAGTCCTGGAACATCGCTTAAAGTCCCATCCGAAGGACGACGTGCTCATAGTTATTTTTAACTTCCCGATTGAAACATCTGACCTAAGTGCCTCAGCTAGATTTCTAAGTGGCGATCCTGAGCTCGGTAGACTCCATTCTTGAAATTTCTCGCTTTTTAACGGTTTATAGATTTAATATTTGTTAAAACTGATAGAGAACGACCGGATTATCTGAATCCTACACAAAAATCAAAATAAAAATGTTTTTCAAAAAATTTGCGCTATTTAACGGTTTATAGGCTTAATAACTGTTAAAACTGATACGACAGAATCAGATATATCCGAAAAGTCCCATCCGACGGACGACGTGCTCAAGGCTATTTTCAACCTAAGTGAAATTTCACCTAACCAGGTTTATTTACATAACATACGTCTCATTATCGAGTACCTCACATTCGAAAAAGCCCTGGATCATCGCTTAAAGTCCCATCCGAAGGACGACGTGCTCAAAGTGTTTTTTAACTTCCCGATTGAAACATCTGACCTAAGTGCCTCAACTAGATTTCTAAGTGGCGATCCTGAGCTCGGTAGACTCCATTCTTGAAATTTCTCGCTTTTTAACGGTTTATAGATTTAATATTTGTTAAAACTGATAGAAAACGACCGGATTATCTGAATCCTACACAAAAATCAAGATAAAAATGTTTTTCGAAAAATTTGCGCTATTTAACGGTTTATAGGCTTAATAATTGTTAAAACTGATACGAGAGATTCAGATTTATCCGGAAAGTCCCATCCGAAGGACGACGTGCTCAAGGCTATTTTCAACCTAAGTGATATTTCACCTACCCAGGTTTATTTACATAACATACGTCTCATTATCGAGTACCTCACATTCGAAAAAGCCCTGGATCATCGCTTAAAGTCCCATCCGAAGGACGACGTGCTCAAAGTGTTTTTTAACTTCCCGATTGAAACATCTGACCTAAGTGCCTCAACTAGATTTCTAAGTGGCGATCCTGAGCTCGGTAGACTCCATTCTTGAAATTTCTCGCTTTTTAACGGTTTATAGATTTAATATTTGTTTAAACTGATAGAGAACGACCGGATTATCTGAATCCTACACAAAAATCAAAATAAAAATGTTTTTCAAAAAATTTGCGCTATTTAACGGTTTATAGGCTTAATAATTGTTAAAACTGATACGAGAGATTCAGATTTATCCGGAAAGTCCCATCCGAAGGACGACGTGCTCAAGGCTATTTTCAACCTAAGTGAAATTTCACCTACCCAGGTTTATTTATATAACATACGTCTCATTATCGAGTACCTCACATTCGAAAAAGCCCTGGATCATTGCTTAATGTCCCATCCGAAGGACGACGTGCTCAAAGTGTTTTTTAACTTCCCGATTGTAACATCTGACCTAAGTGCCTCAACTAGATTTCTAAGTGGCGATCCTGAGCTCGGTAGACTCCATTCTTGAAATTTCTCGCTTTTTAACGGTTTATAGATTTAATATTTGTTAAAACTGATAGAGAACGACCGGATTATCTGAATCCTACACAAAAATCAAAATAAAAATGTTTTTCAAAAAATTCACGCTATTTAACGGTTTATAGGCTTAATAACTGTTAAAACTGATACGACAGAATCAGATATATCCGAAAAGTCCCATCCGACGGACGACGTGCTCAAGGCTATTTTCAACCTAAGTGAAATTTCACCTACCCAGGTTTATTAATATAACATACGTCTCATTATCGAGTACCTCACATTCGAAAAAGTCCTGGAACATCGCTTAAAGTCCCATCCGAAGGACGACGTGCTCATAGTTATTTTTCACTTCCCGATTAAAACATCTGACCTAAGTGCCTCAGCTAGATTTCTAAGTGGCGATCCTGAGCTCGGTAGACTCCATTCTTCAAATTTCTCGCTTTTTAACGGTTTATAGATTAAATATTTGTTAAAACTGATAGAGAAGTGACCGGATTATCTGAATCCTACACAAAAATCAAAATAAAAATGTTTTTCAAAAAATTTGCGCTATTTAACGGTTTATAGGCTTAATAATTGTTAAAACTGATACGACAGATTCAGATTTATCCGGAAAGTCCCATCCGAAGGACGACGTGCTCAAGGCTTTCAACCTAAGTAGAAATTGACCTACCCAGGTTTATTTACATAACATACGTCTCATTATCGAGTACCTCACATTCGAAAAAGCCCTGGATCATTGCTTAATGTCCCATCCGAAGGACGACGTGCTCAAAGTTATTTTTTGCTTCCCGATGAAAACATCTGACATAAGTGCCTCAACTAGATTTCTAAGTGGCGATCCTGAGCTCGGTAGACTCCATTCTTGAAATTTCTCGCTTTTTAACGGTTTATAGATTTAATATTAGTTAAAACTGATAGAGAACGACCGGATTATCTGAATCCTACACAAAAATCAAGATAAAAATGTTTTTCGAAAAATTTGCGCTATTTAACGGTTTATAGGCTTAATAATTGTTAAAACTGATACGACAGATTCAGATTTATCCGGAAAGTCCCATCCGAAGGACGACGTGCTCAAGGCTATTTTCAACCTAAGTGATATTTCACCTACCCAGGTTTATTTACATAACATACGTCTCATTATCGAGTACCTCACATTCGAAAAAGCCCTGGATCATCGCTTAAAGTCCCATCCGAAGGACGACGTGCTCAAAGTGTTTTTTAACTTCCCGATTGAAACATCTGACCTAAGTGCCTCAGCTAGATTTCTAAGTGGCGATCCTGAGCTCGGTAGACTCCATTCTTGAAATTTCTCGCTTTTTAACGGTTTATAGATTTAATATTTGTTAAAACTGATAGAGAACGACCGGATTATCTGAATCCTACACAAAAATCAAAATAAAAATGTTTTTCAAAAAATTTGCGCTATTTAACGGTTTATAGGCTTAATAATTGTTAAAACTGATACGAGAGATTCAGATTTATCCGGAAAGTCCCATCCGAAGGACGACGTGCTCAAGGCTATTTTCAACCTAAGTGATATTTCACCTACCCAGGTTTATTTACATAACATACGTCTCATTATCGAGTACCTCACATTCGAAAAAGCCCTGGATCATCGCTTAAAGTCCCATCCGAAGGACGACGTGCTCAAAGTGTTTTTTAACTTCCCGATTGAAACATCTGACCTAAGTGCCTCAACTAGATTTCTAAGTGGCGATCCTGAGCTCGGTAGACTCCATTCTTGAAATTTCTCGCTTTTTAACGGTTTATAGATTTAATATTTGTTAAAACTGATAGAGAACGACCGGATTATCTGAATCCTACACAAAAATCAAAATAAAAATGTTTTTCAAAAAATTTGCGCTATTTAACGGTTTATAGGCTTAATAATTGTTAAAACTGATACGACAGATTCAGATTTATCCGAAAAGTCCCATCCGAAGGACGACGTGCTCAAGGCTATTTTCAACCTAAGTGAAATTTCACCTACCCAGGTTTATTTATATAACATACGTCTCATTATCGAGTACCTCACATTCGAAAAAGTCCTGGAACATCGCTTAAAGTCCCATCCGAAGGACGACGTGCTCATAGTTATTTTTCACTTCCCGATTAAAACATCTGACCTAAGTGCCTCAGCTAGATTTCTAAGTGGCGATCCTGAGCTCGGTAGACTCCATTCTTCAAATTTCTCGCTTTTTAACGGTTTATAGATTAAATATTTGTTAAAACTGATAGAGAAGTGACCGGATTATCTGAATCCTACACAAAAATCAAAATAAAAATGTTTTTCAATAAATTTGCGCTATTTAACGGTTTACAGGCTTAATAATTGTTAAAACTGATACGACAGATTCAGATTTATCCGGAAAGTCCCATCCGAAGGACGACGTGCTCAAGGCTTTCAACCTAAGTAGAAATTGACCTACCCAGGTTTATTTACATAACATACGTCTCATTATCGAGTACCTCACATTCGAAAAAGCCCTGGATCATTGCTTAATGTCCCATCCGAAGGACGACGTGCTCAAAGTTATTTTTAGCTTCCCGATTAAAACATCTGACCTAAGTGCCTCAGCTAGATTTCTAAGTGGCGATCCTGAGCTCGGTAGACTCCATTCTTGAAATTTCTCGCTTTTTAACGGTTTATAGATTTAATATTTGTTAAAACTGATAGAGAACGACCGGATTATCTGAATCCTACACAGAAATCAAAATAAAAATGTTTTTCAAAAAATTCACGCTATTTAACGGTTTATAGGCTTAATAACTGTTAAAACTGATACGACAGAATCAGATATATCCGAAAAGTCCCATCCGACGGACGACGTGCTCAAGGCTATTTTCAACCTAAGTGAAATTTCACCTAACCAGGTTTATTTACATAACATACGTCTCATTATCGAGTACCTCACATTCGAAAAAGCCCTGGATCATCGCTTAAAGTCCCATCCGAAGGACGACGTGCTCAAAGTGTTTTTTAACTTCCCGATTGAAACATCTGACCTAAGTGCCTCAGCTAGATTTCTAAGTGGCGATCCTGAGCTCGGTAGACTCCATTCTTGAAATTTCTCGCTTTTTAACGGTTTATAGATTTAATATTTGTTAAAACTGATAGAGAACGACCGGATTATCTGAATCCTACACAAAAATCAAAATAAAAATGTTTTTCAAAAAATTTGCGCTATTTAACGGTTTATAGGCTTAATAATTGTTAAAACTGATACGAGAGATTCAGATTTATCCGGAAAGTCCCATCCGAAGGACGACGTGCTCAAGGCTATTTTCAACCTAAGTGATATTTCACCTACCCAGGTTTATTTACATAACATACGTCTCATTATCGAGTACCTCACATTCGAAAAAGCCCTGGATCATCGCTTAAAGTCCCATCCGAAGGACGACGTGCTCAAAGTGTTTTTTAACTTCCCGATTGAAACATCTGACCTAAGTGCCTCAACTAGATTTCTAAGTGGCGATCCTGAGCTCGGTAGACTCCATTCTTGAAATTTCTCGCTTTTTAACGGTTTATAGATTTAATATTTGTTAAAACTGATAGAGAACGACCGGATTATCTGAATCCTACACAAAAATCAAAATAAAAATGTTTTTCAAAAAATTTGCGCTATTTAACGGTTTATAGGCTTAATAATTGTTAAAACTGATACGACAGATTCAGATTTATCCGAAAAGTCCCATCCGAAGGACGACGTGCTCAAGGCTATTTTCAACCTAAGTGAAATTTCACCTACCCAGGTTTATTTATATAACATACGTCTCATTATCGAGTACCTCACATTCGAAAAAGTCCTGGAACATCGCTTAAAGTCCCATCCGAAGGACGACGTGCTCATAGTTATTTTTCACTTCCCGATTAAAACATCTGACCTAAGTGCCTCAGCTAGATTTCTAAGTGGCGATCCTGAGCTCGGTAGACTCCATTCTTCAAATTTCTCGCTTTTTAACGGTTTATAGATTAAATATTTGTTAAAACTGATAGAGAAGTGACCGGATTATCTGAATCCTACACAAAAATCAAAATAAAAATGTTTTTCAATAAATTTGCGCTATTTAACGGTTTACAGGCTTAATAATTGTTAAAACTGATACGACAGATTCAGATTTATCCGGAAAGTCCCATCCGAAGGACGACGTGCTCAAGGCTTTCAACCTAAGTAGAAATTGACCTACCCAGGTTTATTTACATAACATACGTCTCATTATCGAGTACCTCACATTCGAAAAAGCCCTGGATCATTGCTTAATGTCCCATCCGAAGGACGACGTGCTCAAAGTTATTTTTAGCTTCCCGATTAAAACATCTGACCTAAGTGCCTCAGCTAGATTTCTAAGTGGCGATCCTGAGCTCGGTAGACTCCATTCTTGAAATTTCTCGCTTTTTAACGGTTTATAGATTTAATATTTGTTAAAACTGATAGAGAACGACCGGATTATCTGAATCCTACACAGAAATCAAAATAAAAATGTTTTTCAAAAAATTCACGCTATTTAACGGTTTATAGGCTTAATAACTGTTAAAACTGATACGACAGAATCAGATATATCCGAAAAGTCCCATCCGACGGACGACGTGCTCAAGGCTATTTTCAACCTAAGTGAAATTTCACCTAACCAGGTTTATTTACATAACATACGTCTCATTATCGAGTACCTCACATTCGAAAAAGCCCTGGATCATCGCTTAAAGTCCCATCCGAAGGACGACGTGCTCAAAGTGTTTTTTAACTTCCCGATTGAAACATCTGACCTAAGTGCCTCAGCTAGATTTCTAAGTGGCGATCCTGAGCTCGGTAGACTCCATTCTTGAAATTTCTCGCTTTTTAACGGTTTATAGATTTAATATTTGTTAAAACTGATAGAGAACGACCGGATTATCTGAATCCTACACAAAAATCAAAATAAAAATGTTTTTCAAAAAATTTGCGCTATTTAACGGTTTATAGGCTTAATAATTGTTAAAACTGATACGAGAGATTCAGATTTATCCGGAAAGTCCCATCCGAAGGACGACGTGCTCAAGGCTATTTTCAACCTAAGTGATATTTCACCTACCCAGGTTTATTTACATAACATACGTCTTATTATCGAGTACCTCACATTCGAAAAAGCCCTGGATCATCGCTTAAAGTCCCATCCGAAGGACGACGTGCTCAAAGTGTTTTTTAACTTCCCGATTGAAACATCTGACCTAAGTGCCTCAACTAGATTTCTAAGTGGCGATCCTGAGCTCGGTAGACTCCATTCTTGAAATTTCTCGCTTTTTAACGGTTTATAGATTTAATATTTGTTAAAACTGATAGAGAACGACCGGATTATCTGAATCCTACACAAAAATCAAAATAAAAATGTTTTTCAAAAAATTTGCGCTATTTAACGGTTTATAGGCTTAATAATTGTTAAAACTGATACGACAGATTCAGATTTATCCGGAAAGTCCCATCCGAAGGACGACGTGCTCAAGGCTATTTTCAACCTAAGTGAAATTTCACCTACCCAGGTTTATTTACATAACATACGTCTCATTATCGAGTACCTCACATTCGAAAAAGTCCTGGAACATCGCTTAAAGTCCCATCCGAAGGACGACGTGCTCAAAGTGTTTTTTAACTTCCCGATTGAAACATCTGACCTAAGTGCCTCAGCTAGATTTCTAAGTGGCGATCCTGAGCTCGGTAGACTCCATTCTTGAAATTTCTCGCTTTTTAACGGTTTATAGATTTAATATTTGTTAAAACTGATAGAGAACGACCGGATTATCTGAATCCTACACAAAAATCAAAATAAAAATGTTTTTCAAAAAAATTGCGCTATTCAACGGTTTATAGGCTTAATAATTTTTAAAACTGATACGACAGATTCAGATTTATCCGGAAAGTCCCATCCGAAGGACGACGTGCTCAAGGCTATTTTCAACCTAAGTGAAATTTCACCTACCCAGGTTTATTTACATAACATACGTCTCATTATCGAGTACCTCACATTCGAAAAAGTCCTGGAACATCGCTTAAAGTCCCATCCGAAGGACGACGTGCTCATAGTTATTTTTCACTTCCCGATTAAAACATCTCACCTAAGTGCCTCAGCTATATTTCTAAGTGGCGATCCTGAGCTCGGTAGACTCCATTCTTGAAATTTCTCGCTTTTTAACGGTTTATAGATTAAATATTTGTTACAACTGATAGAGAACGACCGGATTATCTGAACCCCACTCAAAAATCAAAATGAAAACGTTTTTCAAAAAATTCGCGCTATTTAACGGTTTATAGGCTTAATAATTGTTAAAACTGATACTACAGATTCAGATATATCCGGAAAGTCCCATCCGAAGGACGACGTGCTCAAGGCTTTCAACCTAAGTGGAAATTGACCTACCCAGGTTTATTTACATAACATACGTCTCATTATCGAGTACCTCACATTCGAAAAAGCCCTGGATCATCGCTTAATGTCCCATCCGAAGGACGAAGTGCTCAAAGTTATTTTTAACTTCCCGATTAAAACATCTGACCTAAGTGCCTCAGCTAGATTTCTAAGTGGCGATCCTGAGCTCGGTAGACTCCATTCTTGAAATTTCTCGCTTTTTAACGGTTTATAGATTTAATATTTGTTAAAACTGATAGAGAACGACCGGATTATCTGAATCCTACACAAAAATCAAGATAAAAATGTTTTTCGAAAAATTTGCGCTATTTAACGGTTTATAGGCTTAATAATTGTTAAAACTGATACGAGAGATTCAGATTTATCCGGAAAGTCCCATCCGAAGGACGACGTGCTCAAGGCTATTTTCAACCTAAGTGATATTTCACCTACCCAGGTTTATTTACATAACATACGTCTCATTATCGAGTACCTCACATTCGAAAAAGCCCTGGATCATCGCTTAAAGTCCCATCCGAAGGACGACGTGCTCAAAGTGTTTTTTAACTTCCCGATTGAAACATCTGGCCTAAGTGCCTCAGCTAGATTTCTAAGTGGCGATCCTGAGCTCGGTAGACTCCATTCTTCAAATTTCTCGCTTTTTAACGGTTTATAGATTAAATATTTGTTAAAACTGATAGAGAAGTGACCGGATTATCTGAATCCTACACAAAAATCAAAATAAAAATGTTTTTCAAAAAATTTGCGCTATTTAACGGTTTATAGGCTTAATAATTGTTAAAACTGATACGACAGATTCAGATTTATCCGGAAAGTCCCATCCGAAGGACGACGTGCTCAAGGCTTTCAACCTAAGTAGAAATTGACCTACCCAGGTTTATTTACATAACATACGTCTCATTATCGAGTACCTCACATTCGAAAAAGCCCTGGATCATTGCTTAATGTCCCATCCGAAGGACGACGTGCTCAAAGTTATTTTTTGCTTCCCGATGAAAACATCTGACATAAGTGCCTCAACTAGATTTCTAAGTGGCGATCCTGAGCTCGGTAGACTCCATTCTTGAAATTTCTCGCTTTTTAACGGTTTATAGATTTAATATTAGTTAAAACTGATAGAGAACGACCGGATTATCTGAATCCTACACAAAAATCAAGATAAAAATGTTTTTCGAAAAATTTGCGCTATTTAACGGTTTATAGGCTTAATAATTGTTAAAACTGATACGACAGATTCAGATTTATCCGGAAAGTCCCATCCGAAGGACGACGTGCTCAAGGCTATTTTCAACCTAAGTGAAATTTCACCTACCCAGGTTTATTTATATAACATACGTCTCATTATCGAGTACCTCACATTCGAAAAAGTCCTGGAACATCGCTTAAAGTCCCATCCGAAGGACGACGTGCTCATAGTTATTTTTCACTTCCCGATTAAAACATCTGACCTAAGTGCCTCAGCTAGATTTCTAAGTGGCGATCCTGAGCTCGGTAGACTCCATTCTTCAAATTTCTCGCTTTTTAACGGTTTATAGATTAAATATTTGTTAAAACTGATAGAGAAGTGACCGGATTATCTGAATCCTACACAAAAATCAAAATAAAAATGTTTTTCAATAAATTTGCGCTATTTAACGGTTTACAGGCTTAATAATTGTTAAAACTGATACGACAGATTCAGATTTATCCGGAAAGTCCCATCCGAAGGACGACGTGCTCAAGGCTTTCAACCTAAGTAGAAATTGACCTACCCAGGTTTATTTACATAACATACGTCTCATTATCGAGTACCTCACATTCGAAAAAGCCCTGGATCATTGCTTAATGTCCCATCCGAAGGACGACGTGCTCAAAGTTATTTTTAGCTTCCCGATTAAAACATCTGACCTAAGTGCCTCAGCTAGATTTCTAAGTGGCGATCCTGAGCTCGGTAGACTCCATTCTCGAAATTTCTCGCATTTTAACGGTTTATAGATTTAATATTTGTTAAAACTGATAGAGAACGACCGGATTATCTGAATCCTACACATAAATCAAAATAAAAATGTTTTTCAAAAAATTCACGCTATTCAACGGTTTATAGGCTTAATAACTGTTAAAACTGATACGACAGAATCAGATATATCCGAAAAGTCCCATCCGACGGACGACGTGCTCAAGGCTATTTTCAACCTAAGTGAAATTTCACCTAACCAGGTTTATTTACATAACATACGTCTCATTATCGAGTACCTCACATTCGAAAAAGCCCTGGATCATCGCTTAAAGTCCCATCCGAAGGACGACGTGCTCAAAGTGTTTTTTAACTTCCCGATTGAAACATCTGACCTAAGTGCCTCAGCTAGATTTCTAAGTGGCGATCCTGAGCTCGGTAGACTCCATTCTTGAAATTTCTCGCTTTTTAACGGTTTATAGATTTAATATTTGTTAAAACTGATAGAGAACGACCGGATTATCTGAATCCTACACAAAAATCAAAATAAAAATGTTTTTCAAAAAATTTGCGCTATTTAACGGTTTATAGGCTTAATAATTGTTAAAACTGATACGAGAGATTCAGATTTATCCGGAAAGTCCCATCCGAAGGACGACGTGCTCAAGGCTATTTTCAACCTAAGTGATATTTCACCTACCCAGGTTTATTTACATAACATACGTCTCATTATCGAGTACCTCACATTCGAAAAAGCCCTGGATCATCGCTTAAAGTCCCATCCGAAGGACGACGTGCTCAAAGTGTTTTTTAACTTCCCGATTGAAACATCTGACCTAAGTGCCTCAACTAGATTTCTAAGTGGCGATCCTGAGCTCGGTAGACTCCATTCTTGAAATTTCTCGCTTTTTAACGGTTTATAGATTTAATATTTGTTAAAACTGATAGAGAACGACCGGATTATCTGAATCCTACACAAAAATCAAAATAAAAATGTTTTTCAAAAAATTTGCGCTATTTAACGGTTTATAGGCTTAATAATTGTTAAAACTGATACGACAGATTCAGATTTATCCGGAAAGTCCCATCCGAAGGACGACGTGCTCAAGGCTATTTTCAACCTAAGTGAAATTTCACCTACCCAGGTTTATTTACATAACATACGTCTCATTATCGAGTACCTCACATTCGAAAAAGTCCTGGAACATCGCTTAAAGTCCCATCCGAAGGACGACGTGCTCAAAGTGTTTTTTAACTTCCTGATTGAAACATCTGACCTAAGTGCCTCAGCTAGATTTCTAAGTGGCGATCCTGAGCTCGGTAGACTCCATTCTTGAAATTTCTCGCTTTTTAACGGTTTATAGATTTAATATTTGTTAAAACTGATAGAGAACGACCGGATTATCTGAATCCTACACAAAAATCAAAATAAAAATGTTTTTCAAAAAAATTGCGCTATTTAACGGTTTATAGGCTTAATAATTTTTAAAACTGATACGACAGATTCAGATTTATCCGGAAAGTCCCATCCGAAGGACGACGTGCTCAAGGCTATTTTCAACCTAAGTGAAATTTCACCTACCCAGGTTTATTTACATAACATACGTCTCATTATCGAGTACCTCACATTCGAAAAAGTCCTGGAACATCGCTTAAAGTCCCATCCGAAGGACGACGTGCTCATAGTTATTTTTCACTTCCCGATTAAAACATCTCACTTAAGTGCCTCAGCTATATTTCTAAGTGGCGATCCTGAGCTCGGTAGACTCCATTCTTGAAATTTCTCGCTTTTTAACGGTTTATAGATTAAATATTTGTTACAACTGATAGAGAACGACCGGATTATCTGAACCCCACTCAAAAATCAAAATGAAAACGTTTTTCAAAAAATTCGCGCTATTTAACGGTTTATAGGCTTAATAATTGTTAAAACTGATACTACAGATTCAGATATATCCGGAAAGTCCCATCCGAAGGACGACGTGCTCAAGGCTTTCAACCTAAGTGGAAATTGACCTACCCAGGTTTATTTACATAACATACGTCTCATTATCGAGTACCTCACATTCGAAAAAGCCCTGGATCATCGCTTAAAGTCCCATCCGAAGGACGACGTGCTCAAAGTGTTTTTTAACTTCCCGATTGAAACATCTGACCTAAGTGCCTCAACTAGATTTCTAAGTGGCGATCCTGAGCTCGGTAGACTCCATTCTTGAAATTTCTCGCTTTTTAACGGTTTATAGATTTAATATTTGTTAAAACTGATAGAGAACGACCGGATTATCTGAATCCTACACAAAAATCAAAATAAAAATGTTTTTCAAAAAATTTGCGCTATTTAACGGTTTATAGGCTTAATAATTGTTAAAACTGATACGACAGATTCAGATTTATCCGGAAAGTCCCATCCGAAGGACGACGTGCTCAAGGCTTTCAACCTAAGTGGAAATTGACCTACCCAGGTTTATTTACATAACATACGTCTCATTATCGAGTACCTCACATTCGAAAAAGTCCTGGAACATCGCTTAAAGTCCCATCCGAAGGACGACGTGCTCATAGTTATTTTTCACTTCCCGATTAAAACATCTGACCTAAGTGCCTCAGCTAGATTTGTAAGTGGCGATCCTGAGCTCGGTAGACTCCATTCTTGAAATTTCTCGCTTTTTAACGGTTTATAGATTAAATATTTGTTGAAACTGATAGAGAACGACCGGATTATCTGAACCCCACTCAAAAATCAAAATGAAAACGTTTTTCAAAAAATTCGCGCTATTTAACGGTTTATAGGCTTAATAATTGTTAAAACTGATACTACAGATTCAGATATATCCGGAAAGTCCCATCCGAAGGACGACGTGCTCAAGGCTTTCAACCTAAGTGGAAATTGACCTACCCAGGTTTATTTACATAACATACGTCTCATTATCGAGTACCTCACATTCGAAAAAGCCCTGGATCATCGCTTAATGTCCCATCCGAAGGACGAAGTGCTCAAAGTTATTTTTAACTTCCCGATTAAAACATCTGACCTAAGTGCCTCAGCTAGATTTCTAAGTGGCGATCCTGAGCTCGGTAGACTCCATTCTTCAAATTTCTTGCTTTTCAACGGTTTATAGATTTAATATTTGTTAACTGACAGAGCCATAGAGTGTGCTGGTTTCGGATTATGCCAACGTCAGCACAACGTTCAGACTGACTTTAAATATGGTGACACCGATCCACTATGGAAGAAAAATGCCAAAAAAAAAAGATGTATGTATAGATATGAACACAAATTAAAACTTGTGTACATTGTGATATAATCTATATTAATAAAGCTGAAACGGGGTTTGTGTGTGTGTTTGTATGTTTGTTTGTATGTATGTATGTATGTATGTATGTATGTATGTATGTTTGTTCCAGCATCACGCCCAAACCGCTGGACGGATTTTCATGAAACTTCCCATGTAGCATTCTTTTGAGCCCGATTGAATAATAGGCTATGTGGCGTCCCAAAATTTTGATCGGGAGGGGGGGTTGTAAGGGGGGCCTAAGTATATAAATAGTGCTAACTCATTAACTAATGGTCAAATTGTCATGCAATTTCACACGTAGTCTTTTTAAAAGCCATACAAGAAAAAAAGGTTTGTGGCGTCTCAAAGTTTTGAACGGGAGGGGGGGTTGTGGGGTCGCCTAAGTATAAATATAGAGCTAACTCATGAACTAATGGGCGAATCGTCATGAAATATCACATGTAGTATTTTTAAAAGCCAAATAGGAAAAAAAGGTGTGTGGCGTCCCAAAGTTTTGAACGGGAGGGGGGGTTGTGGGGGGGCCTAAGTATAAATATAGAGCTAACTCTTTAACAGTTGGTCGGATTGTCACGAAGTTTCACATGTAGTATTCCTGAAGACCAAATAAAAAAAATAGGCGGTGTGACGGCTCAAAATTTTTTACGGGAGGGGGGTAGTGGGGGGGGCCTAAGTATAAATATAGAGCTAACTCATTAACTAATGGGCGAATCGTCATGAAATTTCACATGTAGTATTTTTAAAAGCCAAATAGGAAAAAAAGGTGTGTGGCGTCCCAAAGTTTTGAACGGGAGGGAGGATTGTGGGGGGGCCTAAGTATAAATATAGAGCTAACTCTTTAACGGTTGGTCGGATTGTCACGAAATTTCACATGGAGTATTCCTGAAGACCAAATAGAAAAATAGGCGGTGTGACGGCTCAGAATTTTTTACGGGAGGGGGGGGGGGTAGTGGGGGGGCCTAAGTATAAATATAGAGCTAACTCATTAACTAATGGGCGAATCGTCATGAAATTTCACATGTAGTATTTTTAAAAGCCAAATAGGAAAAAAAGGTGTGTGGCGTCCCAAAGTTTTGAACGGGAGGGGGGGTTGTGGGGGGGCCTAAGTATAAATATAGAGCTAACTCTTTAACGGTTGATCGTATTGTCATGAATCGGATTGTCATGAATTTCACATGTAGTAGTAGTAACTATGTATTCGCTGTGGGGTTCACTGTTGCAAGACATTTACTAGCTGTGATGTCCAGCGTTCCTAATATCGTACTAGCTGTGGGGTCTGCTGTTGCAAGGCGCTAGCAGTGTGGCCCAGCGTATTTCACTACGTAGGTACTAGCCGTGGGGTCCGCCGTT
The DNA here is from genome assembly GCA_963662175.1 of Aradus depressus. Classification (NCBI taxonomy): domain Eukaryota; kingdom Metazoa; phylum Arthropoda; class Insecta; order Hemiptera; family Aradidae; genus Aradus; species Aradus depressus. The sequence continues at coordinate 5,201,790 of OY759226.1, read as the reverse complement.
GCAAAACTCATACTAGCTGTGATGCCCTGTGGTTATAACTACATACTATCTTTGGGGTTCGCAGTTGCCAGGCACCTACTACCTGTAGGGCCCAGCGTTCCTAAAAACGTACTATCTGTGGGGTCCGTCGTTGCAAAAGCATACTAGCTGTGATGCCCAGGGTTCCTAATATCGTACTAGCTGTGGGGTCCGTTGTTGCAAGGCATTTACTAGCTGTAGTGCCCAGCGTTCCTAACTTCGTACTAGCTGTGGGGTCCGCTGTTGCGAGGCACATACTAGCTGTGGTGACCAGCGTTCCTAACGTTGGTCGGATTGTCATGAAATTTCACATGGAGTATTCCTGAAGGCCAAATAGAAAAATAAGGTGTGTGGCGTTCTAAAGTTTTGAACGGGAGGGGGGTTTGAGGGGGGCCTAAGTATAAATATAGAGCTAGCTCATTAACAGTTGGTCGCATTGTCACGAAGTTTCACATGTAGTATTCCTGAAGACCAAATAAAAAAAAAGGTGTGTGGCGTCCTAAAAATTTGAACGGGGGGGGGGGGGGGGGGGGGGTAGGCCTAAGTATAAATATAGAGCTAACTATTCAAAGATTGGTCGGATTGTCACAAAATTTCACATGTAGTATTTTTAAAATCCAAATAGAAATATAAGATGTGTGGCGACCCAAAGTTTTGAACGGGAGGGAGGTTGTGGGGATAGGCCTAAGTATAAATATAGTGCTGGCTCATTAACGGTTGATCAGATTGTCACGAAATTTCACATGTAGTATTTCTGAAAGTCAAATAGAAAAATAGGCGGTGTGACGGCTCAAAATTTTGTACGGGAGGGGGGGTAGTGGCGGGGGGGCCTAAGTATAAATATAGTGCTAGCTCAATAACGGTTGGTCGTATTGTCATGGAATTTCACATGTAGTATTCTTAAAAGCCAAATAGAAATATAGGGTGTATATGTCACAAAATTTTGAACGGGAGGGTGGGTTGATGGGGGCCTAAGTATAAGTATAGTGATGTCATTAACGGATGATCGGATTGTCACGAAATTTCACATGTAGTATTCATAAAGGCCAAATAGAAAAATAGGGTGTGACGTCAAAAAATTGTGAACGGGAGGGGGGGTATGGGGGTAGGCCTAAATTTGAAGATAGTGATAGGTCATTAACGGATGATCGGATTGTCATGCAATTTCACATGTACTATTATTGATGGCCAAATAGAAAAATACACTAGCTGTGATGCCCAGTGGTCTAACTACGTACTAGCTGTGGGGTCCGCCGTTACAAAAACATACTAGCTGTGATGCCCAGCGTTTCTAACTAGGTACTAGCGTTGGGGTCCGCCGTTGCAGAACACATACTAGCTGTGATGCTGAGCGTTTCTAACTACATACTAGCTGTGGGGTCCGCTGTTGCAAGGCACTTAATAGCTGTGATGCCCAGCGTTCCTAACTTCGTACTAGCTGTGGGGTCCGCTGTTGCGAGGCACATACTAGCTGTATTGACCAGCGTTCCTAACTACGTACTAGCTGTTGGGTCCGCCGTCGCAAGGCACATACTAGCTATGATGCCCAGCATTCCCTACTACGTACTAGCTGTGGTGCTCAGCGTTGCAAGCTACATACTAGCTGTGGTCACAAACGTTCTTAAGTACGCACTGACTAGGACGTCCAGCGATGCTATGTATTCACTAGGTGTGGCTTCCGCCGTTGAAAGGCGCATACTAGCTGTGGTGCCCAGGGGTCCTAAAAACTTACTAGCGTTAGAACAGCTGAAGGACTATAAGCCTTATTCCGTATGAATAATTGTAAATTATAACATCATGAATGTACTGTCGAGGAACTGAATAGCGTTATAGAAGATATTGGGAGAAAAATCAAAGTTCCCCGGGCAACGCCGGGTATAACTGCTATAGATTTAATATTTGTTAAAACTGATAGAGAACGACCGGATTATCTGAATCCTACACAAAAATCAAAATAAAAATGTTTTTCAAAAAATTCACGCTATTTAACGGTTTATAGGCTTAATAATTGTTAAAACTGATACGACAGAATCAGATATATCCGAAAAGTCCCATCCGACGGACGACGTGCTCAAGGCTATTTTCAACCTAAGTGAAATTTCACCTAACCAGGTTTATTTACATAACATACGTCTCATTATCGAGTACCTCACATTCGAAAAAGCCCTGGATCATCGCTTAAAGTCCCATCCGAAGGACGACGTGCTCAAAGTGTTTTTTAACTTCCCGATTGAAACATCTGACCTAAGTGCCTCAGCTAGATTTCTAAGTGGCGATCCTGAGCTCGGTAGACTCCATTCTTGAAATTTCTCGCTTTTTAACGGTTTATAGATTTAATATTTGTTAAAACTGATAGAGAACGACCGGATTATCTGAATCCTACACAAAAATCAAGATAAAAATATTTTTCAAAAAATTTGCGCTATTTAACGGTTTATAGGCTTAATAATTGTCAAAACTGAAACGAGAGATTCAGATTTATCCGGAAAGTCCCATCCGAAGGACGACGTGCTCAAGGCTATTTTCAACCTAAGTGATATTTCACCTACCCAGGTTTATTTACATAACATACGTCTCATTATCGAGTACCTCACATTCGAAAAAGCCCTGGATCATCGCTTAAAGTCCCATCCGAAGGACGACGTGCTCAAAGTGTTTTTTAACTTCCCGATTGAAACATCTGACCTAAGTGCCTCAACTAGATTTCTAAGTGGCGATCCTGAGCTCGGTAGACTCCATTCTTGAAATTTCTCGCTTTTTAACGGTTTATAGATTTAATATTTGTTAAAACTGATAGAGAACGACCGGATTATCTGAATCCTACACAAAAATCAAAATAAAAATGTTTTTCAAAAAATTTGCGCTATTTAACGGTTTATAGGCTTAATAATTGTTAAAACTGATACGACAGATTCAGATTTATCCGGAAAGTCCCATCCGAAGGACGACGTGCTCAAGGCTATTTCCAACCTAAGTGAAATTTCACCTACCCAGGTTTATTTACATAACATACGTCTCATTATCGAGTACCTCACATTCGAAAAAGTCCTGGAACATCGCTTAAAGTCCCATCCAAAGGACGACGTGCTCATAGTTATTTTTCACTTCCCGATTAAAACATCTGACCTAAGTGCCTCAGCTAGATTTGTAAGTGGCGATCCTGAGCTCGGTAGACTCCATTCTTCAAATTTCTCGCTTTTTAACGGTTTATAGATTAAATATTTGTTAAAACTGATAGAGAAGTGACCGGATTATCTGAATCCTACACAAAAATCATAATAAAAATGTTTTTCAAAAAATTTGCGCTATTTAACGGTTTGTAGGCTTAATAATTGTTAAAACTGATACGACAGATTCAGATTTATCCGGAAAGTCCCATCCGAAGGACGACGTGCTCAAGGCTTTCAACCTAAGTGAAATTTCACCTACCCAGGTTTATTTACATAACATACGTCTCATTATCGAGTACCTCACATTCGAAAAAGCCCTGGATCATTGCTTAATGTCCCATCCGGATGACGACGTGCTCAAAGTTATTTTTAGCTTCCCGATTAAAACATCTGACCTAAGTGCCTCAACTAGATTTCTAAGTGGCGATCCTGAGCTCGGTAGACTCCATTCTTGAAATTTCTCGCTTTTTAACGGTTTATGGATTTAATATTTGTTAAAACTGATAGAGAACGACCGGATTATTTGAATCCTACACAAAAATCAAAATAAAAATGTTTTTCAAAAAATTCACGCTATTTAACGGTTTATAGGCTTAATAACTGTTAAAACTGATACGACAAAATCAGATAAATCCGAAAAGTCCCATCCGACGGACGACGTGCTCAAGGCTATTTTCAACGTAATTGAAATTTAACCTAACCAGGTTTATTTACATAACATACGTCTCATTATCGAGTACCTCACATTCGAAAAAGCCCTGGATCATCGCTTGAAGTCCCATCCGAAGGACGACGTGCTCAAAGTGTTTTTTAACTTCCCGATTGAAACATCTGACCTAAGTGCCTCAACTAGATTTCTAAGTGGCGATCCTGAGCTCGGTAGACTCCATTCTTGAAATTTCTCGCTTTTTAACGGTTTATAGATTTAATATTTGTTAAAACTGATACTACAGATTCAGATATATCCAGAAAGTCCCATCCGAAGGACGACGTGTTCAAGGCTTTCAACCTAAGTGGAAATTGACCTACCCAGGTTTATTTACATAACATACGTCTCATTATCGAGTACCTCACATTCGAAAAAGCCCTGGATCATCGCTTAATGTCCCATCCGAAGGACGAAGTGCTCAAAGTTATTTTTCACTTCCCGATTAAAATATCTGACCTAAGTGCCTCAGCTAGATTTCTAAGTGGCGATCCTGAGCTCGGCAGACTCCATTCTTCAAATTTCTTGCTTTTCAACGGTTTATAGATTTAATATTTGTTAACTGACAGAGCCATAGAGTGTGCTGGTTTCGGATTATGCCAACGTCAGCACAACGTTCAGACTGACTTTAAATATGGTGACACCGATCCACTATGGATGAAAAATGCCCAAAAAAAAAAGATGTATGTATAGATATGAACACAAATAAAAACTTGTGTACATTGTGATATAATCTATATTAATAAAGCTGAAACGGGGTTTGTTTGTTTGTTTGTATGTTTGTTTGTATGTATGTATGTATGTATGTATGTATGTATGTATGTTTGTTCCAGCATCACGCCCAAACCGCTGGACGGATTTTTATGAAACTTCCCATGTAGCATTCTTTTGAGCCCGATTGAATAATAGGCTATGTGGCGTCCCAAAATTTTGATCGGGAGGGGGGGTTGTAAGGGGGGCCTAAGTATATAAATAGTGCTAACTCATTAACTAATGGTCAAATTGTCATGAAATTTCACACGTAGTCTTTTTAAAAGCCAAACAGGAAAAAAAGGTGTGTGGCGTCCCAAAGTTTTGAACGGGAGGGGGGGTTGTGGGGGGGCCTAAGTATAAATATAGAGCTAACTCATGAACTAATGGGCGAATCGTCATGAAATTTCACATGTAGTATTTTTAAAAGCCAAATAGGAAAAAAGGGTGTGTGGCGTCCCAAAGTTTTGAACGGGAGGGGGGGTTGTGGGGGGGCCTAAGTATAAATATAGAGCTAACTCTTTAACAGTTGGTCGGATTGTCACGAAGTTTCACATGTAGTATTCCTGAAGACCAAATAAAAAAAAAAGGCGGTGTGACGGCTCAAAATTTTTTACGGGAGGGGGGGGGGGTAGTGGGGGGGCCTAAGTATAAATATAGAGCTAACTCATTAACTAATGGGCGAATCGTCATGAATTTCACATGTAGTATTTTTAAAAACCAAATAGGAAAAAAAGGTGTGTGGCGTCCCAAAGTTTTGAACGGGAGGGGGGGTTGTTGGGGGGCTTAAGTATAAATATAGAGCTAACTCTTTAACGGTTGATCGTATTGTCATGAATCGGATTGTCATGAATTTCACATGTAGTAGTAGTAACTATGTATTCGCTGTGGGGTTCACTGTTGCAAGACATTTACTAGCTGTGATGTCCAGCGTTCCTAATATCGTACTAGCTGTGGGGTCCGCTGTTGCAAGGCACTTACTAGCTGTAGTGCTCAGCCCCAGCGTTCCTAACTATGTACTGGCTGTGGGGTTCGCTGTTGCAAGGCACCTACAAGACATTTACTAGCTGTGATGCCCAGCGTTTCTAATTACGTACTAGCTGTGGGGTCTGCTGTTGCAAGGCGCTAGCAGTGTGGCCCAGCGTATTTCACTACGTAGGTACTAGCCGTGGGGTCCGCCGTGGCAAAACTCATACTAGCTGTGATGCCCTGTGGTTCTAACTACATACTATCTGTGGGGTTCGCAGTTGCAAGGCACCTACTACCTGTAGGGCCCAGCGTTCCTAAAAACGTACTAGCTGTGGGGTCCGTCGTTGCAAAAGCATACTAGCTGTGATGCCCAGGGTTCCTAATATCGTACTAGCTGTGGGGTCCGTTGTTGCAAGGCATTTACTAGCTGTAGTGCCCAGCGTTCCTAACTTCGTACTAGCTGTGGGGTCCGCTGTTGCGAGGCACATACTAGCTGTGGTGACCAGCGTTCCTAACGTTGGTCGGATTGTCATGAAATTTCACATGGAGTATTCCTGAAGGCCAAATAGAAAAATAAGGTGTGTGGCGTTCTAAAGTTTTGAACGGGAGGGGGGGTTGAGGGGGGCCTAAGTATAAATATAGAGCTAGCTCATTAACAGTTGGTCGCATTGTCACGAAGTTTCACATGTAGTATTCCTGAAGACCAAATAAAAAAAAAGGTGTGTGGCGTCCTAAAAATTTGAACGGGGGGAGGGGGGGGGGGTAGGCCTAAGTATAAATATAGTGCTAACTATTCAAAGATTGGTCGGATTGTCACAAAATTTCACATGTAGTATTTTTAAAATCCAAATAGAAATATAAGATGTGTGGCGACCCAAAGTTTTGAACGGGAGGGGAGGTTGTGGGGATAGGCCTAAGTATAAATATAGTGCTGGCTCATTAACGGTTGGTCAGATTGTCACGAAATTTCACATGTAGTATTTCTGAAAGTCAAATAGAAAAATAGGCGGTGTGACGGCTCAAAATTTTGTACGGGAGGGGGGGTAGTGGCGGGGGGGCCTAAGTATAAATATAGTGCTAGCTCAATAACGGTTGGTCGTATTGTCATGGAATTTCACATGTAGTATTCTTAAAAGCCAAATAGAAATATAGGGTGTATATGTCACAAAATTTTGAACGGGAGGGTGGGTTGATGGGGGCCTAAGTATAAGTATAGTGATGTCATTAACGGATGATCGGATTGTCACGAAATTTCACATGTAGTATTCATAAAGGCCAAATAGAAAAATAGGGTGTGACGTCAAAAAATTGTGAACGGGAGGGGGGGTATGGGGGTAGGCCTAAATTTGAAGATAGTGATAGGTCATTAACGGATGATCGGATTGTCATGGAATTTCACATGTACTATTATTGATGGCCAAATAGAAAAATACACTAGCTGTGATGCCCAGTGGTTCTAACTACGTACTAGCTGTGGGGTCCGCCGTTAAAAAAACATACTAGCTGTGATGCCCAGCGTTTCTAACTAGGTACTAGCGGTAGGGTCCGCCGTTGCAGAACACATACTAGCTGTGATGCTGAGCGTTTCTAACTACGTACTAGCTGTGGGGCCTGCCGTTGCAAAACACATACTAGCTGTGATGCCCAGTGGTTCTAACTACATACTAACTGTGGGGTCCGCTGTTGCAAAGCACTTAATAGCTGTAGGGCCCAGCATTCCTAAAAACGTACTATCTGTGGGGTCCGCTGTTGCAAGGCACTTACTAGCTGTGATGCCCAGCGTTCCTAATTACGTACTAGCTTTGGGGTCCGCTGTTGCGAGGCACATACTAGCTGTGATGCCCTGTGGTTCTAACTACATACTATCTGTGGGCTCCGCAGTTGCAAGGCACCTACTAGCTGTAGGGCCCAGCGTTCCTAAAAACGTACTAGCTGTGGGGTCCGCCGTTGCAAAAACATACTAGCGGTGATGCCCAGCGTTTCTAATTAGGTACTAGCGGTGGGGTCCGCCATTGCAGAACACATACTAGCTGTGATGCTGAGCGTTTCTAACTACGTACTAGCTGTGGGGTCCGCCGTTGCAAAAACATACTAGCGGTGATGCCCAGCGTTTCTAATTAGGTACTAGCGGTGGGGTCCGCCGTTGCAGAACACATACTAGCTGTGATGCTGAGCGTTTCTAACTACGTACTAGCTGTGGGGTCCGCCGTTGCAAAAACATACTAGCTGTGATCCCCAGCGTTTCTAATTAGGTACTAGCGGTGGGGTCCGCCGTTGCAGAACACATACTAGCTGTGATGCTGAGCGTTTCTAACTACGTACTAGCTGTGGGGTCCGCTGTTGCAAGGCACTTACTAGCTGTGATGCCCAGCGTTCCTAATTTCGTACTAGATGTGGGGTCCGCTGTTGCGAGGCTCATACTAGCTGTGGTGACCAGCGTTCCTAACTACATACCTGCTGTGGGGTCCGCCGTTGCAAGTCATATACTACCTGTGGTCCCAGCGTTCCTAACTACGTACTAGCTGTGGTGCCCAGCGTTGCAAGGCACATACTAGCTGTGGTCAAAACGTTCTTATGTACGCACTGGCTAGGACGTCCAGCGATGCTAAGTATTCACTAGCTGTCGTTTCCGCAGTTGAAAGGCGCATACTAGCTGTGGTGCCCAGGGATCCTAAAAAATTACTAGCGTTACTACAGTTGAATTCCGTATGAATAATTAAAAATTATAACATCACTGTCGAGGAACTGAATAGCCTTATAGGAGATATTGGGAGAAATGTCAAAGTTCCCCGGGTAACGCCGGGTATTACTGCTAGTAATAAATATAAATATGTTTGTTACCTCTGTAACTTGAATTTTTATTTGTTTCACCTCTCTAACTCAAAATTAGTTAGAATGAATCTTAACCTCTACAAGTCGAATCAGAATCAGCCATAAGTCGAAATCCTCCATAAGTCGAAAACTCTATAACTCGAATTTTTTGGCGTCTCCCTTGATGTTCGACTTATAGAGGTTCTACTGTATATGGACATGTAGTTGGCGCCAATGAAATGAATGGCAATGTATATTTCCTCAGCGCGAATTAATCTCAACTAAGTTTTTGCTTTCCCACTGATACCGAGTCGGTACAAATCAATAAGTGACTCATTCATGAATTTCTACATTTTATGTAGATTCATTACGACGGCCATTATTGGGATTTTTGAGTTGAGCTCCCCCTCTGATCCTTTCCTCCATCTTTGATTCTGCTGAAAATTAATAGGTGTCATCCTCGTGGGGCTTTGAATAACTTTCTCGGAATAGCGCCAAATTTTAGAACATGAAAGTATGTACCAAAAAAATAGGATTCCCACATATACATGTAACTGGCGGCAAATGATTCGTTATTCTATGTATTTTTATCTCAAAATGTCCCACTTGGAGTTATATCTTGTTAATACCTCGCTTATAATGAGTACACATTTTCATGAAATCTGGTATGCCTTCAAAGTGGCGCCGAATTGCGAAATCACGACATAATTAGATCCACGAGGGCTCACATTGTTTTCCTAGTTCCAATAATGGTCGCCAGTTACATGTCTATACCTGTTTTCAACGCTGAGAAAACGATTGTTGAAGAATAGGCTAGTTTTAGCTCTTTTTTGTCCGTTTTAAGGGCGGAAATGGATCTATAGGGCTAAAACTGTGGGACTCCTATTTTTTTGGTACATACTTTTATGCCCTAAAAATTGGCGCTATTCCTCCGCCATTCTAAAACACTTAACGAAAAATTTTCAAAAATGTCTCTTGAACCATTTTGATTCTAACTTCGTCAATTGTAACACTGACCAGCGGCCAGGGAATGACATCTATAAACTGCAGTTTTACCTTCCTGCATTCAGATATAAATAAAACTCAACCACACTTCACTCCTAAACATTTATTTCTCCTGGGAAAATTTGTCTCTTAAATTCCACCCCCATGACATTTTCTTAATAATTTTTCTTTAAATTATTAAATGTACAATTTGAGATGTGTTGTAGTTTGTTATTGTGATTCATGACCGGGATTTAACTACTAGGCCATATCGCCTACCACCAGAGCTCTCTCAGCATACAGACCACTTTGCTATGTCCCTGACAGAATCAATATAATGTTGCCAATAGTTGATCCAACTTTCCAATGAGCGCTCGTCCTCATCACGAGATATTCAGATGTTTCGGATCATTTTTGAACACCCGGTATATATTGGATAGCAGGAAACTATGTTTGCTCCCAAGAAAGAATACCTATGTTTGACAGATAGGATCCCGAGGGATGTGGCGACGGGACAGATACAAAATTGAACCTTCACTCTGTCATGAAGATGATAGCAATACCGATAGTACTCACATTTCTACATATCTGTCAACTCAACAAACGAAAAATGTCAAATCTTCCCCAGCACGAAATAAACAAGTACGTTTTCGCTCTCCCTCCGAAATATATTTACCGATTTGGTTGAAAATTTATAGATGTCTTAACCAGAGTCTTTTGAATCTTCTTACTAAATATTGTGTTGAAACATTCATTACTTCAACCGTATGCGCCACGGCCGATTTTATTGGAATCAGGTGGACCGTAGGAAGGGGTGAACAGTGGACTGTATATTGTGGAAACAGAACTTATGTTTAAAGTCATTTACCCACTTCCAGTCTGAACTGTCTTCACCAGGGGCGTCTCTCTTTTTTTTTTTTTTTTTTTTTTTTTTTCTCGGGTCTACCGGCCTCTGAAGGGGGCTCAACAACACCCGTCCGCCGCGTAGGGGGGGATTTAGGTCAAATTATAGGTTTTGTTTTTTAAATTAAATATATTTGCTGCTACGGCCGGTTGTAGGACCCCGCCAATCACCGGAGCGATCGGTTAGGTCCTCCAACCTACCTTTTTGGCGTTTCCCGAGAGAACTCGGGACCAGGCTCTTATGTTCTTGACCGCGTTGCGCCGAAGATGGTCGCAGGTGGGCCGTGTTACCAGCACCCAACGGTCATCCCCGGAACTACGTTAAACTGCCTTCTTTACCTTCCGCCAGGAGGCGACGAATCGTCCGAACTCCGGGTAGTCAGCCTCACTCATCAGCTTCCTCGGGTTTAGTCCCAGGTACGATCCTGTCCGGCGTATCAACTCCACCCTAGGCCCGTCGTACAGCGGGCATTCGAGAACTACATGTTCTGCAGTCTCGATGCCGCCGCACGAGCAGTTCGGGCTGTCCTTCTTCTTGAAAAAGAAGAGCTTGGAGTTGAAATCCCCGTGACCCGATAGTATGGGCATCTAACAAAATTCTAATTGTTTTTTTTTTTTTCCTATGCCGATACGCTTGCAATTATCGCCATGCGTCTCCTAGCAGCCTAGTACACTCCAAGATTTTTTCGTCGTAGTGCAGTTTCCTCTATTAGCAGTTCTGACGTCCTAAAGAGCGGGGCACACGTCAAGGTGCTGCGCTGTCATCCTCGCAAAGGACGCAGTAGGGGTTCTCCGATCCGATGAAGGTGTCCCTGAAGAAAGTCGTGTCCGGTCAGCAGTCGGAAGCAGGCCACCGAGTGTCCTGGATGTAGGTCTGGTGGCTTCCATAGTCAGGGGGTGTTCGAACTGTTTCATGAGGGAGCCCGCCTTGGCCAGCCGGTCCGCCTCCTCATTCCCATGGAGTTTTGGTTCCACTGCAGCACAACCGTTGAGTCTCGATTCATCAGCCGGTCAAATGTCAAATTCAAATTGCTGGCCAGCGTTTGCTCTTCTATTAAATACCTTGACAACTGGACGGAAGTCTGGAAAGTCAGGCTGGGTAAGGCAAACTAGGGGTCTCAGTGAAGGCAATGGGAGTACAGAATACATATGCCGTGTACAATACTAAGAAACCTCAGGGGGAGGCAAGTGTATGGAGACAACTAGGGCCGTGTAGGCAACGATACAATAACTGGGAGACTACTAAGAGAACTACTAATCCCTCACCTGATCAACAAGTGGGGGGGGGGGGGGGGGGGGGGGACTTAGAGCAGGTCTACCAACAATAAATAATAAATCTGATTCTACTAACCCCAAAATAATCAATGCCATCTCTGGATCACATTTGGAACTGAGATGGGGTAGCTCAAGCTACTGGTCTGAACATCAACAGTTATTAGGGTTTTTGGATTGAGCTCCTCCTTCCCCTACCCTTTTGCCGATTTCGCTGAAAATTAATAGGTGTCGTCCTTGTCGAGTTCCAGATGAACATATAAAATCTCGATTTAATACATTCATTGCATCGGGAGTAATCGTGTTCACAGTCGCAAATTGCTATGAAAATTCAACATCCAATAATTATGTTATAATCCAGTTATAAATTATTTATAACTTTGATTGAAGTAAAATCGTGACATATATAGTCATTACTTCTGTTCCATTTGACCGATTTGACTGAAAATCAATAGATATCGTCCTCTTGGTGTCAGAAAGAACATTTAAAATTTCATGTAAATTTATTCATTCTATGGTGTTCGTAGACCCACAAACAAGGACAGACAGCAATTTTTTTTTGCAATTTTATATTCAAGGGGTCGCTAAAAACGAAATTTTGGTGAAATGTCAACATCGAATTTCTGACCTATATAACATTATCAGGAGGATCAAGGTCAACAATAAGAAATGTACACACATCACCTTCACCCTGCGTCGGGCAACCTGTCCTCCTGTAGCTCTTTATAACACACCCCTTCCCGGGTCCGCTACCTTGGGTAAATTATTGACAGACGCCTGACATGGAATCCTCATACTAGACTTAAACTCTTATTACGACTTTTAGACCACAGATCGAAACTTACATTAAGTAATAAAAGACTCATTTACGACCAATTACTGAAGCCAATATGGACGTATGGAGCTGAACTATCCTCCTACCTACAATCCCGTATCCTTCGTAAAATCACAAACGCTCCATTCTACGTCTCTAATGCTCTCCTTCACAATGACCTGCAGATTCCCTTTGTAAGGGATGTAATTAAATCCCGCTACAGAAAACTCCACTCTACCCTTTCCTTTCACCCTAATCCTTTAGTCCGCAGACTTGCTACAAGAACCCTTCCTAATGTTCATGTTCGGAGGCTGAGGCGGTAATGGCCTCGAGACCTACTAGTCTATTGAAGACTAATCATCTACAAACTTTTTATGTTTTTTTATCATTTAACTTTTTTTTTTTTTTTTATATGCATATTTTAATTTCTCTTTCTCATCCGTAATAACAAGATAATGGAGTGTCATTATTGAATGATTTCTCCTTCAACATCCAAGACATTTATTTATTATGTATCACATTTGCTTGTTGTATATTGTGTATATATAGTTGTAGAGGACGCCGGTAGCTCAGTGGTATGCGTGCTTGACTTCTGAGCACAAGAACGTGGGTTCGAAACCCGACCGAGGCTCTTAGTTTATTTTATCTGGGAGGTAAAATAAACTTAAGCACGCCATCCTTCGGATGGGACGTTAAGCGATTATCCCGAGCCTGTACGATGTCAGGTACTCGTTAAAGATCCCTGCCCTAGGTGAATAAAAATTTAGGGTAGGCAAAATTTAGGACTCCCACAGTAGATTCGGGCTCATGTCCACCAGAGTGACGAAAGTGCGCTCTGGTAGTAGGCCTAGTAGTTAAAGCCCGGCCATGAGTCATAAAACCTAACCTATATAGTTGTAAATACAAAATTAAAAAAAAAAAAAAAAATAATATAAAATCTTTTATACTTTGTATACCTGGGGAAGTAACAAATTTTGAAGAATTCATTTTTTTGTAGAAAGATTTCAAAAAGCAAATTCAGTTTTTTCCCCATTTTTCGTAAAGATAGGTGTGATCCGACCGGGTGATCTTTGATACATTAGTGAAAACCTTGGTTGATCCAACTTTAAAAACAAGCCGACTATATTGTGTAGGGGGGGCTGGGGACTTAATGAAGTTTTACAACCCCCCCTCCCACCTTGTTGGCCAATATAAACTTACCTACTAGGTTACAATTTGTTGAGGGGGGAGGCACACATTGAGGCTCCTAATCCAGTTCTTTGCACCTCTAACAGCAAAGTTATGTCCGGTCGGTTCACACCTAGTTACTCCTTTCTGCGCCATTCTACAACCTTTGTCCCCCCCCCCCCCCCCCCCCCCCTAGTAAATTTTCTAAGGGGGGACCAATTTAGTGGGAGAAAGGGGTGCTAAGGGTAACCATTTTAATTATTTTTTAATAATTTTAATTACAGTTTTACGAAGTATAGGGGAGTTTATATATGGATGATAAATTGCGCTAATAATCAACAGTTGATTTACATAAGGACATCTAAATCCTTATAGTAAATTTTGTACTAAATTTTGTCGATAACTTCATTACATCGGCAGTTAATAGGCATTTTGAATTGAGCCCATATAATAACTAACTCCTGTTCTTATGCTTCTAAACTTTCAATTTGACCTGATGATGGTGTAAGGCCGAAACCGGTAGTTTTATTTTTATAAATATCTTTAGTGGAATAGACAATATTTCAAAAAATAAGTTTGTTATAAATATCTGTTTATTGGAATGTATAGAGTAACAAAAACAAGGGATTCCCCGTCACTACCTAAAAACCCCCTCCATAACTGTACCTTCTACCCTGTCAACCAATTCTATCAGTTTGTAAGTGACTCTTGATAATGCCTTAACATGGCGAAACTAGTTGAGTATTTGAGAATATATAGTGAAGTTTGACAAACAAATTGTGTATTTGAAATCAAATCCCCCATAAGGACAGCACTTATTAATTTCAGAGGAATCTGCTAAAGACAAGGGGGGATCAGAGAGGGGAGGCTTAACATAACAACTTAAATAACTATCGATGTAATGAATATATCGACACAAAATTTAGTATGAGGTTTAAGTGCCCTTATGTAAGCCAAATCGAATATTAAAGGGGGGTGCGAAAAGTTAATTGATTAATTCTTCCTGGGAAAGTACATTGCCGAATCACCGACGACTTTTTTAAAAGGATGGTATCTTTGTTGCACAAAAAAAAAAATTGTTGAGACTAACTTTTCAATTGAAAATATGAAAATGATGTCAATTATCATTATAATATTTGTATAAAATTTATTCAGAGTTTTTAATTTAAAGTCACTTAGATTCGGTGAAACTTTTGCATTATTCACCGGACCGGGGGATGAAGGAGGCAAAGTACTCCCCATTATAAAACCAGCTTCAAGTTGGTTCTACCAGAGAGAGAGGGCGCCGGTAGTTCACAGGTAGTGAGCTCGCCTACTAAGCTCAGGATCGGGGAAAATAACCTGGAGCACTCCGTCCTTCATGCGATGGTCCCAAGTAGCAATGGGTGGTAGTCGCTAGTTTCCCACTATCGATAGTCCGATACTATCGGTGGAAAAGTATCGATAATCGATAATTTAGTAATTGACGCTTTTCATGCAAAATACTTTCCAATTCCAATATTTTATTATAATATAATTATATATATATTTTTTTTCATGTACATCTACCTAATTTAAATTATTCTATGTTATGGAGGCTGAAAGGGGAATAAAAATATCAATCGAATAAATAATTGAGTGGTTGACGCGAAAAAGGTTCTAAACGCCAAAAAAACACTTCCTTCCTCTGCCATGTTGAGAGCTACTGGTGGCTGTTAGAACCTTCTTCCATGAGGCTCAACGCTGACGTGGGCTCAATACTACCAACTGCTGCTGTAACGGCAAAAAAAAAAAACTTCCCTACACAGTCCCTAGAGGCCTATAGAACCTGATTCCACAGAAATCTCATTTTCGACTAAAGTGGCGCTTAGAACTTTTTTCGCGTCAACCAATTTTATAAAACAATATCAAAAAGTTAATGACCAAATTGAAGAAAAATAGTTTGTGGAACAGTGGGCAGTGATGCAGCTTCTGCAGTGGGTTGCATCTCAGGAGATGATCCCTTAAATTGTATTTACATTTTTTTTCTGTTTTATATTTTTGGCCATTCTTAACAAACAACAGTACCTTCTTTGCGGATCAATTTCCCCGTCAATTCACTCCTATTTAGTTTATTACATCTTAAACCTAAACAACCCTCTCCATCTTCACTCAGACCTCGACTCTACTCTAATTCAAAAACAGCTGATGGCCGTGTTTTTTTTATTTTTTGGCCTTATGTACGATGCATATTAGCCATGTCACTGTGTAATTTACTAGTTGTTTACGACATCCATGGAGGGAGTTTTATCTATAAAACTCCCTCCCAAACGGGATTCGAACCCGCAAACCGTGGTGAGACCATGCGACCAAAGCCCTACGCTCTTACGCTCTAGCCCGCATGGCCACCATCGGTCCCTTGTACTCATTTGTTTTAAAAGAAAATGCATTCTTATTATTTATTTACTAATTCAGTTTTTTCTTGTAGAAAAATAAATATAATTAATTTTTTTTTAATATTAATCATTTTAATGTGTGAAATTTTTTTTTATATATCACAGAATATAGAAGTCCCTATGTAAGGCGGGTATTACACTATAAAAGTTCTTTGACAAAGATCTTTTACAAAAGAACTTTTACGATAAATGTGATGATATAATAGCTCGAGTTTTATAAAATTTGTCTTTTATAAAAGTTCTTTTATCATAGTTTGCATTCTCATCCAATATTTGATACATGTTGTCTCTCCCACTCGCCTGTGGCAAGAACTCGCAGAGTAACCATAAGTCGTTCCTCAGGGGGTATTGGGTTCCACAAATGTGTCATTTCCCGAGATATTATTGGTGCCACCTTCAGAAGCAAGCAATCCAAGGTTTTTTTATTCATCCTCAAATAGTTGAAGTAACTTTTTGTATCTTCCATGGACAGTAAATTCTGATGGATGCTCATAAACTCGCCCCGCGCAACCCAAGGTCTTACCCACAAACGTTTCTTTATATTCTTATGTTTATTTTTTCCGCCATAGCTATTGCTATAGCAGCAGCCGCAAAGCCTGCGGCAGTTGGTATTAAAACGTCATCCATTTTTGCGACACAACAGTCACTTGCACACAACTTACTAGTACTGTCTTGAAACAAAAAACTAAGATTTATAAAATAGGTATTTTACATAGTGTAATATTACATTTTGTAGTCATAAAAGATATTTTATAAAAGAAATTAATGAAAAAATGTAATCCAATTTTTTTAAAAGATCTTTGTCAAAGAACTTTTATAGTGTAATACCTCCCTAAGTCAACTATTACTAATTTTTGACCAAAAGTTTTAAAGGGAGAGCAAAAACTTATTTAGATCATTCGTGCTGGGGAAGTACACTGCCGGTCATTTTCCGACGGTTTTTTCTTGTATTTAGAACACATTTATTTATTGCAAATATGAATATAGCTGATGATTACTCTCTTAGATATTTATCAAAGACTCTTTCATTCCGACCAGAAAATTAATCTAACTCTCTTATCTTCAAAGGAAGAAAAAGCAGAAGAAAAACGGATTGAGAGCGAAATGGAAAGCCAAGGAAGATAACAGGTTAAACAACTTTTTTTCGTGGTACAGAACACCTGAAAGCGCTGTGACGTAGTCACATCTTATACTTATCTAGAGATAACCTTCAGAATTTCAAATGAATTCCTGAAAAATATTTTTCAATATACTTTCTTCGTATTTCAGAATCAGTCGTAATATACCTCCCCAACTCGAAATAATCAAATAGGCATTCGATAGACATCAATACTTGATATCGATTAGGGAAGTATTGACCAACGACTATTACCTCGTGAGAGAGAGAGAGATAAGTCTTGTGGTCGATAAAAACAAACAAACAGCAAATCACATTTAAATTTTTACACCTAAACAAACTAAAATATTGCATCTAACTTCAGGGAACGTATCAGGCAGAAAGCAAATACTGTGAGCGGACTTGTGTTCTCCTTATTCCCATTACTCCACAGAAAGGCAGCCCTTTATCTAACCAATAGACTCCTCCATATACAAGCTTCTGTTACGCCCAGTGTGGGCCGGTCTTGCAAGCAATACCAACTTGAGAACTCTTCAAGTGGCCCAAAACAAATGCCTTAGATTGGTTGGTAGCTACTCGAGGGACACCTCCATCCTCCAAATCCATGATCACCTAAATGTTGAGCTCCTACTGGACTACATAATAAATTACAGTAAAAACGTTTTACATAAGTGTGACACAAAACATTTTGGTAAAGAAAATAGGGAAAACTCAGGGAGGAAAACACAAAAATATCCGTTCACTATTTTAAATTATAATCTTTGTTTTTGAATGTTTATTAATTTATTTTCTGTTCATTTCAGTTACTTTGTATTTGTTTTTTTTATGTTTTTTCTTTTTTTTAAGAGTTTTTTTAAAATTTACTCTCAAGCAATAACATTGTTTTTAATTAACTGATTATTTTTAAATTGCATATAGTGTATAAGGGTAATGTTAAGGAACCTTATTGTATAATTGTACCTCTGTAAATGCGACTGTTATAATAAACTCTTCTTCTTCTTCTACATCTGAACAAAAACAATTATATACTAAATACAATTATAATTGTTTTTGTTTAGGTATACTATTTTAGTTTGTTTTTGTGTAAATTATTTAGATGTGATTAGTTGGTTTAGTCACAGATTCAGTACCGAAAGCTTGGCAGAAATTCCAGAAGTTTGTTTTTATCGGCCACAAACTTCATTTCTCCTCCTTCCTATTAATAGTTGACTTACACATCGATTTTTGAATCCATATACTAAAGTTTGTATAGATATATTCATTCCATTGGAAGTTATTAGAGTTTTGTTAGTTCAACCCCCGCTTCTCGGATTCATTAGTTATTGCGATAAGCCTCACCCCTAATCCTTAATCAATCCTTTGGCTAATTTGGTTGAGTGTCGTCCTTATGGGGTTTTGAATTTACATATGAAATTTCATATCGATACATTCATTATGTCAGGAGTTATTAGAGTTTTTGTGTTAACCCCCCTCTGATCCTTATCTTATCTTTAGATGATTTGGCTGAAAATCAATTGATATCATCTATATAGTTATATGAATTTTAATAAAAGGGATTGTGTCGATACATTTATTCTTTGGAAAGTTATTAGGGTTTTTCTGTCAAGCTTCTCTCTGATCCCTTCCCTTTGGTCGATTTGGCTGAATAACAATTGGCATCGTCCTTGCGTGTGCTCCATATAAAATTTCGTCACGATATAATCATTTTAATGGGAGTTATCGTGATCCGAGACACCCAGAAATTTTTTTTCATGTTTGGAAGCTGAATTATGTGATCGATTACATAACTTATCCTATTATTCATACAAATGGGAATGTAAAACATTTTTTAATTTTGATATTGAGTTTTAACAGAAATTTTGATTTTTCGGTAAATGTGAACCATTCAGAGTCAAATGATTATAGTCTATAAATTTTCAAAATTGTTTTTCACTAAATGTGTTCTCCCATTGTTAATAAATCTCTGGAACCGATCTTATGGGAGAAAGAGCCTTTTATAAAAGGGACTATATCTCAGGGCCAGTGACAACAGAAACGGAAATTAAATGAAGGAGGAAGTGGAGAAAGGGAAGAACTCCAGATCGCGGGACCACCGGAGCCACTTGTAATGGATTTGGGAGATTAGCGGAAAGTTTGTTTTAATCCTCGCCCGGGATGAGACGTCTCCTCAAACCAATCCTCTCGTTGTCTCTTTCAGCTTAGCAATGGGGGGTCCTTCCGACATCTGTAGGAGAGCTCACTGTCCTTAGGACTCTCACTCGGGGCAGGGACACCTACTCAGAGCTCACTGTCCTTAGGACTCTCACTCGGAGCAGGGGCACCTACTGAGAGCTCACTTAGGACTCTCACTTGGAGCAGGGGCACCTACTGAGAGCTCACTGTCCTTAGGACTCTCACTCGGGACATGGGCACCTACTGAGAGCTCACTTAGGACTCTCACTCGGGACATGGGCACCTACTGAGAGCTCACTGTCCTTAGGACTCTCACTCGGGAGATGGGCACCTACTGAGAACTCACTGTTCTTAGGACCGTGTCTCGTCTTTTGATGTATGTGTGTGTTTGGAGTTTTGTGAGCGATCTCTTTCAGAAATGGTTGTAACTACTTGAAATTAAGCAGGGGCACCTACTGAGAGCTCACTTAGGACTCTCACTTGGAGCAGGGGCATCTACTGAGAGCTCACTTAGGACTCTCACTTGGAGCAGGGGCACCAACTGAGAGCTCACTGTCCTTAGGATTCTCACTCGGGACATGGGCACCTACTGAGAGCTCACTGTCTTTAGGACTCTCACTCGGGACATGGGCACCTACTGAGAGCTCACTTAGGACTCTCACTTGGAGCAGGGGCACCTACTGAGAGCTCACTGTCCTTAGGACTCTCACTCGGGACATGGGCACCTACTGAGAGCTCACTTAGGACTCTCACTCGGGACATGGGCACCTACTGAGAGCTCACTGTCCTTAGGACTCTCACTCGGGAGATGGGCACCTACTGAGAACTCACTGTTCTTAGGACCGTGTCTCGTCTTTTGATGTATGTGTGTGTTTGGAGTTTTGTGAGCGATCTCTTTCAGAAATGGTTGTAACGACTTGAAATTAAGCAGGGGCACCTACTGAGAGCTCACTTAGGACTCTCACTTGGAGCAGGGGCATCTACTGAGAGCTCACTTAGGACTCTCACTTGGAGCAGGGCACCAACTGAGAGCTCACTGTCCTTAGGATTCTCACTCGGGACATGGGCACCTACTGAGAGCTCACTGTCTTTAGGACTCTCACTCGGGACATGGGCACCTACTGAGAGCTCACTGTTCTTAGGACTCTCAATCGGGACATGGGCACCTACTGAGAGCTCACTGTCCTTAGGACTCTCACTCGGGACATGGGCACCTACTGAGAGCTCACTTAGGACTCTCACTTGGAGCAGGGGCATCTACTGAGAGCTCACTGTCCTTAGGATTCTCACTCGGGACATGGGCACCTGCTGAGAGCTCACTGTTCTTAGGACTCTCACTCAAGGCAGTGGCACCTACTGAGAGCTCACTGTCCTTAGGACTCTCACTCGGGACATGGGCACCTACTGAGAGCTCACTGTCCTTAGGACTCACTCGGGACATGGGCACCTACTGAGAGCTCACTGCTCTTAGAACTCTCACTAGGAGCAGGGACACCTACTGAGGGCTCACTGTCCTTAGGACTTTCACTCGGGACATGGGCACCTACTGAGAGCTCACTGTCCTTAGGACTATCACTCGGAGCAGGGGAACCTACTGAGAGCTCACTTAGGACTCTCACTCGGGACATGGGCACCTACTGAGAGCTCACTGTCCTTAGAACTCTCACTCGGGACATGGGCACCTACTGAGAACTCACTGTTCTTAGGACCGTGTCTCGTCTTTTGATGTATGTGTGTGTTTGGAGTTTTGTGAGCGATCTCTTTCAGAAATGGTTGTAATGAGTTGAAATTAAGCAGGGGCACCTACTGAGAGCTCACTTAGGACTCTCACTTGGAGCAGGGGCACCAACTGAGAGCTCACTGTCCTCAGGATTCTCACTCGGGACATGGGCACCTACTGAGAGCTCACTGTCTTTAGGACTCTCACTCGGGACATGGGCACCTACTGAGAGCTCACTGTTCTTAGGACTCTCAATCGGGACATGGGCACCTACTGAGAGCTCACTGTCCTTAGGACTCTCACTCGGGACATGGGCACCTACTGAGAGCTCACTTAGGACTCTCACTTGGAGCAGGGGCATCTACTGAGAGCTCACTGTCCTTAGGATTCTCACTCGGGACATGGGCACCTGCTGAGAGCTCACTGTTCTTAGGACTCTCACTCAAGGCAGTGGCACCTACTGAGAGCTCACTGTCCTTAGGACTCTCACTCGGGACATGGGCACCTACTGAGAGCTCACTGTCCTTAGGACTCACTCGGGACATGGGCACCTACTGAGAGCTCACTGCTCTTAGAACTCTCACTAGGAGCAGGGACACCTACTGAGGGCTCACTGTCCTTAGGACTTTCACTCGGGACATGGGCACCTACTGAGAGCTCACTGTCCTTAGGACTATCACTCGGAGCAGGGGAACCTACTGAGAGCTCACTTAGGACTCTCACTCGGGACATGGGCACCTACTGAGAGCTCACTGTCCTTAGAACTCTCACTCGGGACATGGGCACCTACTGAGAACTCACTGTTCTTAGGACCGTGTCTCGTCTTTTGATGTATGTGTGTGTTTGGAGTTTTGTGAGCGATCTCTTTCAGAAATGGTTGTAATGAGTTGAAATTAAGCAGGGGCACCTACTGAGAGCTCACTTAGGACTCTCACTTGGAGCAGGGGCACCTACTGAGAGCTCACTGTCCTTAGTACTCTCACTCGGGACATGGGCACCTACTGAGAGCTCACTGTTCTTAGGACTCTAAATCGGGACATGGGCACCTACTGAGAGCTCACTGTCCTTAGGACTCTCACTCGGGACATGGGCACCTACTGAGAGCTCACTTAGGACTCTCACTTGGAGCAGGGGCATCTACTGAGAGCTCACTTAGGACTCTCACTTGGAGCAGTGGCACCTACTGAGAGCTCACTGTCCTTAGGACTCTCACTCGGGACATGGGCACCTACTGAGAGCTCACTGTCCTTAGGACTCTCACTCGGGACATGGGCACCTACTGAGAGCTCACTGCTCTTAGAACTCTCACTAGGAGCAGAGACACCAACTGAGGGCTCACTGTCCTTAGGACTTTCACTCGGGACATGGGCACCTACTGAGAGCTCACTGTTCTTAGGACTCTAAATCGGGACATGGGCACCTACTGAGAGCTCACTGTCCTTAGGACTCACTCGGGACATGGGCACCTACTGAGAGCTCACTTAGGACTCTCACTTGGAGCAGGGGCATCTACTGAGAGCTCACTTAGGACTCTCACTTGGAGCAGTGGCACCTACTGAGAGCTCACTGTCCTTAGGACTCTCACTCGGGACATGGGCACCTACTGAGAGCTCACTGTCCTTAGGACTCTCACTCGGGACATGGGCACCTACTGAGAGCTCACTGCTCTTAGAACTCTCACTAGGAGCAGGGACACCAACTGAGGGCTCACTGTCCTTAGGACTTTCACTCGGGACATGGGCACCTACTGAGAGCTCACTGTCCTTAGGACTCTCACTCGGAGCAGGGGAACCTACTGAGAGCTCACTTAGGACTCTCACTCGGGACATGGGCACCTACTGAGAGCTCACTGTCCTTAGGACTCTCACTCGGGACATGGGCACCTACTGAGAACTCACTGTTCTTAGGACCGTGTCTCGTCTTTTGATGTATGTGTGTGTTTGGAGTTTTGTGAGCGATCTCTTTCAGAAATGGTTGTAATGACTTGAAATTAAGAAGTCACACGAGCTAACTTGGATCTGACTAGATTGTGATTCATGACCCGGCTTTTGACTTCGAGGTCATTTCGCCTACTACCAGAACGCTCATTTGTCGCTCTTGTGGACATTAGGCAGAATCTACTAAGTGAGTCTTACATTTTGATGGTTTTTTTCACCTCCTAGGTAAAATAAATTAATGGCTTCGGCCGGGTTTCGAACTCGCGATCTTGAGCTCAATAGGCAAGCACGCATACCACTGAGCTACCTCTGAAAATGTAGTATTCCCTCATTATTTCCTCATTCCCCGATCAATTTCTGCCCTATTCAATTTTCAGTAGATCTACATATCAAAGATTCAGTAATATAACCTCAATGGTTTCCAGGTTACCATGGGGGCAGACTAACAGAAGTAGAACGCCAATAGGATATATGGTCTTCGACATAGTTACTTTATTATTGTGACTTATGCCCGGGCTTTAACTACGAGCTCATATTGCCAACTACCAATCAATGCTCTGTGGTGGCTATGAGTCCAACTCTACTGTGGGAATTCTAAATGTTGTCTACCTAGGTTTATTCAATTAGGGGTTTGTGAGTAGCTGATATCGAACAGACTCGGGACTATCCCTTAGTGTCCCATCTGAAGATCTCTGGGGAGAGGGCGGGGGGATTCAGGGAATTTCTTCACAACATTTAGTATGAGGCTTCAGAAGTCTCTATATAAGAAAACGTAACAACCAAACGGCTGACTGTTAATGCAGGGGGAGCAGAACAAGGGGTTTAGAAAATATGAAATTTTTGTAAAAAATCAACTTCGAGTTTCTGATTACGTAACTTCCTTTATACTTCGTATAGCTGGAGAAGTAAAATTGAGATAATTAGTGGGGGTAATTAGGTAGAAAAATATTTAAAAATTAGCAACGGCGTTGAAAGAGATAAATTAACTTTGTATCCCATATTCGTTCTAAATGAGAACCTGCACACACAAGAGCATCAATCATTTTCAAACTGATTCTTTAAATATTTTGAATTAAAGAATTTTTTTAACGAAGTTTTGAGAGCCTACACTACCTCCTTCCCACTTCAGGTTATAGCTTGTAAACAAAAGTTTCTTATATTTTTATTATATTCTTGTTAAGACCTTTAAAAACGTCAAACAGTAGTTGTATAAATAATTGAATAACATAACCTGACATGGATAACAACGAAAGGAGTTTACCTAACTGAGCCATAGTGATAAGCGATCGTTTGAGCTAGGAGCTGGGTATATTGAATAACGTAACCTGACACAGATAACCGCAACTGAAGATTACACCGCATTGTGACTTGTTCGATGAAGGTGCGGTTATAACCACAAAGAGAGGTTATGCCGCTCTTAAGCCATAGCAATGAGTGGAGACTGGGGCGTGCTGTTTGTAAAATAAACAGGTAGCGTCCTATAAGACGAATAGCTCTGGAAGGGAGGTTATCTCTTTTTGCGTCATGGTGGAGGATGGTGGTTAGTTTGATGGGGTAGCATAACCTGACATGGATAACAAGAAAGAGAAGTTACCATGACACCCCAACCACTATTGTACCATCGATGGTGGATGCTCCATCTAGTATTTACCCATCGATTGTAGACACTCTAGCTAGTATTTTCTCATCGATTGCGGACACTCTAGCTACTATTTTCCGATCGATTGCGAACACTCTAGCTAGTATTTACTCATCGATTGTGAACAATCTAGCTAGTATTTCCTCATCGATTGTGGACACTCTAGCTACTATTTTCCCATCGATTGCGAACACTCTAGTTGGTATTTACCCATCGATTGTGCACACTCTAGCTAGTATTTTCCCATCGATTGTCAACACTCTAGCTAGTATTTCCTCATCGATTGTGGGCACTCCAGCTAGTATTTACCCATAGATCGTGGACACTCCAGCTAGTATTTACCCATCCATTGTGAAGACTCTAGCTAGTATTTCCTCATCGATTGTGGACACTCCAGCTAGTATTTACCCATAGATCGTGGACACTCCAGCTAGTATTTACTAGACGATTATGAACACTCCAGCTAGTATTTATCCATCGATGGTGGACGCTCCATCTACTATTTTCCCATCGATTGCGAGCACTCCAACTAGTATTTACTCATCGATGATGGACACTGCAGCTTGTATTTATGTCTATATAACAATTTATTAATTGATTCCCAGCCAAATCGCTGAACGATGAAGATAACAAATTAATTTAACAATAGTAGGTTTATAGGCAGAACGAATACTTAGTTGGTAGTATAACGTGACCTGGGGAAGTAGAACGACCATGATTCACAGAGCACATTTTTTATGAATAAAACTTTTATTCCCAGACCAAGTTCGTTAAGGTTAGTATTACTTTTCTTTTCCCTGAAACAATCACTTGTCAAATTAGCATTTTCCAATAAATCACAAACATTTGCGATTTGACACAACCCCAGGAGAAAAACGTCAACATTGAATGAGGAGATTGTAACAAGTTCATTTTCATATTTTCAACACTCAGATCGGAAAATGTGGAAACTTCAAAAAGCAAGAAGCTCATAAAACGGTCTAATTATAATATTCCGATATTTCGAACTATCGCTAATCCGAATAATATATTTTCTAAAAAATCTTTATTTTTAGAATCTGCGAACTAATAAATGTTTACTATATCAGTCATCTTCACATTTATTTATTTAATTGTGTATTATTTTTAATAGAAAATAAATGATACAACATTATAGAAGTGGAGTTGGAATAATCTCAATGCGAAATGGCTTAAAATTATCCGAATATTAAAAAAAAATTATTTATCTAAAAATTCCAGAATTTTTTCTCGGCGGCAAACCTCCCTTATATTTTATTCAAAAACAATTCTGAAAATTCATTTATTCCAATTCCAAATTTTCTTAGTTTCTTACACCTTTTAGTTTAAGTGAGAACTACAATCGTGCAAAAATTCGAGAACAATTTTTTAAAAGGAATTTCAAGCACATGCAATACGTGGTGTGGCAGATCTTTTTTTATATCAATTTTTTTTTTTTTCTTCATTTCAACCACCAAGAAAGTCACGCCGTGCCATGAAAAAAATATTCATTTACTTTCAGGTACACAGTGATGCCAGTTCGAAATGAATTTCAGAAGGGGGGGAGGGGGAGAGAGTGTGATCTGTACAAATGTGGTTGGTATAAGAAAGTCTTGTAATGGATATTTTGTAAGTGGATTGGATGAAACACAACCCCTCAACCCCTCACTCACATCCAACCAAAAGTCTGTTTAGGTTGTTAAATCAGTTGAGAGGGCTCGTTCTAAGGTAGGGGTTGGAAAGTTCAGCTCACGGTATGGTGGAATTCAAATTGGGATGTGGTGCGGTCTGGTAAGATGGAGAATGACTGCAGAGCGGATAAGGTGGGGAATCCTACATTCTGTAGCAGTGAACCAAATAACAGCTAACAGACAAACAAACATCATCAGAACTCCATCTTGATTCATTGTAGATACATTTTCGAACTAGTTTCGTGGACGATTGTGTAGGGGAAATTGTGTATTCAGTCAAAAATCATATTTTTTCATGTTCGTCGGTGAATCACTGGCAATGTTCTACCCCACTACAAATTACGTTTTTGCTCTCTCTGCAAAACTAATCGACCATTTGGGATAATAATCGAAAGTTGACTTACGCGGGGACTTACATAGGACGCCGGTAGCTCAATGGTATGCGTGTTTGCTTACTGAGCTGTAGATCGTAGGTTCGTTACTCCTCAGTTTATTTTATCTGGGAGGTAAAACTAACTTAAGCACTTCGTCCTTCGGATGGGACGTTAAGAACGTCAGGTACTCGTTAAAGACCCCTACCCTAGGTTAATATAAATTTTGAGTACGCAAAATTTAGGACTCCCACAGTAGAGTCCACCAGAGTGAAGAAAGAGCCCTCTGGTAGTAGGCGATATGACCTCGTAGTTAAAGCCCGGGCATGAGTCATAATAACTAACATAGGGATTTTTTAATAGTCTGAGGAGTCCGTAGTCTTTATGGAGTTTTGAATTATTTAATGTCTCTTGTCAATATATTCATTACAATGGCAGTTAATAGAGTTTTTGTGCTAAGCCCCTGCTAATCCACCGTCTCTTTGGCCGATTTGGCTAATTCGTTATGCGGTTCTGAGTACAAATTTTGTGTCGATACATTGATTCTATCGGTAGTTATCGTGTGCACAGACACACACACATTGACATACTTTTTTTTTTCTCAGTTCTGACCGATTACATAACTTTCCCTATACTTATACTGGGAACGGTGAATCAAGGGGAATATACTTCCTCAACGCAAATTAATTAAGTTTCCTCTCTCTCTCGGAACCCAGTTGAAAATTAATAGGTGTTTTACTCGGGGAATTATGAATCCTCATATTCAAGCCTCAATTTCGCATTGTTACTTTCGATACATCGACTATTAGTAGGGTTTGGGGTTGACCCTAAACAAGCACACAAGTCAGTAATCTTTTTTTTTCGTTTTTGAAATCAGAAAAATCTGTAGAAATGATGTAGCTATCGGGCGCAGTCTACTATGGTCAGTTGTTAAGTTGAAAAATGGCCAAAATGAGTTGACTGTGATCATCTCCCAAGCCATCTGCGCACTATGAAGAAGTTGGGAGCTCAGGACTCTAATACTTTCGGAATTATAAAGATGTTGATGGTATCTCGTAAAATTGTGTATGTTCTCGGTTAAATCAACTTAATCTACTTCTTTGAAGAATCATCCATGAGATAACTGCATTTAACCATTTATTCACTACGGCAAATTATTCCTATTGAAGAGGGTATTTTCGGTTAAATCCACTTTAGAGAGGCATCATTCAAGAGTATTTCAAAAACTATGGTAAAAGTGTGGTCAATAATTAGGTAAGTGATGGGGAATGATTAGGTAACTAAGGGAAAATCCAAGAAAGGATTAACAATATTCATTTTCATTCCTTCCTATAGACTTAGAAGGTATATGATTAATAATGATGCAAACATAATTTATTTATTCCAAAAACTGGATTTACACGATTAATGCAAAAGTAAAAAAGTGCTGCCCTGAAAAGTTACGAATTTAAACCACAGATATTATCCAGACATCTATATAATAAAAATGAGTGCTAAATTTTGCTAAGCGCAAAACTCGAGAACGGCTGGACCAATTCGGCTAATTTTTTTTTTCAAATATTCGTTGAAGTCCGAGGAAGGTTCTTATGAAGAGTTCTTAGCTGTTAATTCTAGGGATGGCGATCTGAGATAGATTAATCGAAGAATAGATGTTTGGGGTCATAATAATCGATGTGAACAATGAATCGATCAAGTGAATCGATCTCAGACACCCTAAAATCATTTACGTACCGTTTCGTTTTATTCAGTTTTTAGTGCATGTTATTTTCTTGGCTGAATAAAACGTAATTACAACTCTTACTGTTTCGTTTTATTCAGTTTTAGTGCGTGTTATCAGTTTTTAGTGCGTTTTATTTTCTTGATTGTTTTTAAATCTTCGCTTCTGGCAAATTCCTCGATTTATCTTTGGTTGTCATCTTTGTCATTTACTTACTGTTTTGTTTTATTCAGTTTTTACATATCTACATCTATATAATAAAAATGATTGACTAAATTTTGCACGGGAGGGGGGGTTGTGGAGGTAGGCCTTAGTATAAAGATACCGGTAACTCATTAACTAATAGTCGGATTGTCATGGAATTTCACATGTAGTATTCTACAAAGCCAAATTTAAAAAAAGGATGTGTTAAGTCTCAAAATTTGAAAGGGGGGGGGGGCTAGGCCTAATATAAAGATAGTGATAGGTCTTTAACGGATGATCCGATTGACATGGAATTTCACATGTAGTATTCTTAAAGGCTAAATTGAAAAATACGCTACGTGACATCTCAAAATTTTGAACAGGAGGGGGGGTTATGGGGGGGGGGCCTAAGTATAAATATAGTCCTAGCTCATTAACGGTTGTTCGGATTGTCACGAAATTTGACATGTAGTATTCTTAAAGGCCAAATTGAAAAATACGGTACGTGACATCTCAAAATTCTGAACGGGAGGGGGGGTTGTGGGGGTAGGCGTAAATATAAAGATACTGATAGGTCATTAACAGATGATCGGATTGTCATGGAATTTCACATGTGGTATTCTTAAAGCCCGAATTAAAAAATAGGGTGTGTGGCATCTCAACATTTTGAAAGGGAGGGGGGTTTTGGGGGTAGGCCTTAGCATAAAATAGTTGTAGCTCATTAACGAATGGTCGGATTGTCATGGAATTTCACATGAAGTATTCTTAAAAGACAAAAACAAAAAAAGGATATGTGACGTCTCAAAATTGTCAACGGGAGGGGGGTATGGGGGGGGGCAAGCATATACCTAAATAGTAGTTTCAAAAGCAATATTTAAAAATTGGCTGTGACTCTTTTGGACGGGAGGGGCGGGGTCCATTAATGCTGAATGAATCTCACATGGAGCTTTCTTAAAGATGGGAAATAGCCCTAATTTTAATAGGGTGGGTTTCCTTAGCATGTATTAACTTGCACCGTTGCACGGTAAATAATAGCTCTCACCAGCGTTCTTAAGCACAAAATACCTAGGGCATCCGCTGTTGCAAGGCACATACTAGCCGCGGTGCCCTGCGTTCCTAACTACGTACTATCTGTGTTGCCCAGCGGTCCTAAGAACTTAATAGCTGGTTGCACGAAATTGCAAAGCGCATACTATCTAAGGTGCCCGGTGTTCTTAAGTAGGAACTTGCTGTGGTTCCAAGAAAAAAAATAAATAAATAAAAAATCCAGTCCAATAGCTTTTGACAGAACGACGTCTGTCGGGTCAGCTACCCGGATATCTGAATCCTACACAAAAATTGAAATAAAGATGTTTTTCGAAAAAAGTCGGGCTAAATACCATTCTTCATATTTCCTGCTTTTTAACGGTTTATAGATTTACTATTTGTTAAAACTGATAGATAGATTAAGATATATCGGGAAAGTCCCATCCGAAGGACGACGTGCTCAAGGTTTTTCGAACCTAAGTGAAATTTTAGCTACCTAGGTTTAGTTACATAACATACGACTCATTATCGAGCACCTGACATACAAAAAGGCCCTCAATCATAGCTTGGAGTCCAATCCGAAGGACGACGTGCTCAAGTTATTTTTAACGTAAATGTAATTTCAACTACCCAGGTTTAGATACATAACATACGACTCATTATCGAGCACCTGACATACAAAAAGGCCCTCAATCATAGCTTGGAGTCCAATCCGAAGGACGACGTGCTCAAGTTATTTTTAACGTAAATGTAATTTCAACTACCCAGGTTTAGATACATAACATACGACTCATTATCGAGTACCTGACATACAAAAAGGCCCTCGATCATAGCTTAAAGCCCAATCCGAAGGACGATGTGCTCAAATTTATTTTTATCTTCCCGATTAAAACATCTGACCTAAGTGACTTGGCTAGATTTCTAAATGGCGATCCTGAGCTCGGTAGACTCCATTCTTCAAATGTCTAGCTTTTAAACGGTTTTTAGATTTAATATTTGTTAAAACTGATGAACAACCCGGATATCTGAATCCTACACAAAAATTGAAATAATAATGTTTTTCGAAAAAAGGCGGGCTAAATACCATTCTTCAAATTTCCTACTTTTTAACGGTTTATGGATTTACTATTTGTTAAAACTGATAGACAGATTAAGATATATCGGGAAAGTCCCATCCGAAGGACGACGTGCTCAAGGTTTTTCGAACCTAAGTGAAATTTTAGCTACCTAGGTTTAGTTACATAACATACGACTCATTATCGAGCACCTGACATACAAAAAGGCCCTCAATCATAGCTTGGAGTCCAATCCGAAGGACGACGTGCTCAAGTTATTTTTATCTTCCCGATTAAAACATCTGAGCTAAGTGACTTGGCTAGATTTCTAAATGGCGATCCTGAGCTCGGTAGACTCCATTCTTCAAATTTCTAGCTTTTAAACGGTTTTTAGACTTAAGATAATGTTTGTACCTTTTTCATGAAACATTTCACAATTAAAATCTGAGGCCATGAGATGAACAAACTGTGAGAGGAGTGTTGGGTGATGTCATGTGTTGGGTGATGTCACGTAGTGTTGGGTGATGTCACGTAGTGTTGGGTGATGTCACGACCCTATGTTGAGCAGAACGTTTAAGGATGCTAGGAAATTTGCTAATTCAATGTTTTATTTAACGTTTTTGTGAACTTTTGTTTGTTTAAACACGTAAACAAATTGTCTCAAGAAAATTTGGTTCAATTCATGGTTGAAGTCTATGTTTTAATCAACCTGGTGGTCACAAGCGTTCTCAAGTACGCACTGGCTAGAACGTCCACTGATGCTAAGTATTCACTAGCTGTGGTTTCCGCCGTTGAATGGCGCGTACTAGCCATGGTGCCCAGGGGTCCTAAAAACTTACTAGCTGGGATGTCTGCCGTTGAAGGACTATAAGCGTTATTCCGTATGAATAATTTAAAATTATAACATCATGAATGTACTATTGAAGAATTGAAATGGATTCGAACGAGAGATATTAGGAGAAAAGTCAAAGTTCCCCGGGCAACGCCGGGTATTACTGCTAGTTTACAATAAATGCATACCAAATTGTAAAAAATATTTTAGTTATTGTGACTAACTACGAGGTCATATTGCCTACTACCAGAGCGCTCTTTCGTAGCTCTGATGGACATGAGCCCGACTCTACTGGAATCCCAATTTTCGCATACGTACGAGTACCTGACATCGCACAGGCTGGGGACCACCGCTTAACGTCCCATCCGAACGGCATGTCTGGTAATGAGATGTACTACAGAACTAAGCACCCCCGTTTCACACTCTGAATTCTTCCAGAACATTTCGTTAGGTCAAATAATGTGGAACCGTTCTTGGAGCCAACAGACAAACACGAACTTCATTCATATAGATTTAAACGAAATGAGACGGTCAACTTTTAACAGAGGTATTTCCTGGGATCGGATTACGAAGGATAAATAAAAGAGGGGGAAAAAAAAACCAATCATATCTAATCCTGTTTCCTTTGGATGAAAAAAGAGGTAATTTCCTGCAGCCATTAGTCAAGAAATAATTTGAATTAGAGATAACTTGGGCTCTCTGATCTCAAGTATTTTTTACTTTCTCATAGCTTGAAGTATAGGCGAAGTTATGTATTCTGTCAAAAATTTGATGAAATTTCCCAGGGATTCCGCAGACACGATTTTCAGCCAAATTGGTGAAAGGTTACAGGGGGATATATACATATAGTCTACAGTGCGAGACGTGTACAACCAATTGTATATTGGACAGACTGGTCGATTTGATTAGTCGACAGAATTAAAGATGATACGACTGAAATAAGAAACTGAGGCAACAGGTCGATACATATTATCGTTAGTACCAACAATTTTGACCCAACCGAAGGCACAAAATGGCTCCATATTTGTTTAAACAGCGGGTTAGTTGATAGTTTTGAACACCTGGTGGGGGCCATGGTGGCCGTGCGGGCTAGAGCGTAGGACTTTGGTCGCATGGTCTCACTATGGTTTGCGGCTTCGAATCCCGTCCGGGAGTGAGTTTTATTTCGTAGATAGAACTCCCTCCCGGGGCCATGGATGTCGTAAATAACTAGATAAACAACACATTGACATGGCTAATATGTACCGTTCATAAAGCCCAAAAAAAAAAAAATTAATTATGTATATTTATTTGTATAAAAACAATGAAGTAACTAAATTAGTAAATAAATATATGAAGTCGAAATTTGTTCTAGAACAACCAATGAATGAAAAACAAAAGACGACCATCCGCTGTTCTAATTGTGTACATAAGTAAGTTACATTAAATACATTTTATTTATTTTTCTAATTTCTAATGAAAATCTACCAATAATAAAAGTATGCTGGAAATTTAATAAGAAACATTTTTAGCAGGATTAACAGTTTTTGGCTAAATCAAGAAAACGGCATTTCAGAACGGTTTTTGGCACGTATCTCAAAAACCAGAAGACCTGCAAAAATTCGTATATCCTATAAAATGTGTCTTTTATATTTCTTTATAAGTTTTACTTGAAAAGATTTTTGATTTGGTCGTAAATATAAGCAGTATCTTATAAAATATACTGAAGCTTCAAAGTAAAGTGGTATTTTTTCCTGATTTCGGTCGTATTTCTC
Source organism: Aradus depressus (assembly GCA_963662175.1). Taxonomy (NCBI): domain Eukaryota; kingdom Metazoa; phylum Arthropoda; class Insecta; order Hemiptera; family Aradidae; genus Aradus; species Aradus depressus. The sequence continues at coordinate 5,168,601 of OY759226.1, read as the reverse complement.
TAACTTTTGATTTGATTCAAATATCAATTTCGTTAATTAGGTCTGAAAAAATAGCAATAACCATATTGTTTGTTTTCTTTTCTTTGTCTTCTGATCTAAGTAAGTTTGAGGGGGAGGTCTCTTCTGTGCCCAAGTTATATGAGAGGGCGGAGAGAGCAGTGCACAATAACTGGGGGAGCTGCACCCACAACAAGGGACCACCTGGCATCCAGCCTCCAATACAGACAGATCTACCAGATTTTTATAGCCCTCTCTCTCTCTTGCTGAACCTACCCAAGGAGGAACCTTTTAAACCTAGGTACCCTTACAGGAGGTACAACTTGTATCGTACTACATCCCCAACTATAGGGGAGGTTATGTAAGTAACCTTGGCTAAGGGTCTCTTGACATTCGAAAAGGATCATCGCCAAGTTCCCTTCCGAAGGACAAAGTGCTCAAGGTTTTTTTGATACTACGTGTAAAGATAAAATAAATATTCTGATTGGATCTAACTAAAATTGTCGAAGAAGAATATATAGGTAGGCTTTGTTGTACTGTTTACAAATATATTTTCTGAAAAACAGCAATGTTAGTGGATAGCGCTATTGACCAAAAACGATGATAGTTAACCGTAAGATAGGTAATTAGTTATTTTGCTTCAACTACGAGGGACACGCTGCTCAAGGTTTTTTTTCCCCCAGTTTAGCTAAGCGTCTTTAACGAGTACCTGACGTCTAACATCCTGAGCTCATTAGACACATCTAAAGATAAAAAAATTTTCTGTTTAGTTTGAACTAAAATTGTCAAGAAAGAAATATAGAATACAGCTGGGTTTTGTTGTATCGTTTTCACATATTTTCTGTAATCACATTAGGACACCAATGTTGGTGGATAGGCAGCAACCAGAAACGATGATAGTCAACCACAGACAGATTTAGATATATTGGGAGGGTTGTTGTGTTACGTAGTGGGCTCTATATAGAGGAGATTATACAGAGGGGCACTATGTAAAGGGTTCTATATGGAGGACACTATGTAGAGAGCCAGTATGTTGAGGGCCAGTATGTTGTGGGCTCTATTGTAGAGGACACTCTGTAGAAGGCCAGTATGTTGAGGGCTCTATTGTAGAGGACACTCTGTAGAAGGCCAGTATGTTGTGGGCTCTATTGTAGAGGACACTCTGTAGAAGGCCAGTATGTTGAGGGCTCTATTGTAGAGGACACTCTGTAGAGGGCCAGTATGTTGAGGGCTCTATTATAGAGGACACTCTGTAGAAGGCTCTATATAGAGGACACTAAGTAAAAGGGCACTATGTAGAGGGCTGTATATAGACGCCACTCTATATAGTGCTCTATACCGAGGGCACTCTGCAGAGGTCGTTACCTATATATAAATAAAGAGATATACTATGGAGAAGCTGTAGCGACACAGTATCGATTCAATAATGACGCATCTTAACATAATGGAGGTTCAACGAGCTCTTTTGTCTATAATAGCGTCCTATATCGCCGATGGGCCATCAGGGCCTAAATGGGTTTCAAACTTCAATATGTTCAGGAAACAAGGGAGGGGGAAATGTTTCAAAAGGTTTTAAAAACTTGATAACCTTATGGAAATATAATTTTACATAAAATGAGTATTACTTCCCCACTCTACTATGTATAGGGGAAGTTTTGTAATCGGTCAGAAATGTTAAGTTTTCATAGAAACTTCGACCCCCCGAATCCATAAATGAGAAAAAAGTTGTTTGTTTCTGTCAATCTACTTATTACTTATTATATTCTTTATTTTGAATATTTACAATCGGTATAAACCATAAGTAAATTTGATGAATGACATTAAGCATTAAATTATCATCGAAAGCATATGATTGAGAGTACGTATGTACAAAATAATAAATAAATAAAACAAACTTATTTTTGAAATATTGTCTATTCCACTAAAGATATAAATATATATAACTACCGGTTTCGGCCTTATACCATCGTCAGGTCTAGTTATGAACTAAGTTAGTTTACAGAGAGCGACCCTTGAAATACATCTCAGGTGAAAGGGTGCCATTAAAACTTGGGAGTCCCCCGGCTGTACCGTTAGCTATCTCATGAAATATTTCCTAACAAAACGTAGTTCTAAATTTACATAAAACAATATCTTTAGACTAATACATGGAGAAATAACAAATAAATAATTAAAAATACAAATAAATAAAAAATATAAATAAAATTGAAAAAACAAATAAATAATTAAAAATACAAATAAATAATCACAAACAATCACCAAAATAATAGGTAAAAAAAAGTTATTTATAATAAAATAATAATGGTCTCTATGCAAATAATATAATACATATGTATATACAAAACAAAGAGAAAATATTAAATTTAAATAATAGTAAACATAAATATAAAATAATAATAATAAAAAAGCCTTTCAACTCGAAACCCCCGAAACACCCCCGGTTCTATGTCATCCCCATCCCTCCAACTTAATGGGGCAGGAGAGGCCGCGGGGGCTCGAGTGATCCCCCCTGTCTTCTCGCCCCGCCAAGCACTGTCCAGCAGTGGAGGCAGGTCAAGAAGGAAAGGAGAGTTGAAGGTAAGAGGATTACATGAGGGGAGAAGCTGGTCATCACTGGCACTCCCTAAATATTTTTGCTACATTAGCTGTGTATCTGCGAATACAATAACTACTGGTCTAATAAAATTATCGATACAGATTTTAAATATGTACCAAGAACCCTAAACCTTTAGTCTAAGAAAGTATTGTAATCGAAGAGTTTATAGTTAGTTAATATGACTCATGCCCGGGCTTTAACTACGAGTTCATATCGCCTACTATCAGAACACTCTTTCGTCGCTCTGGTGGATATGAGCCCATGGGAGTACTAAATTTGGCCTACCTTATTCACCTAGGGTAAGGCTTTTTAACGAGTACCTGGTATCATATACGTCAGATAAGTCTATTTGGCTGATAACTTAAGTCCAGATGGGTTTTAGTAGGATGTTATATATGTGAAGTTTGTACTCAAGAGATAATGCCAATCGTCGTCAGTTGATTGATTTCAGTCGTTCAAATCTTGTTTCGAGGTCTGTGCGATCCAGTCTGTCTAAATGAAGTCCTAGATATCGGACAAGGTCGTATCTAGGCTATTATATATCTTATTTATAAGCTATCTTAATGTATGACCATAATGAAAATTTGTGTTTCATATTCAAACAATATTATTTGATACATAGCTTTCATTTTTAATTTTTTTGACAGATCTCGTTAGATCTTTAACGTCTGTTGAATCTACGTTGTAATCATTATTTTTAATTATCTATATACTAATTTATTTTATTATTTTTCTCTTTTATGTATTTTTATTAGCATTTTATTTATTTATATTTATTTTTTTTCATTTATTTATATATTTTTATGTTTTCTTTCTCTTTTCTATATTTCGCACATTATGTCCTGGTGAAGGGACATAAAAACGTTCCGAAATGTTGTAAAAAAGACACTCCCTGAAAAGTTATAAAAAATTATTATCTTAATCATATATATAAAGCTGAAAATGTCTGTGCGTTGTACCGCTATAACTCACGAACGGCTTGATGGATTTGATTATTTTTTTTTTAATTTGTTCGTCATCGTCTGTGGAAGGTTATAGGCGTATTAGTACCTCAATATCTGGTCCATCCCAGCATCCACTCACGCAATCTTTGTAACTCGAAAACCATCGCAACGATTAATGAGAAATCTTTTTGAATAAATTAGTTTTAGCTCCAGGATGGTTGAAGTTTATGTTTTAATCAACCTGGTGGTCACAAGCGTTCTCAAGCACGCACTGGCTCGGACGTCCAATGATGCTAAGTATTCACTAGCTGTGGTTTCCGCCGTTGAATGGCTCGTACTAGCCATGGTGCCCAGGGGTCCTAAAAACTTACTAGCTGGGATGTCTGCCGTTGAAGGACTATAAGCGTTATTCCGTATGAATAATTGAAAATTATAACATCATGAATGTACTATTGAATAATTGAAATGGATTCGAACGAGAGATATTAGGAGAAAAGTCAAAGTTCCCCGGGCAACGCCGGGTATTACTGCTAGTTTTAACTAAATTAAAAAAATATCTACTATATTTATTATATACTTTATTTATCTACTGTATAATATTATTATTTTTATACTAATATTTTCAAGTATTTATTTCATTTAATTTTTTAGTAGTATTGTTAATTCTAATCCATGTTTGTCAGACTAAAAGAGTTGATATCTTTTATGTATCTAATTTATATATCTTAATGTATGCATTCATGTGACGTATCCTATTACCATGTTATGGTTTAATATTGTTATTATTATTATTAAAAGCATAACGTCCCCTATACAACGTACAGGATATAGGTCTATATCTGAGGAAGTAACAAAAAGTCTATTTACCACTCATTTTTATATTCCATCTTCGTCATATTTACTAACTCATTTTCTTCGCTTTCCCTCTTTTCAAAAATGTTTCTCAATCACAAAAAAGGGGGATGGGGGCGGGAATGACGCATTGGCCTATTACAGTCCATTGTAAAAACATAATACACGAGAATAAGAGGGACTTAAATAAATACACTTGATAGAATTACTTTTTACATTGACAATAAAAAATAAATAAATAAAAAATATATTCAATACAATCAACAAATGACAAATATGACAATGGGGGAAAGTGGTCGATAAATGTACTTTCACAGAAGGAACTAATCAAGTAAGCTTCCGCTCTCCCGCTCATAACATTTTTAAAATTCAATAGTTGTCATTTGTGCAAATAACACCTAATAGAGTGATTTAATCACTAATCACGACGAGTATCGATTAATACTCGTTATACAGGGTGTCCCAGATCTTAATGGCCAAACTGTGGGGATCAATTGTACGGTTTGAAAGTAACAAAAAATGCCTCTTAAAATTTTTTCAAAAAGGGCTGCCTTCGGAGATATATGACATTTTGTGTTACTCGAACTCTGTCCTCTCTTTCTGTATTAAAACGCAATTTAGTTCAGAAATACTGCGGCTACGACAAAACTGATTACACTATTAGATACAGCATTAAATTTCCTATCAGAATGCCATACATTCAATTTTCAGAGTATCTAAAGAATGCGACCAATATCAGTGCAACTATTTGAAAATTTCAAAACTTGAACTTTTGGAAAATTTTGCATGTTTTCTGGATTTATTTAAGGGATCCCTACAACACCTAAAATTTCACAAAAACTTCTTCATTTAATGGACTTTGCATTGGTAATATCAATATTCGAAAATAAAGTAGTGATTCACTAGAATATGTTGATTGAATTCTAGAAAACATGGTTCAAATTGATATGTTTTTAAGGGATTGAAGAAAATGATTTACAACTAATTTGAAAATAAAACAAAAACTTCTTTATTAAAAAAAATAAAAGATAAATTTTAGACATGATGGCGGAAGATCCTCGACTCAGCACACGGAGAGCAGCTCCAAGATTACGAGTTTCCCACAACGCTGTCCATAGAACATTACAACGAGACGGCCAATATCCATTTCATGACTCTCTTCTTGAACGTGATTGGGAACCGCGCATTCGCTTCTGTCAATGGTACCTCCATCTTGACAGGAATGCGCAGTTTGGGCGCTATTTACGCGGCAAGGAATACTGGAGATTGGAAGCCTTGGCAGAACTCCATAGTTCAAGTCCGTAAGAGCACATAGGTTTGAGTACTGCGTTGTATATAAGTCGTTTTGTTTTCAAAGTTAATTTGTATCTTTTGTCTAGTAGTCTTAGTAAAAGTTTATAACGTCTTCATTTCTTGTCTTATCAGTCTCGTGTGAGGATTCCAAGTTAGTCGTTTGTCGAGTATGAGGCCTAGATAGCAGACTTCGTTTTTTAAAGGGATGGGATTGTTGTTAAGCTACACTGGAGGGCAGGTATATTTTCGACGAAGGGAAGAAATAGATTTAATTTATTATTTTTGGATACAGATGAAGTAACTAATGAATTTAGATTTTTTTAGTGTAAGTACAATTTTGAAAATTTTGCACACCATTACCATAAATTGAGGGGATCCCGACATGGGAAATTATTATTTATTTATTGAGATTTTATTACAATTATATTATTTCTCATGCCATGACTTTTTATTTATTTTTTCTCGTCCCCCATTTTGGCGTATGTATAAATAAATACGGCGCCCTCCAAAAAGACTGAGGCGGTGTTGTCCTCGCGATCTACTTTAATTTGTATTTTTTATTTTATTTTATTTTTATTTAATTTAATTTTTTTGTATGTGTTTTATTAATTTATTCCTTTTTTTTTTTTTTTCAGAAGCCATTTTTAAGTGAGTGCTGGACCGGATTCTCCCCTCACGCCTCTCTATCCTTTCGACGCTCCACCTCCTGGTCTTCCTCCACTGCTGGACAGTGGATGGTTGGGCAGTGTGATGGGAGGGTCAGCGCTGGTCTCCCGCCGCCTCCTCCCCTCTCCACTAGTTGGAGAGTGGTATATGGGAGTGTGCGGGGGGGGCGTCGCCGGATTCCTCTCCAATTAAGAGCAGTGGGGGGGAACAGTCTAATCCCCACATCACGATTCCTCTCGGACGAAGTTGAGTGCTCTCAACAGAATGGCAGGATTCCTCTCAGTTGTGTAGGGAATAAGTAAATAATAAAGTTCAGATCACATACTTAATATAAATTGTAGGGGCGTAATATCTGCCCCTCTCCTTAGTTTCTAAGCTATGAGGACAATTCAGGTTAAATAATTTTATAATATAAATAATGACAAATAATAATGTGAACACTGACCTTGGCACTGGGACACTGAGCAAGGGATGATTTCCAGACGGATGCGTGAATGGTGAGGAAGGGGTGGTGACGCAAAGTAAACAAGATCATAGGTGAGAGGAAACCTGCCATGGGCTAAACGCAATCAAAACTGCACATAGAGCAATCGTGCATCTCCCGTGCGGGGAGTCCTACTGGTGCTGTCCTCGTCCAGTTTCTTATATATTTTTATTATTTGAGTTTATTTAGTAATTTTTTATTTATTTATTTTTTTTTATTTGTTTAATTTTATGTTTTCTGTTTATTCATGTACCATTGATTTATTACATATTCCATTTATTTATTTTTGTTTATGTTTGCTACCATTTTGTATTATTCATTTCTTTTTTTTTGCTTCTTATTATGTTTTAAATATTTTGTATTACTTATTATATTATCATGTCATCTTAGTCATCACTTCTGCTTACTGTGCAGATTGTAAAATAAATAAATTACAAATAATAATAATAAAAATGATGAAGTGATCCTCAGTTGGTTAAGTTGGAATCTTTCTTGTGAACTAGTTACCAGAGCTCTTGTATATTACAGACATCCCCCCGTACATGTCTTCACTAATAACCCACCCCGTTCACATCCTTTACAGTTTGCCGTACCAGAGGCGGGCCTTAGGGGGTTGTATCGTGTCAGAGTTAATTCAAAGAGCAATGTCTGCCTGCAATGACGTACTTTGTACTTCTACTTCACCTTTACTGTATGAACAAAGTTACGCAATATGTAAGAAATTTGATGCGGAGTTTTCAAGGGATGTTTAATATTTTCTGACCTCTATGATATATGTGAACACGATATCTCCTGATAAAATCGATGTATCGACACCTATAGATGTTCAGCCAAATCGGACAAAGGGAAAGGGGGAATTAGTGAAGGGCTTAACACAAAAACTTTAATAACTGCCGATTTAATGAATATATAGACATCAAATTTTATATTAAAATTCAAAACCTAATATAATAATAATAATAATAATAATTTTTATTGTATACAGGGATGACCCCTATACAATGGAGTCAGTGAATATTACTTTTACAATATTAACATAATAATGACACATATAAAGGAATACACATATAAAAGAATAATGACACACATAAAGGAACCTTTAACAAACTAAATAAATAACATAAATACATTTTTAAAAAATATAAATACAGTAGAACCTCTATAAGTCGAACGGGAGGCAGACGCCGAAAAATTCGAGTTATAAAGTTTTCGACTTATGGAGGATTTCGACAGGCGGATTTTGATTCGACTTGTAGAGGTTAAGATTCATTCTAACTAATTTTGAGTTAGAGAGGTGAAATAAATAAAAATTCAAGTTACAGAGGTAACAAACATATTTATATTTATTATAAATCAACATTATTTCAAAACATCCTTAAAATAAAAAATACGTAGTATATGTAGGTATTAAAAAAAGTCAGTAATTTTTTTTGCTTTAGATAATTGATAATCCTATTTATTGTATACTCCTAAATTGTTTTCTAAGAAACAATGGTGTACATTGACTGCAAATTCTTAAAGTCGGTAACTTATTTTTCTTCGAGCTATAGAGGCAATAAGTTTCATATAGTCGAGTTGTAAAGGTTGTAAAATAAAACATTGCTATGTTCGAGATACAGAGTTTCAATTTATTTTTTCTAGTTATCGAGGGTAAATATGTACCAAAATGGCTTGTAGGGACTCACTGATTATTTCGATTAATAGAGGGTTGAGATTTCGAGTAATGGAGGTTTTGGGGCTTGAAGGGAAATGAACAAAACTTTTTTTCGAGTTTTGGAGGTTTTCGACATCGAGATTCGACTTAAAGAGGTTCTACTGTAAAATAAGTAATTACAAATTAATAATAATAATAATGTAACATATACAGTAAATATGGAGTGGGGATGTAGGTATTGAATATCAATATAATATGTAAGTTGAAATACAATATTCGTTAACAATGAATGCTATAAGTTTATAATAAGAGCGCTGATGAAATAATAGAAAATGTTTGAGATATCCTTCTTATTATGGGCCAGGAGTAATGTATGAAAGTTGGATCGGTCTGTACTGACACTCTGAGCCAGGAAGTGGCTTCTAATGGGGGAATAGATCGGACAGGATATTAACAGGTGGTATAAGTCTTCCAATTCGTTTTTATTGCAGATTGTACAAAGTTCTTGGGGATTAAACTTAACTGATTTTAAGATAGTATTTGTCAGACAGATGGAGTGGCCTTTTCGATAAATATTTAATTGTTTATTTTTTTTAATTTACTATTCTTTAGGTACCCCTAATTACAGATCGTTAAAATTTATTATTGACACGAGATTATTTAAGACCTATTAATTTTCAACCAAATTCGTTTTACAGGGAGAGAGAAAATTCAATTCTCGTTGGAGAATTACTCAAGAAGTTTTTTTTTTTGTATCTAAAATGGTCCAAAGGCTGACCAGAACAAAAGCTTCAGTGGCCAGGATGCGGTCAGATGAGAAAGAGTTGGTTGAAACACAACTGGGGGATGAAACCCAACCTACCCCATTGAATAAATAATGTAAGCAGCGTTGGAGGAGAAACAGAGGGTGCGGCCCCACTTTAATGAATACATAAATACATAAAGTTAGCCGGTTCGCTCGTTTGACACATTTAGTTGTAGGAGTGGGGGTCCTCTATTGGAGCCAGGATTTGAGGAATCTAACCTGGAATTATTGATTCATGTCTAATGGATAGATAGTAAGGATCGCTTGGATTGGCAATCCGCCAACACTATAACTAAACACATAATTCAACTCCTGGCATTCCATCTATCCATCGTTACTCCACCTTCAATATTTGAATAACATTGATAAATTGTAAACATTATTAATATTTTATTTTTTTTATTCCTGTTTTGTATAAGAAAGTATTGTAATCGTGCAAAATTCCGAGATCGACTTTTCAACAAATGTTGAGTTTGGTGAGCCCTCCCCCCTCCACACTATATTGTGGGCCACCACATGATGTAATCAAGTTTATAAGAATAATACACATGAAATTTCATGAATATCGATTTAGTAGTTTTAGTGCCTTATTACAAACACACGTACGCTTCTCCTACCACCTTTAGCTCTCGTTTTCTTCTTGGTCTGTCTCCACAGCTGGACAGTGCACAGGCGAGACGTGGAGGCGCGGGGGGACTCGTACCCCTGCGGCCTCTTCTGCCTTCATTAAGTTGAAGGGTTGGGGATGATGGGAGAGGCTTAACTCAAATATCTGCCATTATAATGAATGTATCGACCACAAACCTTCATATGTGAATTCGAAATCCCATAAGGATGAGACTCAATTTTCAGTAGAATCGGCACAAGGGAAGGTGTAGATCGAAGGGGGCTCAACTCAAAAACCCCAATAACTGCCGATGTAATGAACGTATCGACATGAAATTTCATATTTAGTGTCAAGACCCGAACGAAATCATTAAATCCTCAATATGTTAAATTTCGGCGATATCGGCTGAATGAAAGTAGGGGATCAAGGGAGGAACAGCTGATGTAATGAATGTATCGACACTACGGTGGTCGATGACAATTTAAAAAAAAAAAAAAAAAACACCCCCTAGTTTGGAAGAACTCGACGAAAGAAAAATTTTGGCTCCAAAAAAAAACGAAAAATATTTTAAATAACCCATGCCCCACGGCATTTGAATTTTAAATGGAATTTAACATGGGTTCTCATATGTATTAAAGATGAAACAATATGGCGCTTCCACGTTTCATCAAAATGGGCTAAAAATTTTCCACATTTTGGTTTTTGGGGTCGGAGAACACGAATTTGACGTAAAAAAGTTATTTTGACACATGACAGTCAAAAACGCTGTCCACAAAATGACAAAATCATTTTTTCTCATTTAACAACCGGTAAATTCATTTTATTAAGTGCCTTTGAGGTCGCTGTAATTTGTAAATAAAAGATATCAAAACTGAAAATGACTGGAAAAATGTATCTGTTCTGATTATGTCCAGAAACCAAATGAAAAAATTATTGAATTGTGTTTCGGACATTGGTATTAACTCCAATTTTCCTCTCGATTACACGGATTTGTTGACAGCATTTGTGACAATTGTCAAGAGTCAAAATTATTTGTTGACATCAAATTCGTAATCAGCGACCTCCAAAACACTTAATAAAATGAATTTACCGATTGTTAAATGAGAAAAAATGTTACTGTCATTTTGTTGACAGCTGTCATGTGTCAAAATAACTTTTTGACGTCAAATTCGTGTTCTCCGACCCCACAAACCATAATGTAGGAAATTTTTAGCCCATTTTGATGAAACGTGGAAGCGCCATATTGTTTCAACTTTAATACATATGAAAACCCATGTTAAATTCCATTTAAAATTCAAATGCCGTGGGGCACGGGTTATTTAAAATATTTTTCGTTTTCTTTGGCGCCAACATTTTTTTTTCGTCGAGTTCTTCCAAACTAGGGGGTGCACGTTTTTTTTTTTTTTTTTTTTTTTTTTTTTTAATTGTCATTTTTGGACCACCCTAGTATATACATTTTTGGACCACCCTAGTATATACATTTTTGGACCACCCTAGTATATACATTTTTGGACCACCCTAGTATATACATTTTTGGACCACCCTAGTATATACATTTTTGGACCACCCTAGTATATACATTTTTGGACCACCCTAGTATATACATTTTTGGACCACCCTAGTATATACATTTTTGGACCACCCTAGTATATACATTTTTGGACCACCCTAGTATATACATTTTTGGACCACCCTAGTATATACATTTTTGGACCACCCTAGTATATACATTTTTGGACCACCCTAGTATATACATTTTTGGACCACCCTAATCGACACACAATTTAGTATGAGGATTTAGAAGCCTGTAAATCAACTGTTGTATATTAGCACAACCATAAACGATCGACTGGTTTTGGAGTGGGAGCGAAAAGTTAATTAATTACAATTCGTTCTGGGGAAGTACACTGGTGGTGATTCACCAACGATTTGGATGAAACTCAAATAAGCCCCTAATTGCTGCAGACAAATGGAGACTTCTTTCTGACTAATATACAGATTGAGAAGCCTTATAACACCGTCATCACTTTTGTACTTTAGAATCTAATTGCAGATCATCAAATAAAGTGATTTTATTAATTCAATTTTATCTTTAACACTAATCAAAATTTGATCGATTTTGTGGAAAATTTACATTTGACCTCCTTTTTAGTTTAATGAAACTCCCATCACTTTTTAAATATTTATCTCTTCAATTCAATCCATAAAATACATTGAGAAATGAAAACTTCTCCATTACTCCCGTTAGAATAAATGTATCGACATGAAATTTTATATGTGAATTCAAAACTCTATGAGGACGACACTTAGTAATTTTCAACGATATCAGCCAAAAGGAAGGGGGAGCTCAATTAAAAAAGCTTAATGACTGCCGAAGTAATGAATTCAACGACACAAAATTTTGTATGAGGATTTAGGAGCCCCCATGTGATGTGGAAAGCGAACAGGGACCTCTTGTCGGATATTTCAATTTTGAGTTTGTGATATTTTCTAATTTAACACTAAAAAATAGACATTTTGCAAAAAAAAAAAAAAAAAAAAAGGAGTGGATTTCTAAAAAATTACGGATTTTATGGAATTTTAAAAATGTTATTAGTTTTTTTTTTTTTTTTTTTTTTTTTTGCATTGGAGGGGGAAATGCTGTGACGCACATCCAGGGAAGGTAGCCCTGGATAGTGTGGGACTCGAGACGGTTCACCATCACCATACCCACTAAAACCCCCTCCTTGCCGATCCTGATTCCCTTCCGCGGAACTGACGGTCTGTCATTACTTCGCGGAAGGGAGGAAGGGTGGCTGGTAACGCCCCTTCTTCTGTTTTATTACCGCTACTGTTCCTTGTCAGCCCTCTCCTGAAGGGCCAACCCGCCCATGATGAGCGCTGCAAAATCGCAGCCTTCATCCCACGACTCCTGGGAGCGCAGCATAGCGTCCACGTAACTGGTAGCAGTCAGTGGGGCGCCCATGCTGCACTCCAGATTTTTCCTTCCCTCCTCAAATCTGGGGCATTTGAGGAGGACATGCTCCGCCGACTCCGTCTCACCAAGGCACGCGGGGCAGTCTGGTGTTGTTGCTGCCCCGATTTTGTGGACTCCCTAATTGTCCTGGCCCTCTCTGGCTCTGCTGGACCAGGGCTGGCCCCCGCGTCCTGATAGAAGACCCGGTTTCCCCTGTGGTCGAAGCGCTGCACCACCTCTTCTACCTGAACCTGGTCTTGTTTCCTTTTGAAGTGTCGCGTACGTTCCCGTGCCAAGAGGTCAATGGGGGGCAGCCCAGCAATTACATAGGCAGCGTCGCCAGAAACTGTTCGGTAGGCGCATGCGACTCTCAGTGCGCTTCGCCTGTGAGCGGGGGCGATCAGCCTCAGGTATGAGGGAATCCTCGTTGCATCTGCCCATGTCGGGGCCCCGTGCAGAAGGATGGAAGTGCTGACTCCTGCCAGCAGTCTTCTCCTGCTCTGCCTAGGGCCACCGACGTTGGGCAGAATTCTCGAAATCGCCGCCGATGTCCTGGCGGCCTTCGCTCCCACGTATTTGAGGTGCTCCCTAAAAGTGAGCCTCTGATCCAGCATTACTCCCAGGTACCTGATTGCCGGTTGGGTCTCGATAGTATAACCCTGGAAGGTCAGTGACATGTTGGTTCTGGCCTTCCTCCCGGTGAAGAGTACTGCATCCGTCTTGTGGATGGCCAGGGAAAGGCCCACAGAGCTCATCCAATGGTGTATCCGCTCCATGGCAGCCTGGAATTTGCGTTCCAGGTTTTCCAGATCATCAGCCACTATGACGATCCCTACATCGTCAGCATACGCCACCAAGGTAAGGTCTTCTGGCATTGGCAGGCTCAGCAAGCCATTGTACAGTACCAATGTTATTAGTAAAAGTGGCTTTTGTGGGAAAACGCGTTTGAAAATTTTTAAATGCTACAAAATTATGAATTTTCATACTTAAGGAACGAACTAGCTACACTAGAAATAAAAGACGTTGTCTTCCCACTGTTTTATTTATACCAGAACCGGTTTTCAACGCAACAGCGTCATCATCAGTGGTTCATCTATCATAGAATAACAAAAATATACAAATAATAAAAAGTATAAATAATTCCTGAAGCATCAGGGTACAGAGTAAAATTATAAAATTAACTTACCCCACCCACACAGCAATATATTGGACAGACAGGAAGGAAATTACACATACGGACTAAGGAACATCTACGAAGAAGGGATTCCGAGTTCTTTATTCATTGTCAAAATGAGGGCCATACTGGTACTCATAGAGAGGCGCTGTTGCACGAGGGTACCAAGGGAAGACGTATGGATATCCTAGAAGGATTGGAGATCCGACTTTCTTTATATGAGGATTCAAAAAGTCTTAACAAAAAAATAGAGGTTAAGAACTCCCTTCTGCTGCCTGACCTACCTGGTGTGAGAGATTGGTCCAAAACTAAGGCAAGTAGCTGTCCTGTGAGAGATGTAGTGTAAATAGGTTTTGGCAGGTTTTTATAATGATATTTATTGTTTATTTTATTTCTAGTCTGTGATATTTTTAACATTGTATTTATTTATGTATTTATTTTAATTTTTTTATGTATAGGTTATATTATGTACAGACTTATTGTATTTATTAGAATGAATGGTAGACATTAGAATGAATGGTTTTTGCAGCTATACTTTTTTTTTACTTTAAAAAACTTTCACAGGTAAAGGAGATAGTAGGGTATTATAATTCATAAAAAACAGAAAATTTCATTTTTTGACGTTAACACCTTATTTTGATTATACTGAACAGTTCACTCTCCCTACAACAGGTCCCTCATCGCTTTCCACATCACATATGTTGGATATAAGCGCAAACGGTCGGCGGGTTTTCGAAGTTCCAATCACATACAAACGAGAGAGAGGGAGACGTACAGACAACATGAAGAAAATTGCCAAAACATGTTCAAGGGATCTTAAAACGCAATTTTTTTTTAAAACTCGACCTCGGTTTTTCGCACGATTACAGTACTTTCTAAAGTTATAAGATAGCACAAAGGTAATGTATATGCTAAAACTAAGCGTAGAATAACCTTGAGCACGCCGGCGTTCGGATGGGACGTTAAGCGATGGTCCCGAACCTGTACGATGTACCCTAGGTGTGCAAAAGTGGAGTCGGGCTCTCTGGTAGTAGGCGAAGTCACAATAACTAACTAGACTCAATGCTAAAAGAAAAGAAATGACTAAACTTGATAAGAGGAGGTGGTCAGAAGTTCACCAAGTTGTCCAGCCTAGCGGGACCAAGTGGAACTAACCCGACCAGCCTAGCAGGACCAAGTGGAACTAATCCAAGCATCCTTGCGGAGACAAGTGGAACTAACGGATCTCTGGCCGATGATTGGTTAAAATGTTTTCAACCAAAATCCTATAGGCAGTTTTCCACACCGGGAATTCATTCGAGAACACCCGAGAAGCCAAAATCATGAGATGAGTTCGGTCTTGAAGGGCAGTCAGTGGAGGAAAAAGCTGGCTTATGGAACAATCTGCGCCCCAGGAAGAAGGCTCCTGGGCAACCAACATGAGAGACGATATCTGCACCTGCTGCCACCCGCTCTAGTGAGGGAGCACTGTAGGGGTGTAAAACTATAGTTAGTTGACGTTATTGATAGTTTCGATACTATCGGTGTTAAACTATCGATAGTTTAAGGACTTTGTATTTCTGGGGTCCACTGAATTGAAGGAAGGTTACATTTACTGTTCTTGTAGAGTGTTTCGTTGCTTTGAACTGAAAATTTACTATTCTTGTAGCGTGCTTTGTTGTTTTGAACTGAAAAATGAGACTTCAACGGAAGTCCGATGTGTGGAGTTACTTCGATAAGGATGTGGGTCCAAAAAAACTGTCTAAATGTCGTTTGTGCAGTGCCGAATACAGAACTTGCGGGAACACTTACTATTTGAAGGTTACTTATTGAGAAAACATCACAGCTATTACAACGGGAACGCCTTGTGCACACCAACAGATAAAGAAGAGAATAAGAGGAAGTGGAATTCGTTTTTACTTGAGCTCAACAAAACCATACGAAAGAAACTCCGAGAGGTACAGGATTCTCTTAAATCGCATTGTTTCATACATAGCCATTGATTTTCAACCATTCATCGTAGTCAAATTCGTAAAAGAAATATAGGTACTTAAATTGTACCACATCTTGTTTATTTGTCTTCCTTGATACTATCGATATTGTCATCGATAGTTTTACACCTCTAGAGCATTGTCCCCGCTCCCCTGCTCACAGTCTTCTTCCAGGGATGCGGCTGACTTAGACCAGCGTTGAAATACATACCATATTTATCGAAACTCACTGGTCCCCAAAATTTGGACTGAACCGATACACTAAAATGCCTTGGTGTTCTTCTAGACAGACGACAGACCTTCAGGCAACATATCAGACAGAAAGCAAAGACTGTGAGCGGACTTGTTATGTGTTCTCCTTATTCTAGAATGAAAGGCAGCCCTTAATCTAACCAATAGACTCCTCATATACAAGCTTCTGTTGCGGCGGAAATAAATATTGTTTCGTCATTAATTTTAAATTACAATATTTAAATATTTATTATGTTGTTCATTGGACTGAAGTGGGACTGTTTACTGTCTCCTCCCCACTAATCCTACTCATCCTCTAATGTTTACTAAAGTAGGCTGCCTGAAGCCACCAAGACCGCATCGTACCTTTATCTATCTACCTGTTCAACCATCACCACATCGTGCCATCACCAGATCATCTCAGCATCCCATCACGTCCACCATTTCAACTATCGTAACTGATAAGAACGTTATTATTATTCAACCAATATTTTGAACTTTTATTTTAATGTTAATCGTTATATTCGAAGTTAAGTTTTAGTTATATTCATCCTATGTTTTGTTATTTCATATTATTTTTCAGTTGGCCAACTCCGTCTCCCCCGGTTTTCTTCTGTTCATTACATTCCTTTATATATAAACTTCATCAATCTAATTATTCACCCTTATATATTCTCCAATATTTTGGAGTGGTCCTCCAGAACCGCCACAGGTTTTGTAGCCGGTTATTTGGAAACTCTTATTTTGAATACCACTTCCGGTCTATACAAATATTATCATCTTACTATCCAAGAGTTACAGAACTATTTAAATTTACAATATAATTGTCTAAATAAAAAAAAGTATATTATGAGGGCGTAGATAGTTGTGTGGTATATATATATTTTTAACAATTATCATCGTGGAGAAGTTCGAGTATAGGAGACCTGAACGTTGTCAATTACAATAAGCATAAAATAAAAAATTTAAAAAAACGAATGTGGCCATAACATGAATAACTCATTATCTCATATTCACTAACCCCCTCTCACCCCCGTTCCAACCCCATAAATACATTTCTCCCTAATTTCAAAGTGGCATTACTGGCTACAAAACCACTCCCAGTATTTCGCTGGGTCAACAATGAAAAATAAATAAATAAAATAACTGTCTTATGACTACCATTTAACCAATTATTCACTACGGACTACTATTCCAAGTGAAGAGGGCGTTGTTGGTTAAATCAACTTTAGAGAGGCAACATTCACGAGTAATTCAAAAAGTATGGTTAATAACTAGGTAAGTGATGGGGAATGATTAGGTAACTAAGGGAAAATCCAAGAAAGGATTAACAATATTCATTTTCATTCACTCCTATAGATTTAGAAAGTATGTGATTAATAATGATGCAAACATAATTTATTTATTCCAAAAACTGGATTTACACTATTAATGCAAAAGTAAAAAAGTGTTGCCCTGAAAAGTTACGAATTTATTCCCTGTGACAGAAATATAAATCAAAAATAAGGGGATGGGGGAGAATATAGCCACAGTTGTGCGGACATTTTTTCCGCCCCTTGCGGTGTCCGTTCAAGAGAGGTTTTACTGTACTTTTTTTTTTTTTTTTTTCCTTTCACCGGATGTCAAATATAAGATAGTCTGACCTCTCACAGATTTTTATTGGTAGTAATAGCTAGCCGGCTTTCGAGGTTTCCCTCATCATCAGGCAGTCTACAAAAGAACCATCCATGATATATAATATGTAATATAAATAGCAAAGATAAATAAATTGAAAACACAATTTTTGATTAAACATACCTGATAAAAAATTAAAAATTTTGAATAGAACTAAATAATATAATAAAAATAAATAAATAACAATCTAAAACGTTAACAATATAAAATATCATGGATGGGGACAGACAAGTTATCCCTGTCCACCATCTGAATCACAACTGGGAGAACGGTGTACGTGAGACTGGACAAACCTCCCATCCCCTCTCTAGAGTTGAGGAGGGGGGACTCTCTCTTCCTCCTTTCAAATTTAATTTCTATACTCTCCAATGTATCCATCTTTCTACTTTTTTGGATATGATGTAGTAACGAGACTGAACCGGCCTCATGTCCTGTGTTCTGGAGGTGTTGGAAAAATTCATTACTGTACCATCAAATTACTTATTTTAATCTCGAAAATGTCCTCCAAAGATTACTTACCCTTCCTAAATCAATTGAATAATGACCTGATTGATTGATCGATTGACAAGACGTAGAATGAAGGAGGGTCATCGTTGTGTTGGTGTCGGTGTTGCTAAGTGTGTTGGTGTGTGGCTGTTAGTGTGTTGGTGTCTGTGTTGCTTAGTGTGTTGGTGTTGGACTTGCCTCTGTAGACACAGTGGATGAGGTTTAGATTAAGTCGGTCGGTGGGTAAACAGATCCGTCAGATCTGTCATTGTGCAGTCTGCACTCCACACTTCTCTCCTAGCCGTTAAGTCAAAACTAAAACTCATCTCGCTTCAGAACACATGTTAAGCTGTCTGGTAGTGATGGGCAGTACCTGCTACTTTTAAGTAACATATATAAATAATATGAAACTCAGAGTCAAACAATGGAACAGTTACTTTACCTGGTGAGCAGACAGAAATAAATTATTTTTTCCTCAGTGTGAATTAATCAAATGTGTACCCAGAACCCTCTAAGTACGACACCTATTAATTTTCAGCCAAGTTCCAATGGCAGAAGGGCTGAATACGAAAATTCTAATAAAATTCCAACCTCTAATAACTGCCGAAGTAATGAATGTATTGACACGAAATTTTATATGTAAATTCAAAACCACATTTTCGATGTGGATCAAAGGAGGAGGGGCTCAACTCAAAAAATGTGTTTTGAAAAAAAAAAGTGTTTTCGTACGTAATTATTACGTAGAGAACTTCTCTTTCAGTAAAACACACGCCAAAAATAACAAAAAATGGCCAAAATGAAATTTTACCAAACATTTTTTGCGACCTTATTTTCGATCTAGAACATCCAAAAAATCCAAAATCCATGACCACGACATCGAGTCCTCTTCTTGTCAGACTTTCTGAATTCTTACATTTTTTATAACATCTCAAGGTGATACATTCATCACAAAGGCAGTCATGAGAATTTGTGTATGTCCCTCCCACCTTCTAATCCCCCCTCTTTTCCTTGCCTTCGGTCGATTTGGCTGAAAATGTGTACGTAGGATGACACGTATGTGGTTTGTTTTTGGATTTACATATAAAATTTCGTAGCGATATATTCATTCTATGAGAAGTGTACCTTGCCATGTACCTTGAACTTGTTCAAAGACACACAGACGGACAACACATAGATTTGATGTTGAGTGTTCGCCAAAATTTTGTGTTTCCAACTCCCAGTTTCAAAAATTAATAAAAAAAAACTTCCTCTGTGTGTTTTTGAATACGTTAACTCCTGATAGAATCGTATCGACACTATATACTCGTATGTGTATGCAGAACCCCATAACGACAACATCTTTTGATTTTCAGCTAGATCGGAAAAAGGTATGGATTGTAGAGAAATGGCAACAGGGTGGATGGCCGAACGACCTATGCATATTTTCGGGAAATCCGTGTACGTCTGGATTCGACTTGGATACTGCCTGACCACTGGATGTCCCAGATAATATCAGGTCACGGATATTTCAACTCCAAGCTATTCATCTTTAAGAGGAAGAAAAACCCGAACTGTTCGTGCGGCGGAGTCGAGGCTGCAGATTATGTGGTCCTCGAATGTCCGCTTTACGACGGGCTTAGTGTGGAGTTGATGCGCGGGACCAGTACCTGGGACTCGACCTACGACTGGTGATGGAAACCGGCTACCCAGTGTTCAGCCGATTTGTCGCCTCCTGACGGAGAAAGAAGAAAGCACTATGACCCTGCGCCGGGGACTGCAGGCACTAATATCAGCGAACGCGCCAGATTCATCCCGAGCTCTCTCGGCGCGCCAAGGAAACTAAGGTGGGCTTAGGAAAGACGGGGCCCGACTCAACAACCCCAATAACGATTCCTGTATTGAATGTATCGACACGAAATTTTATAATTGTATTTTCAAAGTGAATGGGGGCACAAACACTCTATTAACTGACGATGTAATTAATGTATCGATACGAAATATATAATGAGGATCAGTCAACTATTGAGTTAAGCCAAAACGAGACAGGTTTTAGAGAGAAACCGAAAAAAAATTCCGGTGAAATCTCAACATCGAATTTCTAATGGATTGTATAACATAATAATCTCCTATACTTCATCAGCTGGGGATGCAAAGAGAGTAATGAGAAAGAATATACGAGTATGTTTTGAGTTTGAGACATTTTATTAATGGCAGTGGGACAAGATGGAAGTTGAAAAGGAACAAACAGGTTCAGGTCGGAGAAGATAATAGGAAAAGGTTTTTAATGAGATCTGAGGCTTCTTGGAAGATGACAAAGCTTTGTGGATGTTCACAGTGTCTGAAGACAAGACACTCTTGGAGGAGTTTGCCGTCTGGGCAGGTACATATCACAGGGCAGAGCTCAGGACAAAGAAGGGCTTTATTGTCCTTCTGGCCATACGCTTGCAGACCAGTCCAGTGTGTTCGTCCTCTGTCGGTAAGAGATCCTTACAGCACTAGTTGTTTACCAATCTCTTATTTCTATCTTTTACCTTAAATATAAGTACAGTAGACTCTCCCTTATCCGGCGTTCTGTTAACCGGCGCGCTCCCTTATCCGGCGCTTGCAAAATAATATCAAATTTGTTAAACTAAAATTAACATTCAATTATTAGATTATCAATTATATGAGCCACGTGTATTTATTAGCACGTATTCGTAACTCAGGAATCTTTTATGTATTTTTATTGTACATACATATGTAAATTGTATTTATACTGAAGAGAACGCTAATATAGTGAACAGTATTCTTTTTTTAAATCATCAAGTAATAAAGTGATAAAACAATGACTTCCACTTCAAAAAGAAAGAAAATTGTTCTTTCCATCCAACAAAAATTGACGGCAATTGAAAGGATGGAAAAGGGAGAAACTGCTGCTAAAATAGCCAAGGAATTAGGGGTTGGTGAGAGAACAGTTAAAGATTGGAGGAAAAGTAAAGAAAAATTGAGGAAATTTGGTTCTAGTGTACCTTTGGAGAAACAACACCTCAATGTCAGATCAACTTTAAAGAAACCAAGATTAGAGGAACTTGACGAGGCAGTATGGATGTGGTTCGTGCAGCAACGCAACCTAGACTGCCCTATAAGTGATGTCATTTTAAAAGAAAAGGCCATTTCATTTAATCAAACCATGAATGGGGATCCTACCTGTGAAATACATACGTGTTTTATTCCTTAGCTCACCTAAAAACACTTTTTTTTATGCTTTAATTGTTATATATTTTCTCATTAATTGATGATATCCGTTATCCAGCGTCACGTCGGTCCCGGCAACGCCGGAAAAGGGAGAGTCTACTGTATTGTAATCTTGCAAAAAACTGAGATCGAGTTTTCACGTTTCAATGTGTGTGTGAGATTGAAATTTTGTGGCGTTTGGGCTAAAACTCAATATTTGACTTATAGTTGTTAAACAGTTAACGCCACTAAGTTAACATAATATATTGTGTATTTTTATTATAAAGATTATGTACGCATTCTTATTTTCTTCTTGTACTTCAATATTATGCCAATGTAATGAATATATTGACACGATATTTATGTAAATTCAAAGCTCTATGAATACAACCCCTATAAATTTTTAGCGGAATGAGCCGAAGGGAGGGGGGAAGATTAGGGGATGGAGCTGAACGCAAAATTCTCAATAACTGTCGATGTAATGAATTTACAAAGATACAAAATTTAATATGAAGATTCAGACATCAAATATTGAGTTTTAGCCCAAACTGTCGATTGGCTTTGGAGGGAGAGCGAAAACTTAATTATTTCATTCTTGCTGGGGAAGTACATAGTCGGTGATTTATCGACAACTTTTAATTTTTCTCATTTCTGGTATCAGGAGGATTTTTTATTAAGTTGTTAAACAACTGTTGTTTACTATGTAGATCGGAATTTGAATTTATTATTATTATTATTTATTATGCAGTTTTATCGTAAAATGCATTTTTGGGTAATTAGTACAATTTAAATGAAGCTATTTTATTTCGCAGATAGAAATGTTTCAATCAATAGTCTTTCAAGGGTTGAAGTGATTCGCGGAATTTTCAGAGAGTGAATGTAACACGGTTTCAAAGGCCCCCCCTCCCCATTTCTGGGAAAATTGCGAGGCCCACAAACTGCCATTCAGTGATCGTCTGGTCTCCCAATGTATTCAAATCACTTGAACCCATAGAAAACGTAACCATCGAATGTAAAAATAAATGCGAGTACGTTGAATGATGTTTATATTTATGTTTTATGCCTTTAGCTATACGAAGTATATAGGAGGGGACCCACCAATTCCAAAAATGAAAAATCAAAATTCTGTCCATCCCTGTACCTATGTACACGATAACTGAGGGTGCTGATAGCTTCCGGCCGAGGCCTTTAATGTCCTGAGTGACGAAAGTGCGCTCTAGTAGTAGGCGATATGACTTTGTAGTTATAGTCATAAAAGCTAACTAACACGATAACTCCTGATAATTGTATTAAATCGAAATTGTATGTGTATCCAGAATCCCAATAGGACAACACCTATTCATTTTCACCCAAATCGGTCAACAGAAAGAGGGGGACCTTAGGCATGCTTAACAACAGCTCTAATACTGAATTTCACAGGATGTCAAATATAAGATAGTCTGACCTCTCACAGATTTTTATTGGTAGTAATAGCTAGCCGGCTTTCGAGGTTTCCCTCATCATCAGGCAGTCTGATAAAAAATTAAAAATTTTGAATAAAACTAAATAATATAATAAAAATAAATAAATAGCAATCTAAAACATTAACAATTTAAAATATCATGGATGGGAACAGACGAGTAATCCCTGTCCCCATCCATGATATTTTAAATTGTTAATGTTTTAGATTGTTATTTATTTATTTTTATTCAACATTTTTAATTGTTTATGAGACTGCCTGATGATGAGGGAAACCTCGAAAGCCGGCTAGCTATTACTACCAATAAAAATATGTGAGAGGTCAGACTACCTTATATTTGACATCCTGTGAAATAATCACTTCTCACTACATCAGCCATCTTCATACTAATACTGAATAATTCCGAAATGTGAAAAAGACGCTTCCGGAAAAAAATATCAAAATTATTATCGTAATTTTAATTAAATTAAAACATTCATCTTTTTTCTGTGTTGTATACTTTATTTATCTACTGTATAATGTTATTCATTCTTATGATGTATCCTATTACCATTTTATGGTAATACAATTTAACGGAAATACAATTATTATTATTGAGGATCCGGGTTCCATAAGGTTCTCTTCCGTTGCTGCATGCCTATCAATTGTGATGATCAAATCGTGTTCATGGGACCTTAATCCTGTTGAAAAATTGACATATTTTTTTTTTTTTGAAACGATTTCAATATTTGTTTAAACTAAGGAAGGTATAAGAAAGTCAAAATTAAATTTTATCTTTTTCATCAAGTCTTAATTCAGCTAGAAGTTGATTTCCAGTTTTATTCTGCTTCATAAATATTCATTGAGCCATGTTGGTCCCAACCTTCTCTCGTTCACTTCTTTTCTTATATTCCTTCAAAGCAAGAAAAAAAAAAAAAAAAGTTGGCGAATAAAAAATTTGAATAATTAAAAAAAACAAAAATTAAGGAAATTTCAAAAATGAAAATAAATAATTTTCTTCTTTTAATTTTCATATTTTCTCCGGAAGAAGACAGTGATAATGCTAATGAAAATATCTGTCCATGAAAGGTACTGAAAGTCGTCGATGAATCAACGTGTATGTACTTCCCCAACACAAAATAATCAATTACGTTTTCGTCCTTCCCCCAAAGCCAATCGATCCTATGGGCTAGAACTCGACATTTGGCTTCTGTATCCTCATATTAAATATTGTCGATATGTTCATTACATCGACCCTCTCGTCGTTAGAGGGTTTTGAATTTACATATGTAGTACATTCATTACTTCGGAAGTTTTTGAGATTTTTGAGGTTGTACATCTATACAAAGTATAGAGGAAGTTATGTAAACGGTAAAATTCGATGCGGAGTTTTCAACGGAATTTCATGTTTTCCGACCTCTAGATTCCAAACATAGAAATATTCCAAATATAGTTTTCTAGGATCCGAAGGACGGCGTTATCAAGTTTTTTTCCATTACCTTTGGCATTTAAATTATATGAAAAAAAGATTTTAAAAAACTTTTTGGTAATTCACAACTGGCGAGGTAGAATTATGAACCTTAAAAAAGGTTAATTGATGTTCATAAATATAATTTTGTGGGGAGTCATATTGATGAGTTCCAAAGACTGGAAATGCGAAACTCATTAACTCCAATGTTCTAATTAACTGAACAGCTGTTCCTGAAGGCAGCAATGGCGTAATTTCAAATTTACTACCACCCCCCCCCCCCCCCACCCCCCGACGCTTTTTTGGGCCCCCCAACCACAATTTCCACTGAACCCAATTTTAGCGATTTGACTGAAAATCAGTAGACGTATCACTCAGGGACTTCTGAAACATCATAATAAAATTTCGTGAAGAGAGTTTTTTTTACTTTAACTACCCCATTCAGACATTTTCAAAAGAATATATTGGGTCGACGGGTAAAAAAATAATCGTGTTCCAATTAGTACTGTCATAGTTATGTGTAAACATTGTGTGTTTGTGTGTTCACAGGAAAAGTAAGGAAAAAAAGAAATAGGAAAATTTTTAATATAAAAATATTTTATTTGTACAATTCATTTTTTAGTTTATATAAAGTATATATGGTGGGCTGGTGTATTACACCTAGGGACCTAAGCATCCAGTGCTATTATCCCTTCCCTAGAAGCGCTGGGCTTCCCCCTTATTATATTATCTGTATGTTTATACTACCTGAACCAAGTCCTTCATGTGCTCAGTCTCCCAGTTTCCTTAATGAATAAAATCCTCCTCTGTGATTACATCTTTACCAAAGATGTGGAATCTCGTTCGCGCGTATCCCGAGGAAGTGTGCCGCCGCCTCGTCTTCTTCCCCACATCTATCACTGGGACTGTTCTTTTGCGAGCATGTGACAAGATGACAGTAGTCACTGGACAGTGTGAGAGTCTCCCATGATTGGGCCTACTCATAAAAAACACTCTATATCCTCTCCTGTCTCATTATCCCCGTGGAACCGCCATCACGCATTACTTCGCGGGGGAGGCTCTAGCTGACGCTCTCCCTCAAAGACAACTACGCATTACGCAATTTCACACTTCTCCATCTCTCGAAACTCCCTGGACTCCAGCATACAGCTCACTAGGGTCCCCGGCGTCTCTCCCGTCTTACCCAGAACTTTTTTGAGCCCATGACGCTGTTCACTGAAGCGAGCACACTGGAAGAATACGTGCTCAGCATCTTCCTTTACTCCGCAGCAGTGTGGACAGCCTGGGTCTTCTACTCGTGGAACTATCCTTGACTCCTACAGTGTGTCTATTGAACGGACCATGTCCTGTGAGAACTCCAGTCAGTTCCCGAAGCTCGTTCCTTTTGAGGTCCAGGATCCCATCCTTCAACATCTTGGATTCCCCTCCCAGGAACATCTTCGACGGTCTACATGTGGTCTTTTCTCTCCAAAAGATCCATAGCCCACTCTTTAATCCGGGTTCGGTATACCTCCCGAGATATTCCTAGTACTGGGTCTGGTCCCGTAAAGGGCTTACTATTTTTTAGTTTAATGAACGGCCCTTCGTGGACTTATTTTAAAAGTCAGTTATAATGATTATGTGTTGACTAACTAAAGACGAATTAGTGATTTTTTTCACCATGTAAGAATCACATAATATTGGGATTTTTTGTTCTTTTGAGTATCAATATAATTGATTTATTAATTAATTTTTTGGCAAAAACTTACGATTACATAACTTATGTAATTACAATATAATCACAATTAAGAAGAACATCCGAAATGTTTTTGTAAATATTAAATTATCTTCATTTATTACTTAAATATTGTTGACAAAAATTTAAAATTTTCAGAACACTTGCTAGAATAGTTTATATCCTCGGGTTGCATCAGTAACCTACCACGACAACGAAGTAAAGACGCCGTCAGAGCTAGAGCCAGTATACATTGTAGGGCTGTATCGGGTTGATGCCTACCTACCGACATTGCTGAATTAATGTATAGTTCTATATTTATTTTTCGACAATTTTAGTTAGGAACAACCAGAATATATTTTTCATCTCTACATGGGGTAGCCTATCATCTCTGGTTGATGCCTCTTAACTGACTGTGTTGTATTATTGTACACTCCGACTCACACATAAGTTTCCTCTCTCCCTATAAACTTTTCATCTCTTTATTTGTTGTCCTCTTATCTTCTCGTTCTTAGTCATTCAATCTCTAAATTTAATGATATACTCACAAGGAAGTTTCCGCTCTCCCTCTAAACTTTTCATCTCTTTATTTGTTGTCCTCTTATCTTCTCGTTCTTAGTCATTCAATCTCTAAATTTAATGATATACTCACAAGGAAGTTTCCGCTCTCCCTCTAAACTTTTCATATCTTTATTTGGTGGACTGTTAACTTCCGTTTTTGCCCTTTTGAGGGTCCTTCGATCTCTGAATTTGAGCTACATCCCGCCTCATTCGTACGTTTTCCCTCTAAACCTTCCGTCTCTTTCGACCCCCTTCTTTGATCTACGTATAAACGTATAGTTACAATATAATCACAATTGGAAATATTAAATTATTTTATGGCTCACAAATTACTTAAAAATTGTTGACAATAATTCAGAACGAATTTTTACAACACTCACTACAATAGCTTATACCCTACGACATCAGTTAGCATCATAAGTGAAGTAACACGACAACGGAGTAAAGACGCCGTCAAAACTAGAGTCAATGACGATCACTACAGAGAGAGCTTTATTATTGTGGATAGCGGAAAGCATCTTTAAGTCGGCCCTCTCTAAGAACGGCTGTCTCCCGTGAGTGGGGTTGCCGGTAGCCTGCCGCCCCCAAGTTGACCTGTTGGAGGCAGCGCAGTCTCTCAGTCCACCCCCAGCCCTTCACCGGGGTAGTTACTATCGCCCGTCACTTCTCCCGCAGTCGCGTCTTATTAACGCTATGCTTCGAAACGCTAAACCCTCATTTCGTATTCTTCTCTTCACAACGCTTCTCATTTTTGCCATCATGTGTAACGGTAGGATTAAATTTTTTCTATCATATAATATATATTATATAATTTTTTATATACTTATAACTATAATATCAAGCTGTAAATTGCATTTTTATGGATTATTCGCGATATAACGGAGAAAACTTGTCAATTGAGTATAGTTAATAGCAAACTTAACTTGTCAAATTCAACTTCCTATTTATATTTTATTATTATTTTTATTATAACATAGATAATAACATGACTTTCTTATACACATTTTTACTGAAGTTTTTTAAGAGACATTTTTTGTAAGAACCAATTTTTTGATATGACTAACAGTTCTTGCGTAAATCGAGCTAACAACTAAAAAATACATGTGATATAGTCATAACAGGACTTTCTTGTACCAACCACGCTTTTACAAATGACTCTCTCTCCCTTCCCCCTCCCAAAATGCGTAATGCTTTCATTGTACAACGTAATTATGAAAGTGACTTTCTTATACCCAGTAACGGCAGTATGAAATCATTTTGGGGGGGGGGAGTGATCTGTAAAAGCGTGGTTGGAATAAGAAAGTCCCAGAGCGCTCTTTCGTCACTCTGGTGGACATGAGCCCGACTCTACTGTCGGAGTCCTAAATTTTGCCTACCCTAAATTTTTATTCACCTAGGGCAGGGGTCTTTAACGAGTACCTGACATCGTACAGGCTCGGGACCATCGCTTAATGTCCCATCCGAAGGTCGGCGTGCTTAAGTTTATACGCTTACACTGTCTGTCCCGTTCTTCCTACTCAAAATCATTTCACATTGACATTACTGGGTGTAACTAAGTAATGAGTTGGCATTTAGCTTTTTTCTTTGTTTCATTGTACTAAGTAAGTGATTTTCTTATACATAGTAATGCCACTATGATATATATATATATTTTTTCCTTGAGGGCGCTGGTAGCTCAGTGGTATGCGTGCTTGTCTTCTGAGCTCAAGAACATGGGTTCGAAACCCGACCAAGGCCTTTAGTTTATTTTATCCGGGAGGTAAAATAAACTTAAGCACGTCGTCCTTCGGATGGGACATTAAGCGATGGTCCCGAGACTGTACTATGTCAGGTACTCCCTAAAGACCCCTGGCCTAGTTGAATACAAATTTAGGGTAGGCAAAATTTAGGACTCCCACAGTAGAGTCGGGCTCATGTCCACCAGAGTGACGAAAGAGCGCTCTGGTAGTAGGCGATATGACCTCGTAGTTAAAGCCAGGGCCTGAGTCATAAAATTTAATCTAAATCTAATCTATTTTTTCCTTTATTTTGATTTATTATTTTTCATAAAAAATAACAATATTTTATAATTCGTTATGCTCTACAATTTAAACATTATTTCCTACAGAAATATATTTTTCATTGTTTAGGACATAGTAGCCATAGGAAATTTAATAAAGAACATTTTTGGTATGAACAAGTTTTTCGATAGGTCTAACCGTTCTCTTGTAAAACAAGGAAACATCTAAAAATATGTGTTTCGAAACTATATTTCAGGATGGTTTTTGACATGTATCTCAAAAATCCGAATGCCTGCGAAAAATCATATTTCATATAAAAAATGTATTTTAGTTATTTCTACAACTTTTAGTTGAAAATATTTTTGATTAGGTCATAAATATAAGCGGTATTTTGTAAAATGTACTTAAGCATCGAAGTAAACTGGTCTCAATTTTCGTCAGATTTGTGCCAAAATCTAATCAAATCTAACTTAGCACATATGACGTCTTCATTCCAAATTTTAAGTTCATAGCTAGAATCGTTTTTGAGATAGAGGGCTCTCAATTTTCCATTCACCAATACACACGCATACCAATGAAGAGGCCATCGCGAAAGTGGTCAAAACGAATTCAAGGGACCTTGAAAAGTGAAAATCAGTTGAAACCTCGATCTCGGATTTTCACACGATTACAATATTATACTATAGATATAAGAAAGTATAGTATAAAAAGTTGTCGGTGAATCACCTGCTATGTGCTTCCCCACAACGAATCAATCAATTAACTTTTCAATCCCCCTCCAAAACTAGTCGACCGTTTGCGCTAATATTCAACAGTTGACTTACATACGGGGTCCTTCATCCTCATACTAAATTTTGTGTCGATAAGTTCAATACATCAGCAGTTCTTGAATTGAGCTACCTCCCCTGAATCAGCCGATATCGCTGAAATTTAACAGGTCATGTCCTCATTGGCTTTTGACTTTAAAAAAGAAATTATATATCGATAAATCCATTACATCGGCAGTTATTGGTTTTTTTTGGGGCTGAGTTACCCCTTTGATCCCCCTACTCTTCTATCGCTGAAAATTAATAAATGTCGTCCTTATGGGCTTTTGAAGTCACATATGAAATTTCATGTCGATACATGGGAGTTATCGTGTTCACAGACACACAGAAACATTTTTTTTTTTTCATTATTGGAATCAAGATTTTGGAAAACTTGAAATTACGTTGAAAATTCCGCAACGAATTTTTTGACAGATTACATAACTATACGGGGAAGTAGAATTGTAAAAATATAAGTGGCAGGTTAATTCTGAAAAATTAACAAATTTTTATAAGTTCTAGAATCCGAAATATTTGGTTTTTATCTCTGGGTGAAGTATACATTTAACTTAATCTTTCCTGTGTTCGTAAATTTTTTTTTTTTTTCTGTTCGCTTGAAAGAAAATTTATGCCGAAGAAATTGACCTTAATTTGATTTTCTAATATCTAGGAAATTATTTTCCAGGATGTCCGCCTCATTAGAAAGTAGATAATCAAATTTGCTAGACTTGATTGGTTCTTCTCAGAGGCTACACTGACTTTTCTGTTCTTACATTTCATAATAATATCATGCCTGAATCCTGAAAATTTTGAAAATGCACACTAAAAAAATAGACTTTACACAATTATAAATAGCAGAAAGGGACCTTTATAGAAATTTGCTGCTCTGAAGTTCTTAACAACATTGTGCCAATCTTGGCGCTGGTAGCACAAAGCGACCCTACAACTCAATAGTTTCAACTAGGGATGGGTATCGAGTAATCGATGTTTTGGTAAAATTATCGGTGTTTTTTAATCGATGTCATCTGGGTTTGATTAATCGGATAATCGATGACTATTTAACGATTATTAAATTATTAATTAAAATTACAACTCATCCGAAAAACAGAAGAAAAATGAATTAATTATAATTCATCCGAAGTGCAACTCGCCTAAAAAAGTGTCATTTGTGAGTTGTGATTGACTGATTGTATTAACTTTTGTTTGTGCGTTCAACAATTAATACATGTATCGATTAATTAGTAAAAATAATTATCTACGTCATTAATCGATGTTTTGTTGGTCGATACCCATCCCTAGTTGCAACTTCCCCAGCTATACGAATTATACGGGAAGTTATGTAATAAAGCAGAAATTCTTTAATTTTTTTGCAATTTTCAATTTAATACAGATATTTTTATTGTTTCACTTTTCCTAGTAGTGCTCCTCAAGCTCTTTACAATGACACCCGAATCAACGACCTATCTAAACGCGTTATCACGCTACACTAATTTCTAATTTTACACAACGCTAATTCGCAACAATCATCCGCCAGCTCCCACACTAGCCCGAAAACGTCACAGGCAAAACGAACACGTACAGACATGCTCTATCCATTGTGACTTCAACCGTTGTTATCGCATTATTAGTCTCGTAGTTATTATCGATTGAAATCTGACGGTATTTTGAAACACAAGAAAGTTTGACCTGCTATCACTGTGCTTAATGAGCGAATAGACGTTTTCACGTTAATATGATGAAAATTTTGTTTTGTTGGTCGATACCCATCCCTAGTTGCAACTTCCCCAGCTATACGAATTATACGGGAAGTTATGTAATAAAGCAGAAATTCTTTAATTTTTTTGCAATTTTCAATTTAATACAGATTTTTACATATATTTAGGCGAATATTTTTATTGTTTCACTTTTCCTAGTAGTGCTCCTCAAGCTCTTTACAATGACACCCGAATCAACGACCTATCTAAACGCGTTATCACGCTACACTAATTTCTAATTTTACACAACGCTAATTCGCAACAATCATCCGCCAGCTCCCACACTAGCCCGAAAACGTCACAGGCAAAACGAACACGTACAGACATGCTCTATCCATTGTGACTTCAACCGTTGTTATCGCATTATTAGTCTCGTAGTTATTATCGATTGAAATCTGACGGTATTTTGAAACACAAGAAAGTTTGACCTGCTATCACTGTGCTTAACGAGCGAATAGACGTTTTCACGTTAATATGATGAAAATTTTGATTTAGATTAAATGCTGGGAAGTTAACAAGACAATAGAAGTCCATGATTAACATACCTAATAATTTTCAGCGAAATCGGGCTAAGGGCAAAAAAAGTGTAGAGAGCATAAATTCACTTAATGCCAAGTACAATATGTTTGCGATGGCTCACGAATGATTTTTTTTTTTCAAATATTACATCTTTTTTCCAAGTACCTACTTTTTTTCGAAAGAGGAATAATTGTGGCTGACATCGTTATAAAAGTTGACAGACAGGATGCTAATTATAAACTGAATGTCACAGATGAAAAAAAATTTAAAAGGAGAAGGAAAATGGTTATAAATTTCTTAGAATTGAGGCAATAAGTGGTTTTTCCGAGAATTGCAGAAAAGAAAAGACGGTGAATCATCGCCAACGTACTTCCCCAGATCGAATTAATTCACTTTTGTCTCCCCCTCCAAAACCAGTCGACCATTAGTGCTAATATTAAATAGTTGATTTACATAGGGACTCCAAAATCCTCGTACGAGGTGTGTTCAAAAAATAACAAGAATTTTCGGTTTTTGAAAATAATTTTATTTATTCGTCTACATCAATGTTATCCCCTTCAAAATAGTCCTCATTAGATATTATACACTGATGCTAGCGCTCCTTCCAATCCCCGAAACACTTCTGATACTCGATCTTAGGGATAGCGTTTAGCTCAGGGATGCGCTTTTAATCTCATCTATCCTAGTGAAACGACAGCCCTTTAAGGTTCTCTTTGTTGTTGGGAACAGAAAAAAGTCACACGGAGACATGTCTGGCGAACATGGAGGCTGGGACATCATTACAGTGTTGTTTTTGGCCAAACATTCACGAACAAGCAATAAAGTCTGAGCAGGTGCATTATTTCCCAACAAATCCTGACGTTTTTTTCGGATTGCTTCACGCAAGAACTCATGGTGCACTATGCCGTTAAAATCGAAAAACACAGTGAGCATGACCTTCACATTCGACCGCACTTGTCGAGCTTTTATACCACTCGTAAACCCTAGTTTTACTCAAAGCAGACTCACCAAAAGCAATATTTTGTAAACAAACAAATAATCGCTGATGGTACCAAAACACATGTTGGTAACCTCTTTGACAGCTGACAGCAGACTAAACATCCGGTTTGGCTAACAATGTACAGATACTTTTCAGTCATGTTTACCAACACAACAACGAAACAATCCCGCGAATCGGACTAATACAACCAGCAAAATTACAAAATTTCCGTTACTTTTTGAACACACCTCGTACTATGTGTCCAAATCTTTAGGTACATCCCCTGTTATTAGGGTTTCTGAATTAAGTCCCCTTCCCTGAACCCCCCCTTCTCTTCAATCAATTTCTGAAATTTGACAAGCTATGTCTTCATGGGGTTTTGACTTCAAATATGAAATTTCATGTCGATACATTTATTACATCGGCAGTTATTGGGGTTGTGAGTTGAGCCCCCCCTGATCTTCCCCTACCCTTATGCCGATTTAGCTGCAAATCAATAGGTGTTGTTAGAAACTTCTGGATTTACATCTAAAATTTTGTTTTGAAACATTCATTCTAACGGAACTTATCGTGTAATACATTTCTTGTAGAATAGACAATATTAAAAAAAAAAAAATGTATTAATTTTTATACTTTGATTGTGTATCGCATGTAATCAGATTCAGGTAAATTAATATAACGCAAATTTACTCCCCTGCAACTCTTCAATTTGACAATATTCAAAAATAAATTTGTTGTATTTATTTACCAGGAAACCGACAGTTCTCAACGCTGGAAAATCAGAATATTCATCGATCCAAATAACGAAAGTAGTGGAAAAATTGAATAAGTGCTGATTGTGAGGGAGGCTTTTCTGCTACGCCTGCTTCAATTTTCCCAGACTACTGTCTGTGCATCGTAAGTCTTCAATATCACTGATCTACAGTCAATCAATTCTAGGGAAAATTTATATAAGTTCGAAACCCGACCGAGGCCCTTAGTTTATTTTATCTGGGAGGTAAAATAAACTTAAGCACGCCGTCCTTCGGATGGGACGTTAAGCGATGATTCCGAGCCTGTACGATGTCAGGTACTCGTTAAAGACCCCTGCCCTAGGTGAATAGAAATTTAGGGCTCATGTCCACCAGAGTGACGAATGAGTAGTAGGCGATATGACTTCGTAGTTGAAGCCCGGGCATGAGTCATAAAATTTAATCTAAATCTAATCTATTTTTTCCTTTATTTTTATTTATTATTTTTCCTAAAAAATAAAAATATTTAAAAAATATTTTATAATTCGTTGTTATGCTTTACAATTTAAACATTATTTTGAAATATTTCCCACATAAATTTATTTTACATTGTTTGAGTTCCTATAACTTTTGTCGTATTGATCCTATCTCAAATCTAAGGACTTATTAGCGATAGGAAATTTAATAAAGAAGAATTTTGGTATGAATTTTGATAGGTCTAACCGTTCTCTTGTAAAACAAGGAAACATCTAAAAATATGTGTTTCGAAACTATATTTCAGGATGGTTTTCGGCATATATCTCAAAAATCCGAAGCCCTACGAAAAAACCGTATTTCATAAAAAAATTTAGGACTCCCACAGTAGAGTCGGGCTCATGTCCACCAGAAAAGTCTCCGTTTATCCTCCATTTAGCTGATTAGGCTTAATAAGGGATTAAATAACAAGAAAACGGGACGCGACGTCTTTGCTAGAAAAAACAGAGACAGTCCCATAAAAACGGGACGTTTAGCCCCAGTAAAGGTCAAGGTGTAAAATTTCTTTTTTCTTTATTTTTAAATAGAAAATTTAAAATAAACACTGAAAATAACAAAAAATAAATAAATAATTTAATCAACTCCTTTGAGTTGATTGCTATTTTTTCAATCCTTTTTTCTCATATGTGCTTCAGGACAGCAATTCCCTCTACCCCATAAAAGTGTAATTGAGTATCCCTTGTGTTATATATTCTGTCATCAACTACTAATTTTTCAGTTGAGTCTAATAAATTTTTATAAGATCTAATAGAAAATGTTATCAATTAGTACTGAGCAGTCTCTAATAAAACTGGAGGTCATAAAGCCCCATCTATAGTTCTTTCTGAAATTAACTGTACGTAGCTGCTCTCTGTTCACAGCTCAATATAAAACTCACACACGTACAATTTATATTAAAGGGCGTAGTTATAGGTGGGGGGTGAGGGGGGGAGTTAAGGGTGGGTCTGGTAATGGTGGACATTATTCCAAAAATGTCTGACTGTGTATATTAGTGAGTGACGCGGTATTCACGAGAATTGATGTGTACACATCTGCTTTAGTTTCAAAAATTTACCGCCTGATTTTGATTTAAATTTGTTTTTATAATGATACAACAAGAAAAGTAGGTTAGGTTTTGACTCATGCCCGGGCTTTAACTACGAGGTCATATCGCCTACTACCAGAGCGCTCTTTCGTCACTCTGGTGGACATGAGCCCGACTCTACTATGGGAATATTAAATTTTGCCTTCCTAGGTTTATTCACTTAGGGTAGGGGTCTTTAATGAGTACCTGACAACGTACAGGCTCGGGACCATCGCTTAACGATCCGAAGGACGGCGTGCTTAAGTTTATTTTACCTCCCAGATAAAATAATCTAAGGGCCTCGGTCGGGTTTCGAACCCACGACATTGAGCTCAGAAGTCAAGCACGCATACCACTGAGCTACCGGCGCCCTCAATTAGAAAAGTAGTATGAGGAATTAAACTTTCAAATTTATTGTTTTTCAATTTCTTTTATACATGAAATTATAAGTGATAGCTAAAATATTTATATTTTTTTGGATTTACACTGCTCTATTATTTTCTTTTACCACAAATTTTATTTATTGTGACAAATTTAAGCTATCGCAGTATCTTAACCTAAAAGTTTCTTACAGAAAGATCAGTTTATAGTCGTACTATTGATATTTTAGTTAAATTCACTACAACGGTAAATATGATCAATAATGTAAAAATACAATGTTATATCTAATCATGTTTTTTAGAGTTGTTTTATTGTTATTGATGTTAATATATATTTACTTTTACATTCATTTGTATTTGATGAAATATATTACACGATAATGCAGTCGAAATATATTACACGATAATGCAGTCGAAATATATTACACGATAATGCAGTCGAAATATATTACACACTTTCTTATTCCATGAACGTAGAAATGCTCAACAACTTTATAGTTATTTTTAATTCAGTAATTTTATAATTTGTTTAATTATTATTAATTTTATTAATTTATTTTATTTAACATAATATTCTTTATCACAACACATATCGTGTTGTATATCCGGGAGTTATTGTGTTCATAGAATGCACACTAAGGTGTCCGTTATTTTGAAAACGTTTAAATTTTGATGATTTCCCAACGGATTCTGGTTTAGAATCACGAAAAAATGAATCTCTCAAAATTTGGAATTTTTTGAAATGGAAAAACCCATGCCATCGATCTTTTGAATTTCAAATGGAGTTTAACATTCGTTTTCGACACTTCAAGACATTTTACAGCGCGGTTCGTTTAATTTCTAATGTTTCGGCTTCAAAATTCGTATTCTTAGGTTTTGGGGAGTGCTGATCAACGAATCCGGTGTTAGAATTGCAGTTTTTCACTTGACGTTTAAACAGCAGATTTTATTATTATTTTTTCAAAAGTTGACAGCATTTTTAAAAGTTGTCAACTGAAAAACTGCAATTCTAACATCGGATTCGTGATCAGCACCTACCAAAACCATAATGTTTTTACTCATTTCAGGAGATACCGAACAGCTTATTTCATTTTCAAATGACAAACTTAATCTACAAATGAATACGAATGGAAGCATTTCAACAATTTCGAAAACTACCACCGACGCTGTATTCTCGCGGTATTTAAAGACACTACAATCACAATTGTATCTACCTTATTTTAGCTATCACAAACTTATAATTTCATGTACAAAAGAAATTGAAGAACAATAATAATTCCTCATACTACGTTTCTTATTGTAACATTATAAAACAAATTTTAATCAAAATCAGTGCACGGCAGCAAATTTTTGAAATTAAAGCAGATGTTTACAGATCAATTCTCGTGAGTACCGCATCACTCACAAATGTTTTTTTTATTTAAAAGGTAAATTTCAGCACACCGTCCTTGACCCTTCTACCTTTTTATACCTGTATCGGTAAAATTTAGCACCAGATGTCCACCAGAGTGTTCTGATAGTCTGCTATTATTCCCGGCGCTGTACAGGAAGAAGGAACTCTGTGATACATGCGGACAGGAGGTAGATATGAGAGGCTGACACGGCTCGATGACAACCCCTAGCATGGGTTCACGGGTCAGGTTATCATCAACACTCCGTTGTCATCATTATCACATTATCATCAATATCAATCCACGGAGATGGGAGTTTCAAGTTGAAATGGGTTATTGAAATTTGACAAAATTTCGTGTTATATACTCCTACTTCTCCAGCACGATATAATCAATTAATTTTTCGCTCCCCCTTCAAAAGCAGTCGTCCGTTTGACTAACACAGGAGCTTCTGAATCTTCATACTAAATTTTGTGTCGATACATTTATTACATCGACAGATATTAGGGTTTTTGAGTCGAGACCTTCTCCTCTGATCCCCCTTCCTGTCGAATTTCGCGAAAAATTAATAGATGTCATCTTTATTAGAATTTGAATGAGAATATGAAATTTCGTGTTAATAAATTCATTACATTAGCCGTCGATTTTCTGACCGATTACATAATTTTCTCTGTACTTCGTGTATCTGGGGATGTAACAAAACTGAAATTTTGGATAACATTTTTTTTTGGAATTTTAAAAATAGAAAAAGCAATAACTATAGTATTTTTTTGTTAATACACACAAAGTTCAGTTTATTTTAGAGACTGAAGCAGGCTGAATTAATTCGAAATTCCTTAAATTTCACGTTGAATCAAAAAATATTGGTTTGAAAATAAAATTAGTTTACCAGGATCCTAGGATGCGACAGGTGAACCTTCATAGAGAGTGGGATCATCCTTGATATATCCAGAAGTTTCATGAATGTACGTTCAGCAGTTGCGTGTTGCCAGGACATTCAGAAAGAATGCTGGAATATTAATTTGAGTTAGTTACCGAGCTTTAATTACGAGGTCATATTGCCTACTACCAGAGCGCTCTTTCCTCGCTCTGGTGGCTCATGTCCGATTCTAATTTAAGACTCTCACAGTAGAATCATGTGCTCACCTGTGCTCTGGTAGTAGGCGATATGACCTTGCAGTTAAAGCCCGTGACAATAACTAACCACACATTTTAACTTCGGATATTAGATTATTCGTATAATTGATTCCTTGCCTCCTTCTCCAGAAGGGCATACCTTAACCCAAAGAGTGAGAGAGTGATTGGAGTGTAAGTGAACACAGAAATACCTCTAAAGACCTCTTCCTTATTCTGCCATGACCTCTATTGTCCGATATCTGAGACCTCTAATGACCTCTTCCTTAGAACTCTGACATGACCTCTATTGTTTTCCTATTTTTACTTCTGGTCCTCTGTACCTCCTCATCTCAACACTGGTATTGTTCTTCCAATTTCCTCTTTCTCTCTCTCCTATCATAACAGTAAATGTTCCTCTCAGAACGGCTTGCCTTTTCCCGACCACTTTTCTCTGTTCTTTTCTTTATAGCCATATAAATCAGTAAATTGGTACTTTGTATATATACTCGTATACTCCTTTCTTGGGGAACTTTTTTTTCTCCGTGGGGGTTTCACACACCCAGGATTTTTGTGGGGAACTAGCAGGTTTACCCGGTGTATACCGAGAATTTTACAATGATAGGCAGTCACTCTAACCACATATCCACTGTGGTCCCTAGAAGCGTCCCAGGTACATAGGTAACAACTCAACTCTTGGCATCAAGAACATGGAAAACGCATCGAGTCAAGTCAGTACAAGAAGCTGTGGCGCCCAGGTATAGAAAAGCACTCAATTCAAACCTAGTCGTCATGAGGCTAAGCCTCCGAGGACGTATAAAACCACTCAAGCGTCGTCAGGAGGATGTGACGCCCAGTTACATAGAAAACCACCCAAGCCTCGTCATGA
Source organism: Aradus depressus (assembly GCA_963662175.1). Lineage (NCBI taxonomy): Eukaryota > Metazoa > Arthropoda > Insecta > Hemiptera > Aradidae > Aradus > Aradus depressus. The sequence goes on along the minus strand of OY759226.1, from coordinate 5,129,680 downwards.
GGTTGAGGCGCCGAGAACATATAAAACCACTCAATTCCAGGCCAGACAGGAAGCTGTGGCGCCCAGGTACATAGAAAAACCAACCAAGCGTCGTCAGTATGATGTGGGCGCTCAGGTAGGTACATAGAAAACCACTTAATTCACGGATCCTGAATTTCCTGTATTTCTGGGTTATATATGAAACTTGCAAAATTATATTACTTATTCAGTGACTAACATTGATATTTCGAATAAATAACTGAATCATTATCCCAATATATTTTATTTAATTTATAAATTTAAGATGCGGATGATCTACTTTTATTGTGTTTCCGAAGAGAGTGCACATTTACGACACTATTTCAGGACCAAGTTGTTCAGATTACAATTTGGTGCGTCTGCTCGCAATTTTATTTACTTCAGGTGACATGGTACTTACCAGAGGGCCAGTAGCTCAGAGGTAGCCTATTTACTAACTGAGCTCAAGATCGCGGGTTCACAAACAGAGATACAGACATTTAAAAAAAATATTTTTCGGAATACATGAAATTTATTACATAACTTCCCCTATACTTTGTATTGTTGGTGAAGTAAAAACCGATAAATAAAGGGTGAAGTAGGATAAAGAATAAGATCCAATACATATTAAATATTTACTTCTTACCCTTCCCCAACTAACCCTCAGCTGAAATATTGTCCTAAGCATTTTTTTTGGGGGGGGGGGGGGGGGGGGGGGGCTCCTTCAAAGGAAAAGCCTCAGGGCCCTCAAAACTGCAGATCCGCCACTGATTCCATGTAGTACAAGCCCTGGATATTTCTATGAATATCAAGTTCATTCGCCATAGAAGCTTTCAGTATGAAATACCCATTCATTACTTCAACTTTCTTTTAACTTTGATCTTTGTTTCATTTTGTATTTATAAAAAATTTGGCCTCATCAAAAGGCAGCCAGAGGGCGCCGGTAGCTCAGTGGTATGCGTGCTGGACTTCTGAGCTCAAGGTCGTGGGTTCGTAGCCGGACCGAGGCTCTTAGTTTATTTTATCTGGGAGGTAAAATAAACTTAAGCACGCCGTCCTTCGGATGGGTCGTTAAGCGATGGTCCCGAGCCTGTACGATGTCAGGTACTCGTTAAAAACCCCTACCCTAGATGAATAAAAATTTAGGATAGGCAAAATTTAGGACTCCCACAGTAGAGTCAGACTCATGTCCACCAGAGTGACGAAAGAGCACTCTGGTAGTAGGCAATATGACCTCGTAGTTAAAGCCCGGGCATGAATCATAAAACCTAACCTAAAAGGCAGCCATATAAATTTTCTGCGAACAATGAACACAATCTTAGTTATAGATAATTAAAATACACAATTTGTTTGTGAAACTTCACTATATTCTCAAATACTCAGCTAGTGTTAAGGAATTATCAAGAGTCACTTATAAACAGTTTATAAGTGACTCTTAATAATGCCTTAACATGGCGAAACTAGTTGAGTATTTAAGAATATAATAGTGAAGTTTGACAAATAAATTGTGTATTTAATTATCTATTCCTAGAATGGAGCTTCACAAAGTAAATCTGGAAACCATAAATTATTTGACAATATTAGTTATTGCTGATCATAATAGTATAATACTATTTTTTACATGTATTATAGTGTACATATAGATAAATAGCGTAAGTAAAGATAGGAAATATATTCTGGTTGTTCCTAACTAAAATAGTTGAAGAAGAAATATAGAATACTAGCAATACTACCCGGCGAAATATGAAATGAAAAAACAATTTTTATTTTGCGACATACGTCCCCTAAGAATAACAGCATAAGAAATAAACAAAAGAGATACCAGTATCAAACAAGTTGAATAAAATATAACAAATAAGGGAGTATAGCAACTAAAGAAACAAAAGCAGTTAGAAATAAGGATAAACAGATCATATTAAAATAAATGAGAAACAGTATTAGAATTATAAAGTAAAAAAAATAATAGCAAAAGTAAATATAAATGACAGAAAGGGTCACTGAGAGAGAGAGAAAAATAAAATAATAAAATAAATAAATATAATATGTGTCATACAGCCTGGTACATACATTTAATTACAGATATATATCCAAAATCCAGAATATCACACACCTATACATTATTCTGCTTGGAATTGAAAGAAATGAGTGAAAAGAAAAAAAAGGAATGATTACTTCTAAAATAAAATATGTAGTGACTAAACACATAGTGACCAAACATATAGGGTCTAGTTATATAGTGCCTAAACAAATAGTGACCAAATATATAGTGGACCCTACATGTGATCCAACTGGGATGATGAAACTGAAGAGTAACATCAGTCCAGCTGTAGACTGAGAGACTCATGGGAAGACGAGAACTATCCCTACGACGAGAACTATAGGACGCTAGCCCTGGGAATCAGACGTTTGATGTATAAATATGTACGTTGGTCCCACCAAATCTGACTAAATAAATTGATGAGCAGAAATGTAATGAGAAACATTTTTTTGTAGAAGGTAATTTTACTTTTTTTGCACTGAGGGAGCAACCATCTGAAAAAATGTTGAATTTATCAATTTTTATTTACACTTCCAATTAACTGTAAACTGCAAAACTGTAAAAGACTATTAGGAATTTTTTCTACACAAATCGAGCAAAACCAAATGAAAAAAAATCGAAGCACTCTAGGAAGTTTCGATGTCGAGTTATACTGTTCAGCGCATGAGTTTTTTCAGGCACTTGAATTAAAAACGTTCCGGTTCTGAGGAGTTCAAAAAATGAATCTGAAAGATCTTTTCGGGTTCATTATACCACTGGACATAGGTCAGAATTTCAATGAGTCACTGTGAGTTTTATATCAAATATGATTTTTGTTCCATGAGCGAATAAAAAAAATGCGGGGGTGGGTACGGGGGTAAGGTAAGAGTAGGATAGAAAGAAGTCTTAAACATTTTCCGTGCTCTATAGAATCTAATGCAAAACATTTTATGCCAAATTGTTCAATGATTTTTGCTCCATAAGCGAATGCACGAAATGCGAGGGTGAGTGGGATAAAACTATGTTCTAAACCTTCTCGGTGACTCGACGAACATAATTGCTGAACATAAGAACAAAATCGGATCGAAGTTTAGAAGTCTATTAAACACAAACATACAGACATTAGATTTTATATATACAGATAAATAGGCCTTATGGAACAGATTCCTTATATTTTCTGAAAAAACACATTAATACTGCAATGTCGGTAGATAGGCATCAACCAGATACAGCCCTACAATGTATACTGGCTTTAGCACTGACGGCGTCTTTACTTCGTTGTCGTGGTAGGTTACTGATGTGACCCGAGGATGTAAAATATTCTAGTATTCTGAAAATTCTAAATTATTGTCAACAATCTTTAAGTAATAAGTTAGGTTTAGGTTTTATGACTCATGCCCGGGCTTTAACTACGAGGTCATATCGCCTACTACCAGAGCGCTCTTTTGTCACTCTAGTGGACATGAGTCCGACTACTATGGGAGTCCTAAATTTTTTTTGCCTACCCTAAATTTTTATTCACCTAGGGCACTGGTCTTTAACGAGTACCTGACATTGTACAGGCTCGGAGCCATCGCTTAACGTCCCATCCGATGGACGGCGTGCTTAAGTTTATTTTACCTCCCAGAGCCATAAGATAGATTCCATGGTTAAGCATAAGTAACGATAGGAAAAATATTCTGGTTGTTCCTAACTAAAATAGTCGAAGAAGAAAAGAGGCCTCCCTTGTGCCTCGCATGCCTTTGCCATAGGGTTTGCACCCCTCTGCTTTTACATTACATTGAGGTTTGCACCCCTCTGCTTTTACATTACATTGAGGTTTGCACCCCTCTGCTTTTACATTACATTGAGGTTTTGCTGTTTGGAACTGCAGCCTCATTGGTAAATGTCTTAGCGTCACAACTTTCAGCTGGTCACAGCAGATTTTAGTCTAGATTTAATACGAGCATGTGCTTTTGACAGGGGTTGAGTTGGATATGATACGATTGCCAAAAGACGCTTGTCAGATATATGCTAAGTGAGCTGCTCGGAAGAGAAGAGAGATACTCTCTAAGGGGGAGAGAGGCTGTCGGACACAGAGAAGTGGTCGCTAACGAGGAGTACGACTGACAGAACAGCACCATCCTCTCTTGTCGTCTTCTCTCACTTGTCAACCGTCCAACTCCAAACCTAATTGTAGACTGTCTTCACTTTCAGGACACGAACATCTCTACTCTAACCACCATTATCTTCAGATATTGTTCAAATCATCTTCAGTATATACCAGGGACCGGACGGCAGAGTCAGTAAAGTGCCGTATTCGTGGAATTTTTTGATGATCTTGTGAAATGATATTTCTACAGCTACACTAAGGGGAAGTTATGCAATTGGTCGAAAACTCGATGCGGAGTTTTCAACGAAATTTCAATGATTTTCGACCTTCTTTTTTTTATTTTTTTTCGAGGCATTATACCACCGACAGAGGAGTACCTAAATTTTTATTTCTTATAGGGTAGAGGTCTTTAACATACAGGCTCGGGACCATGCTTAACGTCCCATCCGAAAGATGGATAATGGGCATTGTTGAGTTCGTCATTCAGAGGTCACTACTTCTTCAACAGTATTTCGGAGCGAGTGGATGCTCCTTTATAAGAAAGTGCATCAAGAAATATCGTCGCATAGAAAAAATGCATTAAAGTGAAAAAAGTCGACAGTATGAAAAGTCCGTTACTCGTAAAATTCCTTTCCTGGCTATCCAGAGTTTTCTTTTTAATTTTTAAAAATTAATTGGGTAAAGAACCAATTTTTGCAGTGACAAAAGTTCTTAATACAACTGATAAAAAAGTTAAGGGTTAGTACATCAAAAAATAACAGAAAAAAAGTTTCAGAAAACATAGGTAGTAACTAACGTAGTAATTTTGTGGATTATTTTGCTCTGAAAGATATTGCACGATGACATAATATGACATATTATGTCGAAGTTGAATAGGGTCGTCATAATCCTTTGCTCAAATTGAGAACATGGGAAATGTTGAATATCCTGGAATGAACTTGGTAATTTTGTATGTGGCAACACTGTGAATATGATCGATATTTTGCACGTCGATTCCGGCTAGCTTCGATTACCACCAATGTTATGTTTACATGTGTAAGTTAATCAGTGAAACCATTACATTACTTTACAATTTCTAGTAAAATTAATTTATCTTTCGAGTCTGAAATGTGAAATTATTTCTCAAATCTTAAGGCAACAAAAGCAAAACTAGAAAAAGAAGCTATGGGTGGATACGTCATAAGAATGTATACATTAAAAGTATAAATTAAATATATAAACGGATTATTCATCAACTATAAAAAATAAAATGAAATAAATAAATAAATATTTGAAAATATCAGAACAAAAAAATATTATTGTATAGTAGATAAATAAAGTATATAATAAATAAAAGAGAAACATTTTTTAAATTAATTAAAATTAAGATAATCATTTTTGATAACATTTCCAGAAGTCTTTTCACGACATCTCGGGACGTTCTTACGTCTCAGGTCATAATGTGCGAAATTTAGAAAAGAAAATCAAAACAAAATAACAATAACAATTATATAATATATACGAGTATATATATATAAATGAAAAAAGCATTACATGTATTCGATTCTCTCTTCTGCTGGCTCTGCCTTGACGTCATGGAGGCCACTCATCTGGGGACATGACTCTGCTTGGAGGGCTAAGATGTAGCCGTAAGGTAAAAAATAAAAACATAATAAATAAAAAATGTACTTCCCCAGCACGAATTATTCAAATAAGTTTACCCTCTCCCTCCAAATCGAGTTTTTTATCTATAAATCAATTTTATTCCATCATTATATTCATAAAAACAACTTTTCTATATTTTAATTTGCTTACAAAATGAATGGTCAAAGGTAGGATGAGTTGAACTGAAAATAGTAAAAAAAAAATAAAAAATGACAACAAAATTAAATTAGATTTTTGATAATGTCGGAGTTCATGTGAATAAAGAAAGTGAGGAGTTTGATTGGCATTTCAAAAAATGAAAAAAAATGAAAATTTCATTTTCCGTTAAACTCTACAAAAAACGGAAAAGGTAGAGAAAAATGGGACTATACGCAGTTTATTATGGTTAAAATCCTTTAGATGATGTTTGGAGAATAGATACACAGAGCTAATATGGTATGGAGATTTCAAAGGGGCAAAGATGGCAAAGAGACCAATGAATCCTAACGTCAAAGGAAGGACTAAATGGCAAAAGGAAATTTTCGAGGGGTATCTATCAAAATTTAAAAGGCTTCCAAGTTGGCGAAACTCAGCGAGCGGTGGACCATCAAGTCGAGTGGAAGGTGCGCAGTCTCAGCGAGCGGTGGACCATCAAATCGAGTGGAGGGTGTTCAGTCTCAGCGAGCGACGGACCATCAAGTCGATTTGAGGCTGCGCAGTCTCAGCGAGCGGTGGACCATCAAGTCGAGTGGAGGCTGCGCAGTCTCAGGGGAGCTATAAGGTGTCATCGTGTACACTGTGGTTGATGTGCCCAGCAGTTGAAGAACCTCGCGGCCACTGTTAGAACATTCAAGAATACGATGTCTCAGCGGAACATCTGATCAGCAGATGCTCCGCTTTAGAGAGTCGTATACCATTCATCTGCCACGCATGTCTTTTTGATGGTTGACGGCGTAATGTAGTCCCTGTTGCCTCAACAAATAAATAAGATAGTTACTCGCTAGTTATGTGTGCTTGAAGATTAATTTAGGATATTTATTTCATCCCTATACGTTCTAAGGTGTACAACAGCATTTTGGGGATTTTATCTCTGTCACTTATGTGAACAGCAGCATTGTAATGATTTCTATACGTACGAAGGTGCACATGAATACTGTGGTGATTTCATCTCTTTACTCGCGAAGGTCTACTGCAGCATTATGATGATTTCATCTATTCAGACTAGACATTTTATAATAATTATTTAAATATCACATTTTATAAGGGCCTATGTTATTTAATGATCTATTGATTCTTATTTATTTAAATATAACTAAGTTCGAATGGTGATTATTCATTATTTGAGTTACAAAATGACAATGTCACTCTTCAGAGGATGACTATTGTCACTACGTTACTTTTGCAGTCATGGTTGTATATTTAATTAACAGAAAGTCAATAACGGTTCTGTCCCCCATTACTATCATGAGGATTTTGTTACACAAACAGTATACACGTATCCGTTGGAGTATTTAGGCATCTCTTGGGGTTTACTTTTTATCGACCACAAGCCAAGGCGGATCCAGGATGTTCATCAGTGTGTGTGGGGGGGGGGGGGGGGGGGGGGGGGAGTAAAATTTCATTGACAAGATGAGTAACAGTCTAAAGCTGCGTTTTCCCAGCGCTGTAGTTTTTTTGCGCTGCATAAAACCGGATAAGCCTCTAGCGTCGGCAGAAACGCGCAACTGAAACACGCTCCAGATTTGTGTTTTCCTCCAAACTGAAAACGTGGGGGCATAAAATATTCAGTGCTTTCTGCAAAGAGCTCTCAATTTTAGTGTTCGTTCATCATTTTATCACAATGAATCGCCTAGGCGAAAAGAAAAGGAAACTGTTTGGATTGCTGATTGCTGATAGCTAAACAGATGATGGACGATGAAGAAGAGGATTTTTAACAACCACTTAATGGACGACGAGGAGTGGTTCAAAGCATATCTCAGACAATGCATCGCTTTGAACTGCGTTGAAGAGGACATGAGGACAGTCCCTTACAACCGAGTCAGGAAACACCTGCTGGCCCTTGTAGCGCTGCGTATTGCGTAATAGACCCGACCAGAGCCAGTCCACCTGTCACGCAGGACGTGAAACGCTAACGTACAATACGTGCGCTCTATGGGAAAACAAATCCATTACTTTATTTGTGTTGGGTCCACTACGCATTACTTTGGACGTAAAAAAACTGCAGCTAGGAAAACGCGCCTTAAGTCTGTAAACGAATGACGTCATTAAAGTCTGTGCACAAGACCGCAAGAGGTCCTTGGCGCATCACTAGGACGTCTTTTCCAATTTAACGTTTTACCCCTCCCCCCCCCCCCCCCCCCCCCTCCTTGTATCCGCCACTGCCACAAGCCTATTACATTCGTTGGTGAATCCTTCTAAATATTTATCACTTTTATCCACAGGTATCCTCTTCCCTCCATTGTGACGTAAATCCTTATTAATGATCCATCGTTAAAAAAACTTTTTTGAATTATATGAGAATTATGTGACGTGTAAATTAGCTGAAAATTTCGAAAAACTATGCGTCAGAGCCAAGTTCAAATAAACATACAGACATACGAATCTTTGATCACTACACATTCAGTATCATTGATTACACTGCAGATTTGCGTGAGCACAAAAATAGACATATTATATGTAGACATATATTTCCGTTTACGTACAGAAAAACATGAACCATTAAATTTAGTCATAGGTAGTATAGGGGATGTTATGTAATCGATCAAAAATTCGATGTTGAGTTTTCACCAAAATTTAACATTAAAGGGTTCCTATGGTTTTAGAGATATACTAAAAATGTAATCCCCTCAAAAAAATGTGGAATTCATTAATTCACTGGAACACCGATGTGTAGAAAGCCTCCCTTCTTGCGCCTCGAAATTTGAGGGCCAAGTCTAAAAATATCAGTTTTACATTCTCAGCAATACGAAGTATAAAAGAAAAAATAAAAAAAAAAGTTTGTTTGCCTATTTCACAAAATACTTTCGGTATTGCTACCATATATTTTGTGAAATAGACAATATTTAAAAAAAACACGTTTTCCCTATATTTTCTATTAAGTGTTTCACAATATCTCTGAGAAAAAATAAAAATTAAGTGTCATGAGGTACAGAAGGTTATGAAATCTGTCAATAAAACTTTCAAATTGAGTTTTCATGGAATTTCGTGCTTTCCGACACTCGGAAAAAAGAAATACTTCTGTCTGTCTGAATATCAAGGATGAGAGATGGCCGGGGGGGGGGGGAGGGGGAGGGCGTAGTTTAACGGTCTCTTATAAAATCGGTCTCTTGTAAAATTGGTCTCTTGTAATATCGGTCTCTTGGCTTTAAAAGGAGAGCAAACAAACACCGGTGACTTACTCATTTTTATTTTTATTTTATGGCTTATTAATTTATCATCATTATTTTTTTATTTTTCATTTTTCTTATATTTCGCATATTTTGACGTGAGGAAGAGATGTACCCAAAATATCGATACGAAAAAAAAAAAAAAAAAAAAAAATTTTGGAAGAATTATAAAAAATATTTATGATAATTTAAATATAATTAATTTTCTATTAATTTTATTACATCCTCAGATCTACGATGTATAGGGGAGGGTAATTAATCGGTCAGAAATTGCGCAGTCTTCAATGAAATTTCATATTTTTCGATCCCCTGATTTAAAAAAAAAAAAAATGGTTGCCTGTTTGCATGATAACTCCCGATAGAATGAATGTATCAACACCTCTAATAATTGAATGTGAATGTGACACTGACACAAAATTTAATATGAGAATTTAGAAGCCACTTTGTAAGTCAAATATTGAGAGTTAGCCCAAACAGTTGATTGACTTTCTACGGAGAGCAAAAACGTAGGTAATTGATTGATTTGTGTTTGGGAAATACATAGTTTTTCGCACACTTTTTTTTACGGTCTTTTTTTTTTTTATACTTTGGCGCATCGACAACTGAGGTCATTAGCGCCTGCACAACTTGGATATTCGCTCGGTGGGGGCATATTCAGTGCGGCTATCTCTCCTGACTGCTCTGACTGTCAGAACACAGAGAGCAGCAGCCCATGGTACGCCGCTCTGTACTTCGTTATATCTGGGTTCTCTTCCTGTCACTTCAAGAGCGGCAGAAGGGGGAGAGTATCCACCTCCTATTATATTTTATTATATAAATCGATATTCCGCAAGAATTGCAGTAACTGCATCGTATATGGAGAACCAATTTTCAAAACTGCTGAAGAATCATGAGGCAATCCTTCTTTATAGGGCTTGAGTGCTAGGCAAGTTTCCAATATGTGCAGAACAGGCAGAGAGGACATTTTGGTTGCCTCTTTCGCATTAAAATGTGGATATGCGTTAACCACGTGTGTACGATTCTCAGCCTTGACAAGACAGTTCTTCCCCTTCGGGTGAGATTCTCCCTGACGGAGGCTTGAACTCGTGGTTTGAACTTCTTTAGAGCCTTCCTGCTCCCATTGTTTTTACCGAGTGCATTTAACAGCGGAATTGAGTGCTTTCTTCATGTCTGAGGAACGGACTGGCATGCTTGCTGTTGGTGTAGCTCCCGCAGCGTTCTTGGCGGCCTTGTCCGCTGCCTCATTCCCATGGTGGTTACCTACGTGTCTTGTTATCCACGCAAAGATGATTCGTTTCCCACAGTCAACTAGCAATTTAAATTCTCTAAAAGATCAGTGGAATATCTGTGTCGAAGAGAGTGCAGTACGGAATCTGAGCAAATGAGGAACCTGCTGCAGTTCTCAGAAACGCAGTTCTAGGGACTGCTTTATTGCTGTAATTTTGACCGTGTATACAGTGGCAACTCAGGGGTTGGGTACATGAACAAGTTTTTCCATTTGAGTAGAACGCACGTCTCTTTTTGTAAAACAATGGGTGGTGTAGTTTCCTTAGGGAGGGTGTCCTATTTTAAGATGTACTATTATAAATATAATAAATATAATAATAATAAAGTTTCCTTCAAAGGCATTGTTCCAACATGGAAACTCTGACACTGTTCATGCGGTTAGGAAAGCGATACCGCATGGAGCTAACTAGCTGGTACGTCATTGGCTTGTCATGTATGAATAGCTTCCTCCAACATACGTAATCTAATATACACAAAGAAGAGATGCAGCTGTTGAGCTAAGTCAGGGACTTCATTGTCCTTACTTAGATAATGGCTCTGTTTAGTTAGCAACAAGACCAGCTTATTATCAGTCTGACAGAACATCTCTCGGATTAGGTTTCTTACATATATAGGTATACCTGATTTCTAAAGCAGGTATCGAGGGGGAGAGAAGAAGGGATGTAATGAACCTAATTACTTCTATTAAAGCTCAATATAGAAGCCCTTAAAAGAACTTGGCTTATTGATTAGTTATTGTACTAGAACATAACGCCTACTACCAGAGCGCTTTATCGTCGCTCTTGTACACATGAGCCCGACTATGGAAGACCAAAATTTTGTATACTCTAAATTTTTATTCACTTTTAGTAACTGACATCTGCCTCGGGACCATCGCTTAAGGTTAAATGTCCCGTATTTTATTATGAATTTATTTCAATAGATGGCACCACTAGTAGCAGCAAAAGTATTAAAGGTATTTTGGCTAAACTGCTCAACTTTTTTTAAATATTTTTTTTTCCTTTGTAGGTAGGTACTTAATATAAATGTAAAATTGATAAGACACAACTTTTTTTTTTTAATTGTAAATTCCAAATTTTAGATTTTTTATATATTTTTCTTCAATTTGAATAGAAAAATACGAAATGATTGGTGGTTCTTGGTTTTTGTTTCACATCTGAAATAAGAAACTTAAAGGCCACGGCTGGAGTTCGAACCCGCGATCTTGAGCCTCAGTAGATTAGTACGCTACCTCTGAGCTACCGGAGTTCTCTTACTTGACTTATTACATCCCCAGCTATACGAAGTATAGGGGAAGGTATGTTATCAGTCAGAAATTCAATGTTTTCAACATAATTTCGATTTTGGTTGAAATCGGAAGAGAATTGGGACGACTTAACTTCGTGGTTTTGTACATTTTACAAAATACCGTTTTTATTAATGACATAATCAAAAATGTTTTCGAGTAAAAGTTGTAGAGAAAACAAAAAGACACATTTTAAGTTCTATACTATTTTTTGCAGGTCGTCCAGATTTTGAAGTATATGCCTTGATATCTCCTTGATTTACTCAAAAACGATTAGCTTTATCGAAAAATAGCTTTTTTACCAAAAATATTTCTTTGTTATTTGTTTCCAGAACAAGTCAGAATCAAAACTGTCCACCCCCTAGGGGCCCTCATCTCGAGACCGAAAAATAAAGTTGAGTTTCCAGATAGAAGTGGTTTCTACCGAATTACCTGCGAATGTGGGGACGCCTATGTCGGCCAGTCAGGTCGAAAGATATCTACAAGAATGGGTGAACATTTACCCAGGTCTAGTAGAGTTTCCGACTTCAAAGACCACCTGATAGCAACAGGTCACAGGTTTTTGGCTGACAAAAATGTGGAATTTTTACATTTTGTAGATAAGAGTCCCACACTCGACTGGTTCGAAAAAAAATAGAAATTAAGAAATGTCTAAAACAAAAAAAGACCTCTGCTTAAATAGGGTAACCCAATTTGACCCCCTCCCCCCCCCCCCCCCCTTCGTGAACTGTCAGTGTTCAGCTAGTCCCTTAGTCCCTGATACTCGTATGTGCCCGTTGACCTATTCTCTAGCAAGGTATTTTGCATTTTAATTCAATATATTTTAACTTATTGTACTGTTTTTAAATTTTAATATTGTAATATTGTTAATGATTGACATGAGTTTTAATTACTCGAAAATTCTAGACTAGTTTTGGTTTATGTATGTTTAGATTCCACCTGAAGATGTCAGTCTACTGACAAAACTAGTCGTGGTTTAATAAATGTTGGACTGGTACATCTTATTACTTATTTAACAAGTTAGTCCACTACATCTGCCTACCACCAAGAAATATAGAACAAGTAAAGATATCGTTATAAGTTGTTCCTTCCAAAAGAACAATATTCAAGATATCTGCCGTTCTCCCGTTATCTCAGATAAGCCGGGCTTGAGAGAACCACCCCCCATATAGGTCAGTAAAGATATATTCCACTCAAAAACTTCCCTTTTCTCGTGACTACCCTTAAAACTTCCTGACGGCTTCCTACCCTAAATATTAAATATTATCCTTCCTAAGAACCCAAGCCTGGAATTTGTAAAACCGGAAAGGGTCATCAATTTTTTTTTTTTTTTTTTTTTTACTTCTTATAGCCCCTAAGTCTTCCTTCTACTTAAGAACTTGCGGGTCTTTTAAAGGTTCTTTATTTATGAATCAGACTTAAAGCATCTCTCCCGCGCTAAGGAGACTTCATTTTGTCTACGCAAATAGGAAAACTTGAAAATTTAATAAGTCAATTTTTGCGATGTCTGTACGTATGTGTATGTGTTTGGAAAGTCGTGAACTCCTAACTACGATTGTACTAACTTAGATCTGATTAGATTTTGGTAGATTTCGGAAGAGAATTGAGACAACTTTACTTTTTGGCTTTTGTACATTTTACAAAATACCATTTATATTAATGACATAATCAAAAATATTTACGAATAAAAGTTGTAGAAAAAACAAAAATGCACATTTTATGTTCAATACTATTTTTTGCAGGTCGTCCAGATTTTGAAATATATATCATAAACCGTCCTGAAATGTCGTTTTTAAAACATATTTTCAGACGTTTCCTTGATTTACCCAAAAATATTCCTTATTATCATTTTCAATTGCTTTTTTGTCCTCAGACTCAAAATACGAAAATACTTATGTTATAGCCTTAAAGAACGTAAAATAAATTTCTATAGAACATTTTTTTATCGTATAATACAACAAAAAATATATTTTTATTAATCGTAGTTATTCTGCTAAAAAGTATAAAAATAAAGAAAACAATTATATATGTATGCCTTCATAGCTACAATCGTTTTTGCAGTAGAGCGCTCACAAAGGTTAGAGGACTTTGAAACATGGAAATCAGTTGAAACTCGATCTCGGATTTTCGCACGATTACAATCCAAAGTATTGAGAAAATGTCAGCTTTGGTCAAGGAGACATGGTTGCTGAGATGGACTGACCTGGCGAAGGGTTAGGTTAGGTTTTATGACTCATGCCCGGGCTTTAACTACGAAGTCATATCGCCTACTACCAGAGCGCTCTTTCGTCACTCTGGTGGACATGAGCCCGATTCTACTGTGGGAGTCCTAAATTTTGCCTACCCTAAATTTTTATTCATCTAGGGCAGGGGTCTTTAGCGAGTACCTGACATCGTACAGGCTCGGGACCATCGCTTAACGTGCCATCCGAAGGACGGCGTGCTTGGTGAAGAAGGATGCTTCATATTTGATTGTAAGATGTGGGACGAGATTTCTAATAGAAATAAAAGACGTCTTCCCACTGTTTTGACGAAACAGTGGAAAGACAACGTCTTCGATTTCTATAAGAAGGATGCTCTGTTGAGGGAGAGCGAAAACGTAAGTTGACTAATTTGTGCTGGGGAAGTACAATGCCGGTGATTCACAGACCGTAGAGTCGGAAGTGAGAAAAAAAAGTTGATTTTCGACTTTACATGTACCTGATAAGCTATGCGAAACGTCACAATACAACCCTCCGTATGCCCCCCCCCCCCCCAAAAAAAAAAAAAAACCCTCTCTGGGGACGTATGAAATGGGAGCCTCTTGGAAAGAGTCCCTCTACAATAAAACCTCACCTCTACCCACCAAACCGTGTCCAAACGACTTCACGGATTTGTGCCTCCGTTTCCTCGCAGAGATTTAAAAATATCTTCCTTCTAGATCCTGTGGGGGAAAACGTTTGAAGCTGGAGGAACAGGGACATCAATTTTCTGTATGAAGTGTAGTATCTATAGGAACATGGTCTTGAAAAACTACTCCTAAAACAGTTTAAAAAGACATTGTTGAATCAAAATTAAAATTTTATTGTTATCAAAATGAAAATTGTATTACAAAGGTCAGCCTTAAGTATAATTACACGTTGTACAGAATATTAAATAATAATCCATACAATATTACATAATAAACCATAATATACACATTTAATAAGTACTAAATTAAACATAACATTCAACGTATACAATTAAAATCCTCAACAAGATATTCGTCAACTGAATAAAAAACACTAAGAACAAGTCAAAAAATTCCACTATATTTATATAATATCACAATATATTTCGCTGTTTAGAGCATTGTCAAGTGTATAGACTTATGACCATGGAGTCATGAGTATGTATCCTGTACACTTGACAATGCTCTAACCAGCGAAATATATTGTGTAATTTATATAAATAAAGTGGAATTTTTTGACTCGTTCTAAGTGTTTTTATTGAGTAGTATTTACAATGAACTTCCCACAAGATCTCTGGCGAAAACATCTCTAATTTGAATAAAAAGTATTTTCCATTAGAAAAAATTTAACTTTGATATTAAAATTTTTCTAAGGTTTTCCCTCACCGAATTTGGTAACTTTTTAAATAATTTGCAATAAAGAAAATCAAAGCTATTCGTACTGTTAGCCTGAATTGTCTGGCAATATATCTGTCATTATGTTTGCTGTTATGGTGGTGTATTTCGGAAGGACATGAGTAGGAAGAACGATTTTGATGGAAGTATTCAAGGAATTGAATAATAAAGATGCAATGTAGTGTTCGGATTTTGAGATGTCTATAATATGAGCGACATGATACTTGAGTCCGTAGACAACAAATAATCCTAATCGAATGTTTTTGATAAATAAATTTTTTTTTTTTTTTGCCAAAAGAGAATTTCCCCACAATAGCGTTCAATCAAAGGTATATAGTCAATCGTATAAGTTTCCGCTCTCCGTCCGAAATATTCACCGATTTTGTTGAGAATGAATAAATGTCTTATTCAAGGACTTCTGAATCATCGCACTAAATTTCATGTCAAATTTATTATTTGTATTTACCAAATTGTATTTGTATTGAGCCGCCCCAAAAGTGATCTCTCCTTCCCTTGGGCTGATTTAGCTGAAAATCAATAGTCGAATCAATCAACTTCTTCTATACATTTGTACTTCCCCACAGCTATGCGAAGTATAGGGAAAGTTATGTAATCAGTCAGCAATTCGAAGTTGAGTTTTTATCGGAATTTAATGTTTTCCGACCTCATGATACCAAAAATTAAAAGAGTTCTGTCAGTCTGTGTTCGTGTAAGAACTGCGTAACGAATGTATCGACATGAATATTCATATTTGAAGTAGTAGTGTATAAAGGCCGGTTCTAACACAAGCGGAGGTGGAGGGATATGTGACGACCTTTGACCTTCCCCCACTACTATAACCTTTCAGGGTGGTTATTCATTTCAGGTTATGTTACTAAAACCCATTTTTAATCACCCCCAATTGTAACCTCCACCTCCCGCGGCTAACACGTCCCTCCACCCCCACCTCCACTTGTGCTAGAACCGGCATTTATACACTACTGCTGATAATATGACTAGTATAAAATTAGTTATGACTAAGGTAGAAAAACCAAAATCGAATAGACTCTCTCGTGCGGTTTGGCTCGATCAATTAGTATAGCAGAAATTAAAGAGAAACAGTTTGGATGAGAGGATGACAGATAATTCAGTATAATAATACGGTTATCTTGGGAGGACAGTGTGTTTATACTGCACCCTGGTTGAGTGTTGGGGAACCAAACATTGGAAGACCACATGATGCCTGTCATTACCCTCTCTCTAGCCACATTAAGTCCCAGTCACTGAATATTTAAACATCTTCAGCACCACACCCTATATGAGGTTGTGACCCTGAATCTCTGCCAAAAAGCCATCATTAGCTTGAACGAGGCTGCTTTGGGATAGATACCAATGAGACCCTCCAGGAAGCCAGTAGTAGGAAATTTACGATGATTTAAATGCACGAAATTTAGAGTGATGATTCAGACGTCTTTGTGTAAGTCCACGATATATTTTAAGCCGAAACACATGATTGGTGTTTCAGGGAAAGCGAAAACTTAACTTAGTTATTTTCAAACTTTCCCAGCTACATGAAGTATAGAGGAAGTTATGTAATCGGCTTGAAATTCGATGCGTTTTGCGATCTCCGGATACCGAAAATGAAAAACGACACGAAATTTTAAATGTGTATCCAGGAACCTCTAGCGAAGATATCTATTGATGTTCCGCCAAATCAGCGAAGGGGGTGGGGGATTTGAGGAGAGGCTTAACACAAAAACTCTAATAACGAGTTTTTGTGTTAAGCCTCTCCCCAATGCTCCCCTTTCCCTTAGTCGATTTGGTTGAAAATCAATAGGTGTCGTGAGGGCGCCGGTAGCTCAGTGGTGTGCGTTCTTATCTTCTGAGCTCAAGATCTTGGGTACCAAACCCGACCGAGGCCGGGTCCTTCGGATGGGACGTTAAGCGATGGTCCCGAGTCTGTACGAGGTCAGGTACTCGTTAAAGACCCCTGGCCTAGATGAATAAAAAATTTAGGGTAGGCAAAATTTAGAACTCCCACAATAGAGTCGGGCTCATGTCCACCAGAGTGACGAAAGAGCGCTCTGGTAGTAGGCGATATGACCTCGTAGTTAAAGCCCGGGCATGAGTTATAAAACCAAACCAAACCAATAGGTGTCGTGTACACAGAAACATAGTCACAGAGAAACAGATAGTCAGACATTTTTTTTTTTTTAAATATGGAATCTGAAGGTTAGGAGGCATGAAATTCTGTTCAAAACTTCGCAACGAATTTTTGACCGATTATATAATTTTCTCTATATTTCATATATTTGCGGGAGTAAAATGTATGTGTATGTGTTTTTGTATCGACACAAAATTTAGTATAAGGATTAAGGAGCCACTACGTAAGTCAAATATATAATAAATTCCCCCCCCCCCCCCCCCCCCCCCACAGTTCAATGACAAGTTATGGTATAAAAAATAAATGTGGACATTCAGCAATTTAATTGGGGAAACTTGAGGTTAACTGCGGAGCTGAAGTTTATTTAAACAAAGGTTGTTAACTTCATTTTTAAATAGGGTAGGGGTGGGTCCTGCTAAAGTAAGTTCCTAATGAAGTACAAACAGTGTGAACTTCATGTGAGGATGATAGATTTTAATGAAATACTGACTCCGATGATTAATGATTCCTCGGCTTGTCTTTCTCACTGGTCCCCCTTCAAATATACTCTCAAACAAGGGATAAAACATTTTTCATGTTTTTTTTTTGTCTTTTTTTGTTGTATACCCGAATTTTATTTTTCTCATAGTGCTAATTGGTTGAAATGTTTCATATAAGGGTGGGTGGTGAGGGTAGGGTTCACGCCCTCTGCAGTACAAATTAATTGTGTTTTCGCTCTGCCTCTAAAGCTAATCAGCTGTTTGAGCTAACACTCAATATTTGACACACTGTCTTCTGAATATTCATACTAAATTTTGTGTGATACATTCATTACAACTACAGTTATTCAAGTTTTTGAGTTAAGCCCCCCTCCCCTTTGGTTGATTCCGCTGAAATTATTAGGTGACGCCCTTATAGGCTTTGAATATAATACAGTAGAACCTCTATAAGTCGAAGATCAAGGGAGACGCCAAAAAATTCGAGTTATAGAGTTTTCGACTTATGGAGGATTTCGACAGGCGGATTTTGATTCGACTTGTAGAGGTTAAGATTCATTCTAACTAATTTTGAGTTAGAGAGGTGAAATAAATAAAAATTCAAGTTACACAGGTAACAAACATACTTATATTTATTATAAATCAAAATTATTTCAAAACATCCTTAAAATAAAAAATACGTAGTATATGTAATGTAGGTAATAAAAAAAGTCAGTAATTTTTTTTGTTTTAGATAATTGGTAATTCTATTTATTGTATACTCCTAAATTGTTTTCTAAGAAACATTGGTGTACATTGTCGGCAAATTCTTAAAGTCGGTAACTTATTTTTCTTCGAGCTATAGAGGTAATAAGTTTCGAATAATCGAGTTGTAAAGGTTGTAAAATAAAACATTGCTATGCTCGAGATACAGAGGTCCAATTTATTTTTTCGAGTTGTAGAGGGAAAATATGTACCAAAATGGCTTGTAGGGATTCACTGATTATTTCGACTAATAGAGGGTTGAAATTTCGAGTAATGGAGGTTTTGGGGCTTGAAAGAAAAGGAACAAAACTTTTTTTCGAGGTTTGGAGGTTTTCGACTTATCGAGGTTCGGACTTAAAGAGGTTCTACTGTAATATGAAATCGATCCCAGGGAAGAGGAGGTTCAGAGAAGAGGAACTCGGTTCAATTACTCCAATAACTGCCGGTGTAATGAATGTATCAACACAAAATTTAAGAGGATTCAGAAGTCACTATGTTAGTCAAATATTGAGGTTTTAGCCCAAAGGTTTCGCTTTGGAGGGAGAGCAAAAACGTAATTTATTAATACGAGATGGGGAAGTACATGGTGATTCACCGTCTACTTTTCTCACTCATCTCTGTATTTATTTTCACTAATGCTTTCAACCTTACTAACCTAACTGTAAACCAGTTCATAATATCTTTTTCGATGCTGCCGTAGCTCTTGCATTAGCTCGGCACTTTTATGTTTTTTAAATTCCTTTTGATGCGAGCTTTCCTCTGATTTGCGTTTTCTATAATTCCGCGCATATTTACGATCCATATGTGACGACATCTTTAATTTTTTTGCAATTTTCAATTTAATACCGATTTTTATATATATTTCAGCGAATATTTTTATTGTTTCACTTTGAGTCCTAGTAGAGCTCTTCAAGCTCTTTACAAATGATACCTGAATCAACGTCCTATTTAAACGCATTATCACGCTATACTAATTTCTAATTTTACACAACGCTAATTCGCAACAATCATCCACCGGCACCCACACTAGCCCGATAACGTCACAGGCAAAACAAACACGTACAGACATGCTCTATCCATTGTGACCTCAACCGTTGTCATCGCATTATTAGTCTCGTAGTTATTATCGATTGAAATCTCACGGTATTTTGTAACACAAGAAAGTTTGACCGGTTATCACTGTGCTTAACGAACGAATAAATGTTTTCACGTCAAAAAAAAAAAAAAGAAAATACGACAACTAATAATTTTTTGTGAAATCTGCCTCGGAGGGGGGAAGATAAGATAGGGCTCCACTCAAATACCCTAACAACGGCCGATGTAATGAATGTATCGACACAGAATTAAGTTCAAAGATATAAAAGCCATTAAGTCAAATATTGATTTTTAGCACAAACGGTCAATTGACTTTAGAGGGAGAGCGACAACATAATTGATTCGTTCATGCTGGGCGTTACTATCAACTCTATCAAAACAGCCATAATTCGACCAGATTCTTCTCCTATTCCATTAAAAAATAATAGCCTTAGCCTCAATATTTTATGGTATTTCCCAATAAATTACCAATGATAAAGTGTACAAAATATTGAAATGGTTATCTGAAATTGAATCTAAAGTTTTAAGAGGTTTTTACTAACATTGGCAGTTACTAGTCACATTATATCGACTAACTCATTTTTTTATTATATTTACACTTATCCGTTTTAATAGTGATTTCGGTAATAAATTTTTATATTACCCTAGAATTTTTTTTAATTTATTAATTATTATGCATACTGAAAGAGCATTCCCTTGTAGCTTCAATTGTTTATGCAATAACTCCCATTCATGGTTTATTCAATACTTTGATTATTCTAAAGGGATATTTATGCTTTAGTAAATCTCCATATGTACAATATTTATTCTCTGCTAAAATTTATTTGTAATTTCTGTTGTATATTTCCTGCAATTTGACTGTCATTTTTACGTTTAAAAAAAAAAAAAAAAAAAAAAAAAAAAAAAAATATATATATATATATATATATATACATATATATATATATATATATATATTTTTTTTATTTATTTTTTATTTTTTTTTATTTATTTATTTTTTTTTTTAACGTAAAAATGACAGTCAAATTGCAGGAAATATATAACAGAAATTACAACAAAAATTAAATATATATATAATTTTTTTCAATAAGTAAAAATGATAGTCAAATTGCAGGAAATATACAACAGAAATAACTAAATTTTTTAAAAAATATGTGCACTTTCTTCGAAATTCGGAAAAACTGTAGAAATCAAAAATTAGTAGAAGACCAGCGAACTCTACAGGAAATGTGAAAACTTTATTTAATTGTTTATTTATTGTTTGTTCATTTTTAATTATTATTATTATTTTATTTTTATTTTACATTTTTTTAATTATCACACCATAATATATTTATTTTCCTCCTTTGAAATTTCAAATGAACAAGATTCGCAGGAACATAACTGAAACAAAAATGTAACCTCTGACTTCTTGTTACAAGACTTGTTGGGAAAACGTGAACCTCTAGATTTAGCACTATCTAGCGGATAGTTTGAGAACTTAACCTTTACACATTTCAATTCAGCGAGTTACAAACGTTATTCCACCACAAAAAACTGTCAAAATAATCACATCCAATGTTGTTCCAGCCAACAATACAACTGTCAATTTTGAGACAAATTCTGTCATAGGGTACCCTCGCAAAATCCAAAGATAACAAAAGTCCCAATAATTGCCGAAGTATTAAGGAAGTAGTAAGGCCCAAACAAAAAAAAAAAAAAAAAAATAGAAAAACTTATGTTGTTATTATATATTCTATTTATCTACTGTTTAATATTATTATTTTTGTACTCACATTTTCAAGTATTTATTAATTTTTTTTTTTAGTAGTATTGTTAATTCTAATCCATGTGTGTCCCATTCTAAGAGTTAATAGCTGATTATGTATCTAATTTATAAGCTATCTTAATGTAAATATTCTTATGGCGTATCCTATTGCCATGTTATGGTTTAACGGAAATACATATTATTATATGAATTCAGAAGCCCATAAGAACATTATATTTGTAATGTTTAGCCAAATCGACCATAGGGAAGTTTGACCCAACGCCAGCAAAGAACAATAACTGCCGATATAATAAATGTATTACATGGTATACTATTGTTGATTAATTTAGTATTTTAAATGCAAAAACTCTGTAATTGAATAATTGTGCAGATTGGGGCAAGAGGCCTCCCCAGCGCAGATTGGGGCAAGAGGCCTCCCCAGCGCAGATTGGGGCAAGAGGCCTCCCCAGCGCAGATTGGGGCAAGAGGCCTCCCCAGTGCAGATTGGGGCAAGAGGCCTCCCCAGTGCAGATTGGGGCAAGAGGCCTCCCCAGTGCAGATTGGGGCAAGAGGCCTCCCCAGTGCAGATTGGGGCAAGAGGCCTCCCCAGCGCAGATTGGGGCAAGAGGCCTCCCCAGCGCAGATTGGGGCAAGAGGCCTCCCCAGTGCAGATTGGGGCAAGAGGCCTCCCCAGTGCAGATTGGGGCAAGAGGCCTCCCCAGCGCAGATTGGGGCAAGAGGCCTCCCCAGCGCAGATTGGGGCAAGAGGCCTCCCCAGTGCAGATTGGGGCAAGAGGCCTCCCCAGTGCAGATTGGGGCAAGAGGCCTCCCCAGCGCAGATTGGGGCAAGAGGCCTCCCCAGCGCAGATTGGGGCAAGAGGCCTCCCCAGTGCAGATTGGGGCAAGAGGCCTCCCCAGCGCAGATTGGGGCAAGAGGCCTCCCCAGTGCAGATTGGGGCAAGAGGCCTCCCCAGTGCAGATTGGGGCAAGAGGCCTCAAAACCTGGCCAAAATACAAAAAAAACGGATGCAGATTTTAAGGAGTGAAAGTGGGTTTACTTGCATACAGCTGTACAAACATAAACAAGACCACTGCACTTTTTAATTCTTTTATTGTCTTAAATGTGGAGATCTCTTCTCAAGATACGTGTACTGAATTATAATTATTATCATTAGGGACACTGCTTAATAAAAAAATTCTAAAAAAAATCAGTTTTTGTTGTTGCCGGGCACTCGCTCTTTCACCTTCTTAAAGTATTTTCATCAGATAACCATCAAACGAAATCAATTTTTTGCGAAAATTTGCGATTTGGGAGAAAGTTAATTTTAAAGTTATAAATTCGTCCGAAGAAGACGCAGACGTATAATTTTAGCGAATTTTCGAAGAAAATGAAGCTATTGTAATTTCTAATTTCAGTTACTTAATATGAATTGTATATTTCTCATAAGTAGCTTACTGTAAGAGCTACAACACATGTTCCCCTCATGAGGAGCTGATGTATTTGTCAAAATACAGTACTCAATGAAGGGAAATTTTTTAAGTATTTGTTTCGTGTTCAGCACACCAAAAAACATAAAGTATGAAAGTTTCATAATTTTGGCCAGAAATTTGTTCATTTTGCCCGAGTGTGCAGTGTATTAATCAATGGAGTTTTCGCTCACCCAACTCACCAATTTTTGAAAATCTATAGGTGATTTAACTAGAAGCTTCTGAATCATACTAAATTTCGTGTTGACATAATTCCATGGACAGGACGAGACAGTATATAGCAAAATATTTCGTTTTTATAATTTCAAAGTGCGGCCGGCCTAAATATAAATTATTTTTTAACATGATTCTTAACCCAAAAATATCCTAAGAATTTTGAACAGATTGATTCGATATGGTAATCAACTATTTATGGTAACTCAGTCGTACATAATTAACATGTCTACTTATTAATTTCCAATTAAACCTGGCCAATGGGGAGGAGAAATATCCACCCCTAAGGTCCAATGATTATTAAAAGAGAAAATTAATTAAACAAATTTAAAAAAAGTTGGTCGTGAATTAGCGGAAATCTAACTCGGATTATTTATAATCAACTAAGTTTTGATTCACAATTTAATTTATTTTCTTCCGATCAATTTGGCTGAACATCAGTAGTTGTTCTTTTTAGGGATTGTCCAATCCTCGAAATTCGAATCTGAGTTTTCCCCAGAATTTCATGTTTTACAACCCCCTTATTCCAAAAATGAAAAGAAAATTATCTGTGTATCTGCAAATACGATAACTCCCGATAGAATGAATGTATTATGGACACGAAATTTTATATGTGTATCCAGAACCTCATAAGGTCCTTCTAAAGTATAAACCCAAACAATTGTACATTTTTAAAAATTATAATGTATTTTCAACGATAACGAACTTAAAACGTTTATAAGAAAAAATATTTTTGGGCCTTTAATTGCTTAATTGTGTGTGGATATCGCTTTGCTGCAACACCGATATAACTAATAAAATGGGCGTTTTTGAGTTATGGGCATAGGAAGAAATCTCACATATACTTTTAGTGGGTGCAACGACACAGCTTCAACTGCTCGCCGAGAAAACAATTATTGCTGCAAGAATGTCATAATTCAAAGTGAGGGTAGTTATGAGGTTAAGGGAGAAACCTCAGTAAGGCCTATAACTGTTACTGTACATTTTCTCTTCTTTTATATTGTATTATTTCAATGAAACATGCTGATAAGTTATTTTCCAATGAATGCATCCAGTTATTACACGTCAAAAGTTTGAATTGCTCCTGGAGTCTCTGACTAATTTTAGGTATCTACCTATTTTGATTTTTTCAGGCATTTTTTCCAGAGGTGCCTACTTTTTTCTCTTTGGACAATATTTCGGTACACTTTCACGTCCCTTCTTTTGGTCACTATGAATCAACGGTTCACCGACAGAGTGAGAGCAAAATCTATTTGTAAATTTGTTCTCGGGAAGTATATTGATGAATCATGACTTACCAGCGACTCCTTGGTATCACGTTCAAATATCTAATTCAAAATATCAAACGACTAAGTCAAAATATCTAATTTAAAAATATAAGTATAATATCTAAAACTTAAATATCATATTCTGTAATATCGATTTAATAATATTGGTAATATGAAGATGGCTGATGTATTGTGAAGTGATTATTTCGCAGGATGTCAAATATAAGGTAGTCTGACCTCTCACAGATTTTTATTTAAGTAATAGCTAGCCGGCTCTCGAGGTTTCCCTCATCATCAGGCAGTCTACAAAAGAACCATCCTGGAGGAGACGCCCCTCCTCAACTCTAGAGAGGGGATGAAGGGTTTTCCAGTCTCACGTACTCCGTTCTCCCAGTTGTTACTCAGATGGTGGACAGGAATAACTCGTCTGTCCACATCCATGATATTTTAAATTGTTAATGTTTGTTGTTGTAGATTGTTATTTATTTGTTTTTATTATTTAGTTTTATTCAAAATTTTTTATCAGGTATGTTTTATGAAAAATTGTGTTTTTAATTATTTATTTGCTATTTATATTACATATTATTAAGGATGGTTCTTTTGTAGACTGCCTGATGATGAGGGAAACCTCGAAAGCCGGCTAGCTACTACTTAAGTAAAAATCTGTGAGAGGTCAGACTACCTTATATTTGACATCCTGCGAAATAATATTGGTCGTTAAAATAATTATCATGATTTAGTTCGAAATGGAATGTTTATGCCTAGTTTAATACATATGACTTGTTTTTCTCTTTACAATTATATTCACAACTTCTAAGTTGAGAAACGCGGACATATTGTGGAAACTTGTAATAAATAAATAAAACAAACTTATTTTTGAAATATTGTCTATTCCACTAAAGATATATATACATATATAACTACCGGTTTCGGCTTTATACCATCGTCAGGTCTAGTTATGAACTGTTCATAACTAGACCTGACGATGGTATAAAGTCGAAACCGGTAGTTATATATGTATATATATCTTTAGTGGAATAGACAATATTTCAAAAATAAGTTTGTTTTATTTATTAATTATATTCACTTCATGGCCTGCGTAATGGTAAAGTTTTGCATCTCGTATATGTTTTAGCTCCTAACAAATTATCTCGTTTGTACACAAAGGTCCTTAAGAAATTAAAAGAGTTGGAGCCTGTTCTGAAGCCAAATACTTTGATCGTTGACTTTGAACAAGCATTTATTTCTGCATTCAAAGTGAGTTTTGAGAACCTGGACTGTTTCACAAGAAGGACCGACGGGAGGGTCAAAATTTTATTTCTTCGGATACATCAACTGGATTTATTCGGTAAACTGCAATTTTGTACTGTGCATTATAAATCTTAGTCTTTAATTTTTTTTACTGGACATTCAAATTTTTTTCGAGTGTTCTAAAATTTCCTACTGCGCCTTATTAACCGTGTTATTCGATTAACTGACTAGGCAATACATTTTTAGTTATTGGGTTAAAATTTTATTTACAGTGTTGCACTTTCCTGTGCAATTGTACCCTAGGATCCTGCTATTATAATAATAATATAATATTCCTTATTTTATTTATTCAATATAAATTTGCCAGTTATAAAAATTATTCGACGTTTGTTTATTTTATAGTTAGGAATTTTGTCGTTTGTTATTTTGTCGTCGGATATTTTTGTATTAAATTTTTTATCGTTTGATATTTTTGATTAGATATTTTGGATTTGATCTTTGCACATGAAGCCGACTCCTTCATGTTCCAGAATACTACCTCGCTTGTCGTGGTTGCTCCCACATCTCAGCTCTCTCTGAGTTCCTGTTTTGATCTTTGACATTGTACAACTTGAGGTCGGCTGAGAAGGTAGATCAATAAAGGAGGCGAGCTAGAAAATTCGCCTCGAGATTGACTTATTGAGAATATTTAGGGGTGTGAGGGACAAGGAGTGGGGGACACACAGGGAGAGGGGAAAGTCTGGTTGGTCGACTACTTATTCAGGAGGTGGACCCGAATAAATAATGTAATACAGTGGCTTGTCCCTCCTCTGACATCCAGGGCCAGCCCTTCAGAGAAAGGGAATGTATGAGGGAATATATATAGGGAGTCAGTACCGCAATCCTGCCCTTAGCTTCAATATTATACCCAAAACCCCATCTCATGATAATACAACAAACCCAATATTCGGTTTCGTTTTGTTGTTTCTCAGGAAAAAGTGTCGCAATGCTAGGCTATGAAGAGAAGTGGAGAGATATTTCAGAGGGTATGTACACCCTCAATCAAACCTTTCACATGAAGGGCGGTATTGAATTGTGCCAAATCTTATACCTCCGTATAATCCTTGTATTATATATACATAATGTATTAGATATCACTACAAAATTGTGGCATAGAAACCATTTACTCTTTGTGAATGAAGTTGATGTATCCGAAGAAATAAAATGTTGACTTTCCAGTCGGCGACGAAAGAGCGCTCTGGTAGTAGGCGATACGACGTTGTAGTTAAAGCCCGTGGATGAGTCATAATAACTAACATACATATTGTAACATTCATTACCTGGGGTAATTTTCAACGAGAAAGTTTAACTCATAGCCAGGTCCATTTTCAGAAGCTTCCCGATGGCGCTCTGAGGAAAGTTTCCGCACTCCCTCTAAATCTTTGATCTCTTTATTAAAAGAACCTTTTTTTGATCTTTTGATGGTCCTTTGATCGCTCAATTTGAAGCGGAACCCTTCTGCGTGATCTCTAAGAGCACTGCAAGGGCGGCAATAAATGGTTGGCTGACCAGGAATCACATCCAGTTCTGGGGAGGGGTCTCAAAGCAGACATGTCGCGGAACCCTCAGAGAAAAGGAGCCTGTGGCAGGACACTGACATATGAACAAACACCTGCATGGGCATCGCTAAAAGCACTCTTTGCAGGAAATGTAGCGAGGAAAATGAAACACTCGGGTTCATATTCCGAGCCAGCGTAAGGCACTAGAAGGTAAGACAATTCACTGCTTCGGGTCTGCCATAACGGAATCGAAGGTAATGGAGGGAACCTGCAGCAGAATCCTGGACTTTATTAACGATTCAGAGCTGCTGTAGGGACCAACACAGGGCGCACAATAGGCCGCGATGACACAATCAGCCCTCAGAAAAAAAAAAGAAAAAAGTGAGTGAATATTACTTTACTCAGAACTCGGTCGTGTTGACTATGCTACTCCAATGTATGTTGGCATGAATGAACCTCAGAGGAAGAGTGAAAACTTGTTGACGAATTGGCGCTGGGGAAGTAGCGATTTATCCATGATGGGGAAGTACATTGCTGGTGATTCACCGGTGACTTCTCTCTGTATATTTGTCCTTTGTTCACCCTTTGTCTTTTTGCGTTGTTCCGCTGTATTAAGATGTAAGGAGGGTCTGGGAACGTTCCTTGGGGAGCGCTATATACTCGACTCCCTTGTGTCTCTGGAGGGAGGCCGGGTCGTGAGTCGTCTGTACATCCCCCGGAGTTGAGCCTCAGGTATCGATGAGAGGGTTGCCTCCAGACTAAACCAGACCCCTTATATTCTGTCGACTTCTCACAGTCGATATCTATCAAGGAAGGAAGCTCTTCCAGATTTAAGAGGCAGGCTGCCAAGTTCCCAGCACTCTCTATCCTGATACCAAATTGATAGACGGAGTGGCTTCATCAAATCCAGGAGTGGAACCAATGTTGTCCTGGATTGGAAGGTGCGTATTGAATAGCGGGGGGTGTCCTATTACCTTTTCTAAAACAGTAAGTTATCCTTTAACTGAAGCCACCATATATTTAAATAGTCGTCATTGAACCATCGATGTAATCCCCAGAACAAATATAATAATTATATTAATAAATACATTTTTAATTTAATTAAAATTATGATAAATACTTTTTGTAACTCTTACGGAAGTGTCTTTTTTATGACAATATTTCGGGACGTTCTTACGTCCTTTCATCAGGTCACAATGTGCGAAATATAGAAAAGAGTAAAAAAAGTAAATAACAATAGCAAATATAAAATATATGTACATAAATAAAAAAATAATAACAAATATAAAAAATTTGTATGAAAAGGATGAATCCTCGACGATGGGCTAAAGTCTGCACGGAGTGGATTCCTAGAGACAGAAGAAGAGGAAAAGGAAGACCTGGACTGCGGTGGAGAGACGAGATAGTGGAGAGAATAGGGGATGGATGGTGCACAGTGGTCAGCAACAGAGAAACATGCAACAAACGTGTAACAGTATTATTTAAGAAATAACTTTCATTTTTAATTTTTACTTTTGTTCTTATTTTATCTTATTTATTTTTATTTTGTTTTTATTCAAGAAGTAACAGTTTTACTTAAGAAATAATTTAATTTATGAACAATCGTTAAAATTCAATATCATCTAGTTGTCATTTTCCTTGTTTTTCATTCATTTTAATAATTTTTTGAGTTGTTGATATTTTTAGTGATGTAAATTTATTCTATTGCTTTTCTTAATGACGTTTTATTTTCTGTGTTAAGGATGGTTGTATTACTGAAATTAAATGTATGTTGTGTTGTTATACTGTGGTTGGCTAACGCGGTTTTATTAATATTTTAACTATTTTTGGTATTTGATCTGTGTTGTTCTATTGAATGTTAATAATTAATTTTTAACAACTTCTAAGTTGAGGAACGCGGACATATTGTGGAAACTTGTAATAAATGAATAAAACTAACTTATTTTTGAAATATTGTCTATTCCACTAAAGATATATATATATATATATATATATATATATATAACTACCGGTTTCGGCTTTATACCATCGTCAGGTCTAGTTATGAACTAAGTCAGTTTGCAGAGAGCGACCCTTCAAATACATCTCAGGTCAAAGGGTGCTATTAAAACTTGGGAGTCCCCCGGCTGTACCGTTAGCTAACTCATGAAATATTTCCTAACAAAACCTAGTTCTAAATTTACATAAAACAATATTACTAGACTAATACGTGGAAAAATAACAAATAAATAAGTACAAATACAAATAAATAATAAAAATATAAATAAAATAATAATAATATTAAGATTTAGATAACATTAAATATATATGTGGAACCAAATATTAATAACAGATAATACAAACTGTTTCCACATATATGTTTGTATTATCTGTTATTAATATTTGGTTCCACATATAT
Source organism: Aradus depressus (assembly GCA_963662175.1). NCBI lineage: Eukaryota > Metazoa > Arthropoda > Insecta > Hemiptera > Aradidae > Aradus > Aradus depressus. The sequence goes on along the minus strand of OY759226.1, from coordinate 5,100,028 downwards.
ATTTAATGTTATCTAAATCTTAATATTATTATTAATTTTATTTCTATTTTTATTATTTATTTGTATTTGTACTTATTTATTTGTTGTTTTGCCACGATTAATCTAGTAATATTGTTTTATGTAAATTTAGAACTAGGTTTTGTTAGGAAATATTTCATGAGTTAGCTAACGGTACAGCCGGGGGACTCCCAAGTTTTAATGGCACCCTTTCACCCGAGATGTATTAGAAGGGTCGCTCTCTGCAAACTGACTTAGTTCATAACTAGACCTGACGATGGTATAAAGCCGAAACCGGTAGTTATATATATATTTTTATATAGGGATAACACCTGTGAAAATGAGCGAACGCTCGAAACGTCAGGAATAATAAAAGAAATAAGTTAAGTGCTGTGTGAACCCTTATTTAATGTAACAACGCTTCCTCAACACATACAAAGATGAATCACTTCTGTTATTTATCGTTAGCTAAACTGTGACTTTTAAAAGCCGAAGTATGTTCCCCGACTTGCTAATTGGTCGGCCGGTTCAACCTGAGATGTATAAAGTGATTTTCCAGATTCCAGTCAGTCACAGTGAACCACTTCTCTGTACCTGTTCCTGGGATCCTGTTCAATTTCCTTCCATCTTGATCTTCAGTCACATCTCAGCTTCCTTTTTTTCTATTACTTGCCTTTGTTTCTTTTATATTTTCCTTTTTTCCATTCTCCGTTTTTTCACAAGTGGTATATTGAAAAGTGGCCGTTCAATCACCGGCATTGTACATCCCCTACTCGAATTAAAATAAATTTTTGCTCACTCTCTCCCTCTCTTTAAAACCAATTCATAATAATAATAATAATTTTTATTGTTTAAAGGGATCACTCCTTTACAATTGAGTCAGTGACCATTACTTTTAAAATATTAACATAATAATGACATATGTTAAGGAACCTTTAACAAACTAAATAAAAAACATAAATAAATAAAATAATTAATTACAAATAATTAATAATAATAAGAATCATAATGTAACAAAGACAGTAAATATGGAGTGGGGATGTAGGTATTGAATATCAATATAATATAGAAGTTGAAATACATTATTCATTTACAATTTATTGAAACCAATTTACTGATTTCATTGAAAATCTATAGGTTCTTTCCTCAGGGTGCTTTAGTCACTTTACTTTATAGGGCGCCGGTAGCTCAGTGGTACGCGTGCTTGCCTGAGCTCAAGAGCATAGGTTCGAAACCCGGCCGAGGCCCTTAGTTTATTTTATCTGGGAGGTAAAATAAACTAAAAAACACGCCGTCCTTCGGATGGGACGTTAAGCGATGGTCCCGAGCCTGTACGATGTCAGGTACTCGTTAAAGACCCCTCCCTGGTCTAGGTGAATAAAAAATTTAGGCTAGGCAAAATTTAGGACTCCCACAGTAGAGTCGGACTCATGTCCACCAGAGTTACGGTAATAAGCGATATGACCTCATAGTTAAAAGGCATGAGTCATAATCACTAATTAACTTTACTCAAGGACATCTGGAATCATCGTACTAAATTTCGTGTTGCAACATCGACAAATATTAGGGTCTTTGTCCATCTGAAATTCAGGTTTTCGGACCCTAAAAATAAATAAATAAATAAAATAAAAAAAAGGGCACGAGGTCTCCGCCAGCTCAGGAATAGCATTCTTGCTTTCTGAGCTTAAGATCGCAATTCGAAACCCTCCCGAGGCCCAGATTAGACCTTAAGCGGTAATCCCGAGCCTGTTCGATGTCAAGTACTCGATAAAGACTTCTACCGATTTAGATAGACCAACCCTAAATTTAAGGGCTCCATTTTAGAGTCGGGCCGATGTCCACCGGAGCGACGAAAGCCTTAAAATGAATTGTGCCGTCTTTATGTTGTTTTGAATGTACATGAAATATTTCGTGTCGATAAATTTATTACATCGATAGATTATTACAGTTTTTGTGTTAAGCCCCCAGAAAGAATTTTTTTTACTTCATTTTTGGAATCAGGATGTATGAAAATATGAAATTTTTGTTTATACATTGTAGCTGGGAAAACGAAAAAATGCACTGCGTCAAAGTGTGAGTAGTACGTATATAATGGACATGAAATATTTTATATGCATTCTGAAGGTCACGCGTTCTGATAAATTGAGCAAAAGAGGTGAGATAATTAAAAAAATATATTAAATGGTAAATAAATATAAAAATAAAATAATTTAATTAATAAAATTAATGATAAATAATAAAATAAACAAATAAAATAACCACATTTCTTGTAGAAATTATAGCTGGTCATCAACTGAATTTTTATTTCTACAGTAATTTCCGAAAAGGGCCCTCACGTATTAAAAAAAAAATTCAATTAACAAACTTTTCATTTGGATTTCTTCTAAATTTACTGAAGAGATGCCATAGAGTTTTTTATAATTTGCAAAAATGTTAAATCTAATCCAAAGGTATAAATTATCTTACTGGGTTAACAGGGAAATGAATAGCATAGAATAAGAGTACAAATATTGGGTTTATTTACCTAAACCTACATTATATTATAAATTGGTTAACTAAATATTGAAAATTTAAAAAAAATTAAATTAATTTTGAAAAAGAAATCTTACAAACTAAATTACTTAAAACTATTCAAATGTTATTTTGTTTTATTTTTTTTGGCCATTATTTATATCAATGTTATTTAGGGCATACATATATGTATACCTACATGGTTCATTACACCTTAAGCCTAAACACTTCTCTCCCTACTATACTGTCCATCTTCACATCTCTCCTTAGACTTCTCACGTCCGCAGCCCAACTTAAACTGGTCCATCCACTCTATTAAAAACAAATGATCATCGTCTTTTGTTCTTCATTCATTGGTTCGTTTCAAAACAACAAAATGCCACTTCATATATTTATTCCCTAATTTAGTCAATCCATTTCTAACAGCTGTTTTTTTTATACTAATAAATATAATTAATTTTATAATATATTATTAATAATAACAATGTGTTTAATTTTATACATCAAAGAGGTTTACACGGAGAGCGGTAACTTAATTTGCAACAAATGATTCGATCTGGGGATGGTTGGTTGGTTATTTTGGGCGAACAACTACTTCGGTTATTATCGCCGATCTGGGGATGTATATTGACTTTCATTATTTTCTAAAGCAAAAATAGTTTTTTCAAAGAACCTTAGAATCTTCAATTATAATTATGCCATTTTTATTTTTAGAAAATTAAAATTTTCTTTTTATATTTACGAGGAAAATTTATCTCCATGATTCTGAAAAAGTAAGTCGATAATTCTTCATTATCAAATTTTCTTCGTCTTTCCAACCCTTCCTTCAAAGTTTTTAAGTCCATTGAGGTAAATTTGAAAGCACTTCAACTTAGTTTCGCATTAATCTCCTCACGTTCCTATATACCGCATTACGTTCAATTTAAACCACAATTTTTAATTTCTTTTACTTTCAGTAATATGAGAAGTAGTGTAATTTCACAGTTTGCAAAATAAAAATGTAATCTGACTCTCATACAGCCGGCTTTCGTGGTTGCCTTCATCATCAGGCTATCTGATAAAAAGTTAATGAATATACGAAAAAGGTCTTCAGTGAATTATTTGCAATGTGCAACTAATTAATCAATATATGCTTTCGCCCTCCCCCCGAAACCTACCTTTTGGATCGGCAATTATAGGGATTTTGAGATTAGCTCCTTCTCTGATTTCTCTTTCTTTCCTTCTGCCGATTTGACTGAAAATCAATAGGTCATATCGCCTACTACCAGAGCGCTCTTTCGTCACTCTCGTGGACATGAGCTCGACTCTACTATAATAATAATAGTAATAATAATAATAATAATAATAGCCTTTTTTATTACTTCCTTAGTATAATAATATAACAATAGTATTTCTAGATATTTATATAAATTGGAAACTAGGCCCATCTTTGGACATAGGCCTCTCCCATTTTCTTCCATGCACTCCTGTCCTAGGCCGATCTGTGCCAGAGATTCCCCACTGTCCTGTCTAGATCGTCCTGCCACCGCACCAGTTGTCTTCCTCTTTTTCTCTTCAGGTATATCGGGTACCACTCTGTCATCCTCTTGGCCCATCTTCCTTCTTCCATCCTCGCCACATGTCCTGCCCATTTCCACTTTTGTTGCAGCACCACTTCCTTCACGTCCCGTACTCCTGTCTTTTTTCTTATTTCGGAGTTCCGTATTTTATCCTTTTTCTTAATTCCCAGCATGCTTCTCTCCATTGCTCTTTGAGTAACCTCTAAGCTCCTCAGCACATCTTGGGAGAGAGCCCAGGTTTGGGATCCGTACGTTAGACAAGGAGTGATGCAGCAGTCGAACACCTTTTTCTCTACTATGGGAGTCCTAAATATTGCCTATCTTGGTTTATTCACCTAGAGTTTTTAACAAGAATCTGACACTGTCCCTTCGCTTAACGTCACATCCGAAGGAAGGAGTGCTCAAGGGTTTTCCATCTCACAGATAAAAAAAAAAATATAATAAGGCTCGGAGTTCAGTAGGCTAGCACGCTACCTCTGTGCTACCCCCTCATCAGCCCACCTCCCTTCTGCCCCACCTTCCCTTTGGTCGATTTGGCTGAAAATAAATAATATCTTAGAGGTATCTGGGAACACATATAAAATGTTGTGTCGATACATTCATTCTATTGGTAGTTTTCATTTTCACATACAGGAAATTTTTTTACATTTTTTAAATCAGAAGGATCAGGAAAAAAATAAATATACCGATAACACAACCCTTATACTTCAAACAGCTGGAAAACTAAAACAATCGCGTTTACTGGAGTTTCAGGTTAACTAACTGTTTTAGAAAAGGTAATAGAACACCATCCATTCAAATTTCAATGGGTCAAACATTTATTATTTATTCACAATGGGATACATAAGTGGTCATCAGTAAGATGAAACACAAAACTAAATTAAACATGACATCTAATAACCCACAATAAGAACATAAAACATTTCGATTGATTTTATATTAATTAAATCTGATTTTAAAAAAACATCTGGATAATTACACACTTTCATTATTTTAACACCCCGGGCATTTAATTTTTAATATTCCCAAGCTAATTTTTTTAAATTATACTTCAAATAATTAATAATCTTGTTTTCTGGTCGATCTTCCATTAAAGTCTCAATATATTGCTTGTTTAATTATTATTATGTTTATGGGCCAATAAATGGAGAATAACAGTGAATAGAGACAAATCTCTGCAAGCCACATTTACCCTCAGTCACAACACTTGTCCACCAGTTTACGTTAACAACCAGTATTCTTGCATCCGACACTGTCCGATATCTAGGACTTCATTTAGACAGACGTTTAACTTGGACAATTCATATCAGATTGAAACGCACATATCTCAAAAGACGATTTGGGCAACTGAAATCAATCATCGGACGACGATCGGCATTATCTCCTTAGTACAAACTTCACATATACAACATACTTAAACCCAGCTGGCTTATGGTATCAGCTAATCATAGGGATCAGTCGAAAAATCAAATATATAACGCCTTCAGTCACTGCTACGCCACATTGATGTCCTATTTTACGTTTCCGTTTACGACCTTATCCCATTTGTACCCTCTGTTATCCGAACACGATATCAGAATTTTCATGACATACTCCATCATCACGCCAATCCACTTATTCAACAATTATCCACAAACACTCTTCCCACAAAGCTGCCACGACGCCTTAAGCGGATATGTCAGAGGGACCTGCTCCAGGACTAGCCTGGACTCCTCTTCAGTCACGCACTTGACACTACACAACTTATCGCAGTTGCTAATAGCAACTGTTATGTCGTTGTAAATAAGTAAATAAATAAAGAATAATTATTAATTATACTTTTCCATCTATACTAAGTATATTTCGAGGGCGCCGGTAGCTCAGTGGTAAGCGTACTTGCAAAACTTTTGAGCACGCCGTCCTTCAAGGAAATGTGATCCTTACAAAAAATGTTCCCTATTAAAATATCCAATCGCTAGCGTATCTTTATATTTTAGATATAATTAATACGACGATGTTATAGTTCCCCAAATAATATAGTTAGTTATTATGACTCATGCCCGGGCTTTAACTACGAGATCATATCGCCTACTACCAGAGCGCACTCTGAGAGTCCTAAATTTTGCCCACCCTAAATTTTTTTATTCACCTAGTGCAGGGACATCGTGCAGGCTCGGGACTATAGCTTAACGTCCCATCCGAAGGACGGCGTGCTTAAGTTTATTTTACCTCCCAGATAAAATATCCAATAATAATATATAATATGTTTCTCGGAATAGTTAAATTGTAATGCGTAGCAATAATTTTCATGTTTTTCGACGTCCAAATTCCAAGTGTGAAAAAAAAAAAATGTCTCTCTGTGATAACACCCATTGAACATGAGAAACTCCATACCGACACGAAATTTTATAAGTGAATTCAGAACCTTCTAACGACGCCACCTTTTTCAGTAGTATTTGTCAAATATCTTTGATATGGTGTGCTACTCAATATTTTGAAAAAAATGTTTTCACTCTAAACATGTACTATTGCTAGAGTTAATGACAATAGGAAACATGTTGCATGGTCCAATGTTGCTTGTTGTTGCCTTGTTGTAAACGTACCTTAAGATATGCTGATTGGTGTAAAGTGAGAGAGGGAAATTCAGAGAGTTAGCTCTAAGTTTGGTAAGTTACTTGTGAATCGACCTCAGAAAGTTTGCGTTGAATAAGAGGATGGAAGATAACGTTATATTTGTGTTGGATCTTCCATTTCTTCGGCTGTATATAGTATCTTCGCTCTGGTAGTAGGTAAAGAAGTAGGATCGTATATCGACACGTAATTTCATATGTAAATTCAAAGTCATATAATAATAATAATTGAAGACTACAGGGGAAAAAGGGGGAATGTGGTAAATTATGATTTTTGGTAATTCGAATTTTTAAGTTTGACCCATTGTATAGTCCTTTTTCCTTCCCCTATGTATGTATACTTTTATCCCTCAAGTTCAATTACTCATCATTTGTGATACACATAAATGTGGGAAATTATGTGCAATAAATCACTCTAAACAATCAGTTTATTTAATAAAAAACGAAAAATTGAAAATTAATAAGTGTCATCATTATAAAAAGACACTTCCGGAAAAGTTATCAAAAAGTATCTTAATTTTAATTAAATAAAAAAAAAAATAACTACTGTATTTATTTTATACTATTTTCGTACTCATATTTTCAAGTATAGTTAGTTATTATGACTCATGCCCGGGCTTTAACTATGAGGTCATATCGCCTACTACCACAGCATTCTTTCGTCACCCTGGTGGACATGAGCCCGACTCTACTATGGGAGTCCTAAATTTTGCCTGCCCTAAATTTTTATTCACCTAGGGCAGGGGTCTTTAACGAGTAACTGACATCGTACAGGCTCGAGAGCATCGCGTAACAGACGGCATGCTTAAGTTAATTTTGCCTCCCAGATAAAATAAACTAAGGGCCTCGGCCTGGTTTTGAACCCATCTTGAGCTCAGAAGGCAAGCACGCATACCACTGAGCTACCGGCGCCCTCTTTTCAAGTTCACATTTATTCATTTCTTTTTACTTTTTAGTAGTGTTGTTAATTCTAATACATGTTGCTCAGACTCTAATTGGGGGACATGGTGGCCGTGCGGGCTAGAGCGTAGGGCTTTGGTCGCATGGTCTCACCATGGTTTGCGGGTTCAAATCCCATCCGGGAGTGTTTTATTTCGTAGATATATATTTATATCCCTCCCTGGGCCATGGATGTCGTAAATAGCTACATAACAATACATTGACATGGCTAATATGCATCGTACATAAAGCCAAAAAAAAAAAGTACCTATCTAATTTATAAGATATCTTAATGTAAATATTCTTATGACGTATCCTATTACTATTTTATGGTTCAACGAAAATAAATGAAGACTACAGGGGAAAAAGGGAAAGGTCACTTTTAAAAAAAAATGAGTTAGAGTTGGCAACAACTTGCACGGTAAGTCTACTTTCATTTAACAAGTGCAAATAAGGGGAGAAGATGATGGGTGCAAAGATAAAGCAGTTCACCTTCGAAAAATTACCGCGCAAGAAGGGGGAAGCTCTGTGCTACCAGACAAAAAGGGGGACTAGCGGTCGCAGAGCGTCCTTGATATCTCACACATCTTCGCCACATCAAAGAGGAGAGAAGTAAAAAGAAACCCACAGGAAAAATAAAGTAATAACAGCACGGTTAAATAAATTTTTCGTTCACAGCCTCGGTCCCATTTTATTCTGGAGTTCCCCCTTCTTCCTCAGTTTTTTTGTGACGTTCCCCCTTCTTCTCCAGTATTTTTTGGAAATTTTTTGGAGAAGAAGGGGGAACGTCACAAAAAAACTGAGGAAGAAGGGGGAACTCCAGAATAAAATGGGACCGAGGCTGTGAACGAAAAATTTATTTAACCGTGCTGTTATTACTTTATTTTTCCTGTGGGTTTCTTTTTACTTCTCTCCTCTTTGATGTGGCGAAGATGTGTGAGATATCAAGGACGCTCTGCGACCGCTAGTCCCCCTTTTTGTCTGGTAGCACAGAGCTTCCCCCTTCTTGCGCGGTAATTTTTCGAAGGTGAACTGCTTTATCTTTGCACCCATCATCTTCTCCCCTTATTTGCACTTGTTAAATGAAAGTAGACTTACCGTGCAAGTTGTTGCCAACTCTAACTCATTTTTTTTTAAAAGTGACCTTTCCCTTTTTCCCCTGTAGTCTTCATTTATTTTCGTTGAACCATAAAATAGTAATAGGATACGTCATAAGAATATTTACATTAAGATATCTTATAAATTAGATAGGTACTTTTTTTTGGGGGGGCTTTATGTACGATGCATATTAGCCATGTCAATGTATTGTTATGTAGTTATTTACGACATCCATGGCCCAGGGAGGGATATAAATATATATCTACGAAATAAAACTCACTCCCGGATGGGATTTGAACCCGCAAACCATGGTGAGACCATGCGACCAAAGCCCTACGCTCTAGCCCGCACGGCCACCATGTCCCCCAATTAGAGTCTGACAAACATGTATTAGAATTAACAACACTACTAAAAAGTAAAAAGAAATGAATAAATGTGAACTTGAAAAGAGGGCGCCGGTAGCTCAGTGGTATGCGTGCTTGCCTTCTGAGCTCAAGATGGGTTCGAAACCAGGCCGAGTCCCTTAGTTTATTTTATCTGGGAGGTAAAATAAACTTAAGCACGTCGTCCTTCGGATGGGTCGTTAAGCGGTGGTCCCGAGCCTGTACGATGTCAGGTACTCGTTAAAGACCCCTGCCCTAGGTGAATAAAAATTTAGAGTAGGCAAAATTTGGGACTCGGGTCGGGCTCATGTTCACCAGAGTGACGAAAGAGCGCTCTGGTAGTAGGCGATATGAGTCATAATAACTAACTAACTAGAGGCAGTTGAGAAGCCCGTATAGCCACTGGGACAAAGTGCAGTCGCATTTTCTGATATTGTGCAAAGAATAACGACGAATCTGATCGTACAATATGTCATTAGGGCAAATTTATCTACAAAATGACTATCTGCTTTCTTTGATTAAAATGCTTTTCTTAGATTTTTCGCCTTTTGTACAATTAACAATTTTAAGAGTGATTTTCCACACTTCCAAAATAGATTCTTTACCCAATAATTAATTTCTCAAAATTGAAATAGAAAATAGCGCTTTACAACATTACCCTGGCGCTGCATCCTTCGGATTAGACATTAAGCGATGGTCCCGAGCCTCTACGATGTCAGTTACTCGTTAAAGACCCCTGCCCTAGGTGAATAAAAATTTAGGGCAGGCAAAATTTAGGACTCCCATAGTAGAGTCGGGCTCATGTCCACCAGGGTGACGAAAGAATGCTGTGGTAGTAGGCGATATGACCTCATAGTTAAAGCCCGGGCATGAGTCATAATAACTAACTATACTTGAAAATATGAGTACGAAAATAGTATAAAATAAATACAGTAGTTATTTTTTTTTTAATTTAATTAAAATTAAGATACTTTTTGATAACTTTTCCGGAAGTGTCTTTTTATAATGATGACACTTATTAATTTTCAGCGGAATCGGCAAAAAGAAAGGCGAGGATCAGAGGAACTCGACTCAAAAACCCCAATAACTGCCGATGTAATGAATTTATCTATATGAAATTTGATATTTAAAGTCAAGACCTTATGAGGACATAACCTGTCAAATTTCAACGATATCGGCTGAAGGGCCGGAGGGGGTTCAGGGAAGGGGGCTCAATTCAAAATAACTGTCGTTGTTATGAATTTATCTACACAAAAATTAGTATGAAAATATAGGAGCCCCTATGTAATTTGAATATTACCGCAAACGGTCGACTGGTTTTGGAGGGGGAGTGAAAAGTTAATAATTATCAGTTATTGATTAATTTATTCTGGGAAAGATTCACCGATGACGTTTTTTTTGTTTGTGTTTCACGGGAAAACTGCTAAACGTAAATTCACGATATTTTCGGATTATTTCAAAGATACACAAATTCCGGCTATATATCATCTCTAAATTTGTATCAGAAAACTTATAATGAGTGAGTGGTTTCTCATCAAATTTAACATATAGCATGCTAGGTCACACTGAAAAACCTGCTAGTATTCATGAGCTATTAGAACCCATAAGCTCACTCAAATAATATTTTTTTTACAGTCTTTATTATCATTTTAAATCGATTGATTTGTTGGGAAAACATGAATGGTGGATGGGGTAATATGAATATTCATGTACGGGTTTAGTCATTGGTTGTAGAAGTAAAATGATAAAATAACAAAATAACATTGAAAAAGTGAGCAAAAAAGAAACAGAGAGGGGTATTAGAAAGAAAAATAGGGGGACACAAATGAGGTATATAACAGGTTTCCTTGGAAACTGTCACTGTAATAAGGGTTGTTTCTGTAAGGCTTTGTTAGGGGAAGGTTTCTAAGATAGCTTGATACACCATTACGGCTGTCATGTTCCATGAGGAGGATTGAGAGTTGTCGATGGATCATAGAAATAGGAGTTTAATACCATAATGAGGGCATATGCAGGATTTCTGGATGTAGGGGGGGGCCAAGGGAATTAAGAAGTGCTGGGAGTGCTCGCTTACCGTCGCAGATGGTCGACAGCGGTCGCTCCTAGCCTACCACAACAGAAAAAAATTATTTATGTTTTTATTTTATTTTTGAATGACTAATAAAATTGTTAGGCCCTCATTTCCCTGACGATTGGGCGATGGGAGTCGTGGCCTCCACCAGAGGTCGGCCATGCCCCCAAAAAGAAGAAGAAGAAAAAAAAAGGAATGGGGGCTCCAAGATTATTGTATAAAGGGCGATGGGAGGTGCAGGTTTTCTGTATGAAGGAGGGGTGGGGGTTGCAGGATTATTGTATAAAGGCGGGTTGGAGGTTGCAGGAGTTCTGCATTGGGAAGAGAGTTGCTGAAAATGGTTCTAATTACAATTGCCTACCTTCTTGGTAATTAACGTTTTCTCGTTTATTTTATCGCCCTTGTGTATTAACTTTTTTAATCATGACCTGCTCTGGATAAATTTTTTTGATTAAAAACAAAAAGTTACAAAGCGAAATCAAACCGAAGAATCAAAACAAGAACCGGAGTTGTCTTCATCTGGTCACCTGGGTCTCCACCTTAGAGAAGGCGATAATTAAAGATACTCCTGGATTCTGTCTCGGTTACATGATATTCTCCAATTTCATGGGATACATTGTTAACTCTTCCTTAGTTAGTTATTGTGGTTAACTCTGCTTCCTTTCACTTCTTGTCTTAACTCATTCTTACTTAAGTTATACTTCGGTGCTTCACAAACACACAATCATTCAAATTATTATTTTTTTTTTTCTCTCTTTTTTGTTTTTGTCATCCTCTATTTTAATTATTCCTTTTTGGTTCATTTTACACATTTATATATTTTTATCTTATCTTATTTTATTTTGACTATTTTTCTTCTCTCTCCTCCCACTTCTCTATCCAGCCTCTACTCTCTAAAATTAATTTTATTTCAAACCTTGTCTGGGCATCCTCCCTTCTCTTTTATAATCAACCATCATAGTATTATGCTCTGTCGATTTTTATTATCAATTTTATTTTTTTCTTAGTTATATTGATTTTTTTTTTACTTATTCTCTTTTATTTATATAGAGGTTAGGTTAGGTGTTATGACTCATGCCCGGGCTTTAACTACGAGGTCATATCGCCTACTACCAGAGCGCTCTTTCGTCACTCTGGTGGACATGAGCCCGACTCTACTGTGGGAGTCCTAAATTTTGCCTACCCTAAATTTTTATTCATCTAGGGTAGGGGTCTTTAACGAGTACCTGACGTACAGGCTCGGGACCATCGCTTAACGTCCCATCCGAAGGACGGCTTGCTTAAGTTTATTTTACCTCCCAGATAAAATAAACTAAGGGCCTCGGTCGGGCTACGAACCCACGACCTTGAGCTCAGAAGTCAAGCACGCATACCACTGAGCTACCGGCGCCCTCTTATTTATATAGATATTTTTATTTTTTATTTATTTTTTCCTCATAATGAAGTTAATTTTATGTTTTTTCCTGTTAATCTTTTGTTTATCTATTTATTTAATTGTATAGTTTTTCTCAAATGTTTTTTTTTTATTTACAAATAGCTATTTACAACTGTATACACATAAATACAACAAGCAAAGGTGCTAATAAAGAGGTAATGGCAATGTCAAAATGTCATGAGGGGAGAAATCACCCAGTGGTGACACTCCCTAGTCACTGTTTTTCTCTCGTATTTAGCTAATCACCGTCACTGTCACTGCTTCTGATCAGGAGGTCTCTAGGCCATTGACGCTTAAGCCGTCGTTGGGGAAGTACGGCAGAATGGAGGGCACGGACCAGAGGATTATTGTGGGAACTAAGAAGGGAAAATAATTTTTTATATTTGGATTTAGCGACTTCAGTGATGAAAGGTACGTTAAGGTCAGTGTGAAGGGTTTTGTTGGAGACGTAGTAAGGAGCATTGGCTATTGTACGAAGGATTTTGGATTGAAGGGATTGGATGCGGTGGAGATTGGAAGCCTTGGCAGAACCCCAGAGTTCAAGTCCGTAAGTCCACATAGGTTTGAGTATTGCGTTATATATAAGTCGTTTTGTTGTCAAACTTAGTTTGGATCTTTTGTCTAGTAGTCTTAGTAGAAGTTTATAACGTCTGTTCATTTCTTGTCTTTTAAGTCTCGTGTGAGGATTCCAAGTTAGTCGTTTGTCGAGTATGAGGCCTAGATAGCGGACTTCGTTTTTTAAAGAGATGAGATTTTTGTTAAGGTACACTGGAGGGAAGGTATATTTTCGACGAAGGGTGAAGACGATGTGAACTGATTTTGTGTCGTTCACCTTCACTCTCCACTTTTTGTACCAGGACTGAAGGGTTTCTCAAATGTAGCACTAATTTTTATTTACCTATCTTTTTATTTCTTTGTACTGATACTATATTTCAATGTTTCCTGTTCTTTAATCTGAATGTATTTATTCTTAGGGTCCCAGAATAATTAAATTTCTTTTCATTTCATTTCACACACCAACCGGGATCTTTATCTTACTTATATCACTTGGCTAATTTGCGAGAGGTTAAATACTTAAGATAACCAAAAGCAGGCTTAAATGAAACAACGGATTGAGGGAAATTAATTTCTTAAACGTTTTTAACATCCGGCATCATCTTCACTGGCAACGATTGACATCTTCTGTCATTGCACTCGATGTTGTCTGCCTAAATAAAATCAGTTCTCTTCAAGTGGATCACTGATCATGTGGTATTGTGGGTGGTATTGGACAAGATTTAACTCTGAAGACTGTTGAAAGTTTAAAGCTAGCGATGGATTGATCAGATTCCCTCTCAATAGTTTACACACTTCTTCAGTCATAGGGCCCGACGTGGGGCGCCAAAAGGAAATCAGTTCTCTTCAAGTGGATCACTGATCATGTGGTATTATGGGCTGTGGATATGGGGTTGGTATTGGACAAGATTTAACTCTGAAAGACTGTTGAAAGTTTAAAGCTAGCGATGGATTGATCAGATTCCCTCTCAATAGTTTACTCACTTCTTCAGTCATAGGGCCCGACGTGGGGCGCCAAAAGGAAATCAGTTCTCTTCAAGTGGATCACTGATCATGTGGTATTATGGGCTGTGGATATGGGGTTGGTATTGGACAAGATTTAACTCTGAAAGACTGTTGAAAGTTTAAAGCTAGCGATGGATTGATCAGATTCCCTCTCAATAGTTTACTCACTTCTTCAGTCATAGGGCCCGATGTGGGGCGCCAAAAGGAAATCAGTTCTCTTCAAGTGGATCACTGATCATGTGGTATTATGGGCTGTGGATATGGGGTTGGTATTGGACAAGATTTAACTTCTGAAATGCTGTTGAAAGTTTAAAGCTAGCGATGGATTGATCAGATTCCCTCTCAATTGTTTACACACTTCTTCAGTCATAGGGCCCGACGTGGGGCGCCAAAAGGAAATCAGTTCTCTTCAAGTGGATCACCTTATTAGGAGAACGGTGAATATTAACTTATTACCGAGATAAGGCTGGCAGTGAGCTAATTATCCAATATCGTCTGAGATGAGATTAGGTTTCCCAACTCCTGTTTGCCTTGGTCTACATGATTAAACCTAAGTGATATTGTTGCTGGGAATGGTGTCGGATGTGGGGTTGCTATTGGACAAGATTTAACGTCCTGAGAGACTGTTGAAAGTTTAAAGCGAGGGATGGATGCTACGTAACTACGTAACTAATGGACTGATCCTCAAAGTGAGCCGTCAGATCCCCCCCCCCCCCCCTCAATCATTGATTGCGCTCCTGGCCAGTGGCTGGGGTGGGGGACCTCCCCAATCATCCTTCATCATAGACCCTCCCATTTGTCCTCGTTCACTTTTGTTTTTATTTAGACTTCCTCCCCCGCTCATCATGTCCCCCCTCTTCCCCCCAGGATCATCATCATTTACATCAAACCCTTTTCCGATATTGTGTTTTTTTATTACCATTTTCCCCTTCCCTAGTCAACAGATGATCCAGGTTTTGTGTCAATGGATCTCATCGTCTAGGAAAGGAAAGTGCCATTTTATTTCCATTATACTATTAAATTGGGGCTCCTCTTGCTGCCTTTTTTGCCGACTGATTTGCTTATGACGTGAATTAGCCGTAAATTGCCGACGTTTTCGGTGAATCACCGGTTACTTCTCCAGCGCGAATTAATCACATATTTGCTCTCCATTTATAATCAATTTAATGATTTGCTATGTCGTTTTTATAGGTTTCTGGATTCACGAATAAAATTACGTAACGAGTGAGATATTATGGTTTTTAGGCGAAACTACAATGGTTATCATCTATTTATTAAGGGAGTAAGAAAAAATAATTGTATATAAAAAAATAATAATAATAAATAAATAAAATAATAATAATAAATAAAAAATAAAGAAATAAGATGAAATATACGAAAATGCATAATAATCTAACTATAGGAAAAAATGTATATATTTTTAACAACGCTCAGCAAATCAGAAATTTTTTCCTAAGGGCTGTTATAGGGCGGGGTTATTTAATATGAAATAAAACTGCCCTGGACGGAATTCGAATCCGCACCAATGGAGGTCTATGCAAGCCAAACTCACTCAGCCGCAATGGTCCCAAGGAAAAAATAAAAATTAATTAATAATTTAAAATTATACAAATTAATAATTGTGACCCCCCCCCCCCCCCTTCTCCTATGTGAGGATTGTAACCCCCCCCCCCCCCACCCACTTCTCCTATGTGAGGCTTGTGACCCCCCCCCCCCCCCCCCCCCCCCCCCCCTTTCAGAACGCCTCTGTGAGGAGGCCCTGAATTTATTACTGTCACCATATAAAACCGACGGAACCAATTTCTCTTTCAACTCTTTCTAAAATATTTTAATTAAATATCCAAGACCTCTTGGACGTTATGAGGGTACAAATATCCAAGATCATTGAATTTGATGATGGGTCTACTCATAATTTTCTAGGAAATTGATGTTATGAAAAACTTTAACTTCCCAAACCAATACGAAGTATAGAGGAAGTTATCAGAAATTCGATGATTCTTATACGGAATTTCATTTTTTCTGACTTCCAGAGAAACAAAAGTTGTCTGTCTGTCTGTGAACACGATAACTCCCGATAAAATGAATATATCGACACGAAATTTTATATGTATATTCAGAACTCTCTGAGGACGACATCTATCGATTTTCAGTCAAATCGACCTAAGGGAAGGGAGAGATTAGAGGGGAGGGTTAACAGAAAAACTCTAATAACTGCCGTTGTAATGAATCTAATGACACGAAATCTCATACGTTTATCCAGAATTCTCTAACCTAACAATTTTCAGCGGAATCATCCGGAAGGGAGGGGGGTTTTATTTAAAAATCTCCCAACAACTGCCGATGTAATGAATATATCGAAATGCAAATTCATATCTAAATTCAAAACATTATTAAGATAGCACTTATAATTTTTCCGCGAAATCGGTCTAAGAGAAGAGGGGCTAGACTTAAATACCCTAATAACTTCCGATGTAATGAATGTATCGACCATTTGGAGGGAGAGCAAAAACATACTTGATTAAAAAATTAAGAAATACATTTTTTATAGAGTATTTTTTTTCTCTTATTATTTATACGATTTATTATAATTCAAAATAGTGTAGAAATTCTCACCAAAAAAAAAAAAAAAATTCCGAATTCTCAATAAATATTAGCGCTTTTTATACAAAGGGATTTTACTTGGTTGAATGACCACGATAATTGGTTGTACCTTAGGATGTCGTACATTAGACGAAATGAAGAAATAGGACTTCAAACTTTGTATAGAACGGAGTGAGAGGACCCCGTTTGAAGTTTCGTCAAAGTCTGTTTGGCGAAATGTAAGAGGCGTCCTTTGACTGGGTCACTTAGGCTGAAAGCTTCAAGACTCTAAAACGGCAGGGAACTGGACCTGGGGGGAGGGGAGGGGGGTGGGGTGGCAACAGGAGCGATACATCAGTAACCAACAAGGCGACATTAAAGAAAAAAAAGTTGTCGTTGATTCACGGACAATGTACATACATATCTTCCCATAGCAAAATGTAATGAAAATAGATTTTTATTCTGAGACCGAAGTCCCCTAAAAATAAATACATAGAGAATCAAGGATAAATAAATAAAATAAACTATCAGTTAGCTCTAAAAAGAAAAACAAACAAAAAAAAAACTTAAACTAGTTTGTTATTGTTGAGAGTAATATATACAATAATAAATATACATATAAATAGATAAAAAATAGATAAATAATTAAATTAACACCGTAACTCAGTGGTCGGCAAACTCATTAGTCAACAGAGCCAAATATCAACAGTACAACGATTGAAATTTCTTTTGAGGGCCAAATTTTTTAAACTTAAACTTTAGGTACATTGTTATTAACTTAATTAGGATACTACTAAGCTGGCCTTTGCTAAATACGTCCTCAATCTGATTGAGGTAGGTTCGCTGAGGTCGACCCCTTCCAACTCTGCCATCCACACTCGTCTTGTATACTTATTTCGTCTATCTCCTTTCGTTCATTCTCTCTATATCTCCAAACCATAACATACCTTTCTCAATCCTCCGGTGCTTTGAATAAAACTTGATATCATACTTGAGGGCGCCGGTAGCTCAGTGGTATGCGTGCTTGACTTCTGAGCTCAAGGTCGTGGGTTCGTAGACCGACCGAGGCCCTTAGTTTATTTTATCTGGGAGGTAAAATAAACTTAAGCACGCCGTCCTTCGGATGGGACGTTAAGCGATGGTCCCGAGCCTGTACGATGTCAGGTACTCGTTAAAGACCCCTACCCTAGATGAATAAAAATTTAGGGTAGGCAAAATTTAGGACTCCCACAGTAGAGTCGGGCTCATGTCCACCAGAGTGACGAAAGAGCGCTCTGGTAGTAGGCGATATGACCTCGTAGTTAAAGCCCGGGCATGAGTCATAAAACCTAACCTAACCTAACCTACTTAATAACGATATTATTTATTGATAAAATTAAATTGTAAGGTATCCATAAAATTAAATCATGACAATGACTGAAAAACACTAATGTGAACAATGATATGTAAACTAAGTATGTAAAAATAGAAATAAGAAAACCAGTGACGAAGTTTCAATCGCACTGTACGTGCCCGCCCCCGCAGGTGGTATTTTGTGGAAGAGCCACATTCAAGGGGCCAAAGAGCCGCATGTGGCTCGCGAGCCGCGGTTTGCCGACCACTGCCGTAACTGAATGGAAAATAGATACATAGTATGAAGATGAAAAGGAGATACATTAAATATATATAAGAGAGGGGAGGATGCCGAGAGGGTTGGAAATAATATTGATTTAAGAGAAACTGATGAAATACTAAAATGAAGTGAATAAATAAACTAAATATAGAGATTGTAAGAATAGATGGTAAATGTAAGAAAATACAAATGGGAGAGGATGAAAGGCTAATCAGAGGGAGAGGATTGTATATCGAAGAGGAATTGGAACAGAAAGGACTTGAAGGAAGTCACGGAAGGGGAGTGACGGACGTGGGGAGACAGGGAGTTGTAGAGAGAGGAGACCTGGACAAGGAACTAGTTGTGGAAGGCAGAGGAGCGATGGGAGGGGATGAAAGGCTAATCGGAGAGAGAGGATTGTATATCGAAGAGGAATAGGAACAGAAAGGATTTGAAGGAAGCCATGGAAGAAGAGTGACGGATGTGGGGAGGCTGGGAGTTGCAGAAAGAGGAGGCTTGGACAAGGAACGAGTTGTGGAAGGCAGAGGAGCTATGGGAGGGGATGAAAGGCTAATCAGAGGGAGAGGATTGTATATCGAAGAGGAATTGAAACAGAAAGGACTTGAAGGAAGCCACGGAAGGTTGAGTGACGGACGGGACGTGGGGAGGCAGGGAGTTGCAGAAAGAGGAGACCTGGACAAGGAACTAGTTGTGGAAGGCAGAGGAGCTATGGGAGGGGTTGAAGAGGTCCGAAGGACGGGATCTGGAGTGTCTTTGGTGGACGGAGGTTTTCAATTGGAACATTTGGTATAGGTAGTGGGGTTCTTTGGATTTTAGCATTTCGAAGAGGAAGGGACCTAGGAAGTATTTTCGGCGGATGGAGGGTTTGAACCATTTCAACTTCGAGAACCAAGGCGAGATGTGAGCGTCGCTAGGGACATCGAAAATAAATCTGAGGTGAGTGTTCAGAATACGTTGAAGTTCCTTCTGAGCTTAAGCACGCCGTCCTTCGTACTCGTTAAAGACCCCCTAGGTTAAATGTAGGAGTCCCATAGGCAGAGACGGGCTAATGTCCACCAGAGCTTTGAAAGAGAGCTCTGGTAGTAGGCGAAATGACATATATATATATTTATAGCCTGGACATGAGTCACAATAACTAACATACCTTCCTCTATATCTCGTACGCTCCTAAACCCTTCTGAAATCCGCTAAAAAAACAGATACATACAAAGAAATTAATAATTCAATAAATGGGCAGTTATTAGGGTTTTTGAATTGATCACATCCCCTGAACCTCCCTCCCTCGGGCTCATATCGCTGAAATTTGACCTCAAATATTCCTCATTAGGTTTTGACTTTAAATATGAAATTTCATGTCGATACATTCATTACATCGGCGTTATTGGGATGTTTGAGTTGAGCCCCCATCTGATCCCCTCTGCCGATTCCGCTGAAAATTAATAAATGTCGTCCTTTCCGCAACATAACATCCTCTATATCTCATACTCTCCTAAACCCTTCATTCCTTCTGATTCTCGTACAGAAGTTCTCTAAAAAAACAGATACCCAGCTAAGGGACTACGGATATGGCTGCCTGTCTGTTTTCTTTGTCTGATTTCCCAAGGGTCGACAGAAGACTACGAACTGGCGAATCTACCGAAGGACTTGAGTGTGTCAGCTGAAAACAGAGCTCTTCATTACTTGGGGGGACAACTTCAAATTGTGCACATAACCCGGAACCACTCAACTTATTAAAGTATGAAAGTAAATAAATAAGTACTAAAATAAATGAAATGACAATAATGAACCATCGACAATGTACTTCCCCAGAACGAATTAATCAATTAATTTTTCGCTCCCCATCCGAAACCAGGGGACCGTTGGCACTAATATTCAGGTGACTTACATAGGGGCTCTTGAACCCTCAAACTAATTTTTGTGTCGATAAATTCATCGGCAGTCATTAGGGATTTTGGATTAAGCCCCCCCCCCCTTCCCTTCAGCCGATATTGCTGAAATTTGACAGGTAATGCCCTCATGGGCCTTCAAATATGAAATTTCATGTCGTTAAATTCATTACATCGGCAGTTATTAGGCTTTTTGAGTTGAGCCCCCTCTGATTTCCCCCTTTCCTTCAACCGATTCCGCTGAAAATAATGTCATTATAGGGTTCTGAATCCATGGAATAGTTAATTAAAATACACATTTTCTTTTTCAAACTTCACTATATATTCTAAAATACTCAACTAGTTTCGCCGTGTTAAGGCGTTATCAAGAGTCACTTATAAACTGACAGAATTGGTTGACAGGGTAGAGTTAGGAGGGGGTTTTTAGGCAGGTAATGACGGGGAATCCCTTGGTTTTGTTTTTGCCGATGTTGGATTCCCCGTCATTACCTAAAAATCCCCCTCCATAACTGTACCTTCTATCCTGTCAACCAATTCTGTCAGTTTATAAGTGACTCTTGATAATGCCTTAACATGGCGAGACTAGTTGGGTATTTGAGAATATATAGTGAAGTTTGACAAATAAATTGTGTATTTTAATTATCTATTCCTAGAATGGAAATTCACAAAGTAAATCTGGAAACCATAAATTATTCTGAATCCATATACGAGGTTAGGTTAGGTTACGTTTCATGACTCATGCCCGGGCTTTAACTACGACAGCATATCGCCTACTACCAAAGCGCTCTTTCGTCACTGTGGTGGACATGAGTCCGACTCTACAATGGGAGTCTTAAATTTTGCCTTCCCTAAATTTTTATTCACCTAGGGTAGGAATCTTTAATAAGTACAGGCTCGGGACCATCGCTTAACGTCCCATCTGAAGGTCGGCGTGCTTAAGTTGCGACCGAAGCTCTTGGTTTATTTTATCTGGGAGATAAAATAAACTAAGGGCCTCGGTCGGGTTTCAAACCCACGTTCTTAAGCACGCATACCACTGAGCTACCGGCGCCCTCAATAAACATTTCATAATGGTGTTTAAATTGTATCGCGTAGCGACGAATTATAAAATATTTTTTTATTGTGGACAATTTTTATGAAAAATTATAAAAAATAAGAAAAATGAAATATACATGATGTGGCCATTACAGAACTTTGTTATACCAACTACACTTACTATCTCTCTCCCCCTCCCTCTTCTTAAAATCATTTCATACTGGCATTACTGGGTATAAGAAAGTTTACTTTCATATATCCAGTAATGCCAGGAGAAAGGAGGAGCGGGAGAGAGTAATCCGTGATGTGTGCTTGGTATAAGAATGTCTTGAAAATGCCACATAATTTTTCTTGGTCGGATATTCATCAAACAAATATTAATAAATTATTTTTAAAAAAAATCATGAGAAAACAATATTAAAGTATAAAAGAAATATGGATGTGTGATATAGGAGGCCGTGAGTACCCGTTCTGTCTGATTCTCTGGACACCATGATTAATGACGTAGTGAGATTGGAATATTTCATATCCTCCCAAGTATTCTACTCATATTTAATCTATACACTTTCAAAATTTTATTACATTGTGTAATATGTCAACATAGTATTATTATGAAATATTACATAACTCCTAACATGAAAAAGGCGGACATATTGTAAATAAATAACACAAACTTATATTACTTCACCAGCTATACGATGTATAGGGAAAGTGTGGTAATATGTCAGCATAGTATTATTATGAAATATTGTAATATTTCATAATAATATTATGGTGACCTATTACTTAACTCTCCCTTGTGATAATAAGAATTATGTTAAATAAAATAAATATAAAATTAATAATAAACACTAAAATTAATAATAAATAATAAAATTATCACATTTCCTTTAGAATTTATAGTTGGTCTTCTACTTTTCAACTTCAAATTTTGAATTTTACAGTGAATTGTGAAAAGGGCCCTAAAAAAAATTTCGAAAGTTTAAGGCGTGCAATTTTGAAGAAAGTGCATGTATTAAAAAAAATTCAATTGACAAACTCTTTATTTCTTCTAAAGATACTAAAGAGATGCCATATTGTTTTTTTTTCTCTAAATTTTGCAAAAATGTTAAATCTAACGTAAAGTTATAAATTATCTTACTGGGTTAACAGGGAAAATGAATAGCATAGAATAAGATAACAAATATTGGATTTATTTACCTTAACCTACATTATAAATTGGTTAACTAAATATTATAAAATTAAATTTAAAAAATCAAATTATAATTTACAATAAAACTAATTTCTACATATGTTTCCTTTTTAAATATTTTGTCCATTATTTATATAAATGTTATTTTGGGCATTATGTTTATATAAATAAATAAAAGTACCTTTGCGCACTGTTCTTTTCGCACCTACTTGGTTCACTAACTTAATCCTTAAAACAACTCTATCTCTAGTACTGTCCACCTTCACATCTCTCCTCAGACGTCTCACTTCCGCAACACAACTTAGACTGTCTCATCTATTTAAAACAGCTGTTCGTCGTCTTTTGTACTCCATACATTGGTTGTTCACATTTCGTTTTAAAACGAAGTGCGACTAGTCCATCTTTGTATATTTATTCACTAATTAAGTTACTTCACTCCTAACAGCTGTTTTTTATTGAAATAATAATAATTGATTTTATATGGGTTAGGTTATGTTTTAAGACTCATGCCCGGGCTTTAACTATGAGGTCATATCGCCTACTACTACACCTAGGGCAGGGGTCTTTAACGAGTTGATACATTCATTTTACCGGGAGTTACCGCGTCCACAAACACACACACACAAAAGACCTTAAAGAGGAGCCATTCTGTAATGATAATGAATATTGTCAGATGTGTGCTCTACAAATATTGGACACTACATACCATTTTCTCGTTATTTACCCAAGACTCAGTGATATTAGGTTGAAATGGTTTGCAAGAGAACACCT
Source organism: Aradus depressus (assembly GCA_963662175.1). Classification (NCBI taxonomy): domain Eukaryota; kingdom Metazoa; phylum Arthropoda; class Insecta; order Hemiptera; family Aradidae; genus Aradus; species Aradus depressus. Next base: position 5,076,790 of record OY759226.1, on the reverse strand, counting down.
AACCGGCGATGAAATGATGACGTACTTGAATGGAAAATGTTGGACCTCTCTTGCTAATTATTGTAGACGAGCCAAAAAATCATAGTTTAACCAGAATACAATTTAAATCATTATTGTCATCTAATGCTATTCTATTTTTCCTAATATTATATATATAATATTACCTATTGCTGTTTAATCCTATTATTATTTACTATTTATTAATCTTTTTAAGTCGTATACATTTTTATTGTCATTTTATAACATTTATTATAACTAGGCTCAAATCTTATGATTCCCAATTAATATCTAAAATTAATATTAGTAGACCGAACCAAAAGATTATGATTATTTTCATTTAAATTTTAAAGGTGAAATATATATATTTATATTGATAAGATCATTTCTTGTTCGTAAATAAAATATATTATGTACTTAGGCCAAGGTATAATTTCATTTATAAACAAGTTGTAATTGTATTTTGTAGTTCTATACTTGAACGCTAAGTGATAGATGTACTTAATTTCTTCTTTATTTGTAAATTATGACGACTACACTCTGACGGTCATCTGACCAAGACGTCGTCTTTAATATAAGATTTTTGATTTTCGAATTTGTCCAAGACCTCATCAAATCCCGTTTTTCCAAGTTCCACACGAACCTCTCCTTCCACTATAATTCTCTTGCCAAATCCTTATCATCACAATCCCATCCGTATAATCCTCCAAGAAGGCTGAGGCGGCGTTGGCCTCGATCTACTTTAATTTGTATTTTATACATATATTTTTTTTTTAATTTTAATATTTTTTATCTATTTATCTATTAATTTTTTTTGTGCGTTTCATGCCTCTCTATCCTTTCGACGCCCCGCCTCCTGGTCTTCCTCCACTGCTGGACAATGAATGGTTGGGCAGTCCAAACCAGTCCTACTGGTGCTGTCCTCGTTGAGTTTCTTATACATTTGTAATTATTTTATTTAGTTATTTTTATTTATTACTAGCAGTAATACCCGGCGTTGCCCGGGGAACTTTGACTTTTCTCCTAATATCTCTCGTTCGAATCCTATTCAATTCTTCGACAGTACAATCATGATGTTATAAATTTCAATTATTCATATATAGTCCTTCAACGGCAGACATCCCAGCTAGTAAGTTTTTGGGACCCTGGGCACCATAGCTAGTACGCGCCATTCAACGGCGGAAACCACAGCTAGTGAATACTTAGCATCACTGGACGTCCTAGCCAGTGCGTACTTAAGAACGCTTGTGACCACAGCTAGTATGTGCTTTGCAACGGCGACCCCACCGCTAGTACGTAGTTAGAAACGCTGGGTACCACTACTAGTGAAATTTGAAGAATGGAGTCTACCGAGCTCAGGATCGCCACTTAGAAATCTAGCTGAGGCACTTAGATCAGATGTTTTAAACAGGAAGTTAAAAATAACTTTGAGCACGCCGTCCTTCGGATGGAACTTTAAGCGATGATCCAGGGCTTTTTCGAATGTGAGGTACTCGGTAATGAGACGTATGTTATGTAAATAAACCTGGGTAGGTAAACTTTCATTTAGGTTGAAAATAACCGTGAGCACGTCGTCCTTCGGATGGGACTTGAAGCTATGATCCAGGGCTTTTTCGAATGTAAGGCACTCGATAATGAGACGTATTTTATGTAAATATACCTGGGTAGGTAAAATTTCACTTAGGTTGAAAATAACCGTGAGCAGGTCGTCCTTCGGATGCGACTCTCCGGATATATCTGAATCTGTAGTATCAGTTTTAACAATTATTAAGCCTATAAACCTATATTAGCAAATTTCCTAGCATCCTTAAACGTTCTGCTCAAACATAGGGTACGTTACATCACCCAACCTGTGTATCATATCTTAAATCTATAAACCGTTAAAAAGCGAGAAATTTGAAGAATGGAGTCTACCGAGCTCAGGATCGCCAATTAGAAATCTAGCTGAGGCACTTAGGTCAGATGTTTTAATCGGGAAGTTAAAAATAACTTTGAGCACGTCGTCCTTTGGATGGGACTTGAAGCTATGCTCCAGGGCTTGTTCGAATGTAAGGCACTCGATAATGAGACGTATGATATGTAAATAAACCTGGGTAGATGAAATTTCACTTAGTTTGAAAATAACCTTCAGCACGTCGTCCTTCGGATTTGACTTTCCGGATATATCTGAATCTGTCTATCAGTTTTAACAATTATTAAGCCTATAAACCGTTAAATACCGCGAATTTTTTTAAAAACATTTTTATTTTGATTTTTGGGTAGCATTCAGTTAATCCGGTCGTTCTCTATCAGTTTTAACAAATATTAAATCTATAAACCGTTAAAAAGCGTTAAATTTGAAGAATGGAGTCTACCGAGCTCAGGATCACATCTTAGTAATCTAGCTGAGGCACTTCGGTCGAATGTTTCAATCGGGAATTTAAAAATAAAAATTTGAGCACGTCGTCCTTCGGATAGGACTTTCCGGAAATATCTGAATCTGACGTATCAGTTTTAACAATTATTAAGCCTATAAACCTATATTAGCAAATTTCCTAGCATCCTTAAACGTTCTGCTCAAACATAGGGTACGTGACATCACCCAACCTGTGTATCATATCTTAAATCTATAAACCGTTAAAAAGCGAGAATGGAGGAGAATGAAAGAGAAGAATGGAGCCTACGGAGCTCAGGATCGCCAATTAGAAATCTAGCTGAGGCACTTAGGTCAGATGTTTTAATCGGGAAGTTAAAAATTACTTTGAGCACGTCGTCCTTCGGATGGGACTTTAAGCGATGATCCAGGGCTTTTTCGAATGTGAGGTACTCGGTAATGAGACGTATGTTATGTAAATAAACCTGGGTAGGTAAAATTTCACTTAGTTTGAAAATAACCGTGAGCACGTCGTCCTTCGGATGGGACTTGAAGCTATGATCCAGGGCTTTTTCGAATGTAAGGCACTCGATAATGAGACGCATGTTATATAAATATACCTGGGTAGGTAAAATTTCACTTAGGTTAAAAATAACCGTGAGCAGGTCGTCCTTCGGATGCGACTCTCCGGATATATCTGAATCTGTAGTATCAGTTTTAACAATTATTAAGCCTATAAACCGTTAAATAGCGCGAATTTTTTGAAAAACATTTTTATTTTGATTTTTGGGTAGCATTCAGATAATCCGGTCGTTCTCTATTAGTTTTAACAAATATTAAATCTATAAACCGTTAAAAAGCGAGAAATTTGAAGAATGGAGTCTACCGAGCTCAGGATCGCCAATTAGAAATCTAGCTGAGGCACTTAGGTCAGATGTTTTAATGGGGAAGTTAAAAATAACTTTGAGCACGTCGTCCTTTGGATGGGACTTGAAGCTATGCTCCAGGGCTTGTTCGAATGTAAGGCACTCGATAATGAGACGTATGATATGTAAATAAACCTGGGTAGATGAAATTTCACTTAGTTTGAAAATAACCTTGAGCACGTCGTCCTTCGGATTTGACTTTCCGGATATATCTGAATCTGTCTATCAGTTTTAACAATTATTAAGCCTATAAACCGTTAAATACCGCGAATTTTTTTAAAAACATTTTTATTTTGATTTTTGGGTAGCATTCAGATAATCCGGTCGTTCTCTATCAGTTTTACCAAATATTAAATCTATAAACCGTTAAAAAGAGAGAAATTTGAAGAATGGAGTCTACCGAGCTCAGGATCGCATCTTAGTAATCTAGCTGAGGCACTTCGGTCGGATGTTTCAATCGGGAATTTAAAAATAAAAATTTGAGCACGTCGTCCTTCGGATAGGACTTTCCGGAAATATCTGAATCTGACGTATCAGTTTTAACAATTATCAAGCCTATAAACCTATATTAGCAAATTTCCTAGCATCCTTAAACGTTCTGCTCAAACATAGGGTACGTTACATCACCCAACCTGTGTATCATATCTTAAATCTATAAACCGTTAAAAAGCGAGAAATTTGATGAATGGAGTCTACCGAGCTCAGGATTGCCAATTAGAAATCTAGCTGAGGCAGTAAGGTCAGATGTTTTAATCGGGAAGTTAAAAATAACTTTGAGCACGTCGTCCTTCGGATGGGACTTGGAACTATGATCCAGGGCTTTTTCGAATGTAAGGCACTCGATAATGAGACGTATGTTATGTAAACAAACCTGGGTAGGTGAAATTACACTTAGGTTGAAAATAACCTTGAGCACGTCGTCCTTCGGATGGGACTTTCCGGATATATCTGAATCTGTAGTTTCAGTTTTAACAATTATTAAGCCTATAAACCGTTAAATAAGGCTAATTTTTTGAAAAACATTTTCATTTTGATTTTTGTGTAGCATTCAGATTATCCGTTCGTTCTCTGTCAGTTTTAACAAATATTAAATCTATAAACCGTTAAAAAGCTAGAAATTTGAAGAATGGAGTCTACCGAGCTCAGGATCGCCACTTAGAAATCTAGCTGAGGCACTTAGGTCAGATGTTTTAACCGGGAAGTTAAAAATAACTTTGAGCACGTCGTCCTTCGGATGGGACTTTAAGTGATGGTCCAGGGCTTTTTCGAATGTGAGGTACTCGCTAATGAGACGTATGATTTTTGTGTAGCATTCAGATTATCCGTTCGTTCTCTGTCAGTTTTAACAAATATTAAATCTATAAACCGTTAAAAAGATAGGAATTTGAAGAATGGAGTCTACCGAGCTCAGGATCGCCAATTAGAAATCTAGCTGAGGCACTTAGGTCAGATGTTTTAATCGGGAAGTTAAAAATAACTTTGAGCACGCGAATTTTTTGAAAAACATTTTTATTTTGATTTTTGTGTAGCATTCAGATTATCCGGCGTTCTCTATCAGTTTTAACAAATATTAAATCTATAAACCGTTAAAAAGCGAGAAATTCGAAGAATGGAGTCTACAGAGCTCAGAATCGCCAATTAGAAATCTAGCTGAGGCACTTGGGTCAGATGTTTTAATCGGGAAGTTAAAAATTACTTTGAGCACGACGTCCTTCGGATGGGACTTTAAGCGATGATCCAGGGCTTTTTCGAATGTGAGGTACTCGGTAATGAGACGTATGTTATGTAAAAAAACCTGGGTAGGTAAAATTTCATTTAGGTTGAAAATAACCGTGAGCACGTCGTCCTTCGGAAGGGACTTGAAGCTATGGTCCAGGGCTTTTTCGAATGTAAGGCACTCGATAATGAGACGTATGTTATGTAAATAAACCTGGGTAGGTGAAATTACACTTAGTTTGAAAATAACAGTGAGCACGTCGTCCTTCGGATGGGACTTGAAGCTATGATCCAGGGCTTTTTCGAATGTAAGGCACTCGATAATGAGACGTATTTTATGTAAATATACCTGGGTAGGTAAAATTTCACTTAGGTTGAAAATAACCGTGAGCAGGTCGTCCTTCGGATGCGACTCTCCGGATACATCTGAATCTGTAGTATCAGTTTTAACAATTATTAAGCCTATAAACCTATATTAGCAAATTTTCTAGCATCCTTAAACGTTCTGCTCAAACATAGGGTACGTGACATCACCCAACCTGTGTATCATATCTTAAATCTATAAACCGTTAAAAAGCGAGAAATTCGAAGAATGGAGTCTACTGCGCTCAGAATCGCCAATTAGAAATCTAGCTGAGGCACTTAGGTCAGATGTTTTAATCGGGAAGTTAAAAATAACTTTGAGCACGTCGTCCTTTGGATGGGACTTGAAGCTATGCTCCAGGGCTTGTTCGAATGTAAGGCACTCGATAATGAGACGTATGATATGTAAATAAACCTGGGTAGATGAAATTTCACTTAGTTTGAAAATAACCTTGAGCACGTCGTCCTTCGGATTTGACTTTCCGGATATATCTGAATCTGTCTATCAGTTTTAACAATTATTAAGCCTATAAACCGTTAAATACCGCGAATTTTTTTAAAAACATTTTTATTTTGATTTTTGGGTAGCAATCAGTTAATCCGGTCGTTCTCTATCAGTTTTAACAAATATTAAATCTATAAACCGTTAAAAAGCGAGAAATTTGAAGAATGGAGTCTACCGAGCTCAGGATCGCATCTTAGTAATCTAGCTGAGGCACTTCGGTCGGATGTTTCAATCGGGAATTTAAAAATAAAAATTTGAGCACGTCGTCCTTCGGATGGGACTTTCCGGAAATATCTGAATCTGACGTATCAGTTTTAACAATTATTAAGCCTATAAACCTATATTAGCAAATTTCCTAGCATCCTTAAACGTTCTGCTCAAACATAGGGTACGTGACATCACCCAACCTGTGTATCATATCTTAAATCTATAAACCGTTAAAAAGCGAGAAATTCGAAGAATGGAGTCTACTGCGCTCAGAATCGCCAATTAGAAATCCAGCGGAGGCACTTAGGTCAGATGTTTTAATCGGGAAGTTAAAAATAACTTTGAGCACGTCGTCCTTCGGATGGGACTTGGAACTATGATCCAGGGCTTTTTCGAATGTAAGGCACTCGATAATGAGACGTATGTTATGGAAACAAACCTGGGTAGATGAAATTTCACTTAGTTTGAAAATAACCTTGAGCACGTCGTCCTTCGGATGCGACTCTCCGGATATATCTTAATCTGTAGTATCAGTTTTAACAATTATTAAGCCTATAAACCGTTAAATAGCGCGAATTTTTTGGAAAACATTTTTATTTTGATTTTTGGGTAGCAATCAGTTAATCCGGTCGTTCTCTATCAGTTTTAACAAATATTAAATCTATAAACCGTTAAAAAGCGAGAAATCTGAAGAATGGAGTCTACCGAGCTCAGGATCGCCAATTAGAAATCTAGCTGAGGCAGTCCTTCGGATGGGACTTTTCGGATATATCTGAATCTGTCGTATCAGTTTTAACAAATCTTAAATCTACTCCCCCCCCCCCCCCCCCCCTCCCCCCGTTCAAATTTTTGAGATGTCACATAGTGTATTTTTCTATTTCGCCTTTAAAAATACTACATACCTATGAAATTCCATGACAATTCGATCATCCATTAATGACCGATCACTATCTTCATATTTAGGCCTACCCCCACTGCCTTTCAAAATTTTGAGATGTCACATAGCATATTTTTCAATTTGCCTTCTAAGAATACTACATATGAAATTCCATGACAATCCGATCATCCGTTAATGACAGCACTATCTTTATATTTAGGCCTACCACCACAACCCCCCCTCACGTTCACTATTTTGTGACGTCACACACCCAATTTTTTTTATTTGGCCTTTAAGAATACTACATATGAAATTCCATGACAATCCGATCATTCGTTAATGACTTAGCACTATCTTTATATTTAGGCCTACCCTCACAACCCCCCTTTCCTTTCAAAATTTTGAGATGTCACGTAGCGGATTTTTCAATTTGCCCTTTAAGAAAACTACATATAAACTTCCATGGCACTCCGAGCATCCGTTAATGACAGAACTATCTTTATATTTAGGCCCCCCTTACAACACCCCCTCCCGTTCAAAATTTATGAACGCCACATAGCCTATTTTTCAAATTGGCTTTTAAGAATACTACACGTGAAATTTCATGATAATCCGTCCATCCGTTAATGCGCTAGAGCAATTTTTATGCTTAGGCTCCCCTTACAACCCCCCCCCCCCCCTCCTCCCCTCCAGTTGACCGCTAGGAACTCTCTTCATAAGAACCTTCCTCGGACTTCAACAAATATGTGAAAAAAAAAAAATTAGCCGAATTGGTCCAGCCGTTCTCGAGTTTTGCGCTTAGCAAATTTAGCCATTCATTTTTATTATATAGATTTATTTATTTTATTTTTTTGTTTTAACTCTTTCATTTTATGTTTTCTGTTTATTCATTTACCATTGATTTATTACGTATTCTGTCTATTATTTTTGTTTATGTTTGCTATTATTTTGTAATTATTCATTTCTTTTTGCTTCTTATTCTGTTTTAAATATTTTGTATTACTTATAATTTTATTATGTCTTCTTATAGTCAGCACTTCTGCTAGCTGTTATTGTTTATACAGATAGTAGAATAAATAAAAGTATAAAAAAAAAAAAAGAAAATTCGAATTATTTGTATATGTGTATTTTATTTATAAATAAATAAAGACTTAATAAAAAAAATAAACATATACAAAGTACCTAAGCAAGCACCCTACCTCTGAATTACCGGCCCTTTAACCTATTACATAACTGCCCTTACTAAGTATAACTGGCAAAGTAAAACCATAAATATAATGGAAATTTTATCAGAAAAAAAAGCAAAAACAAAATCAGATTTTAGTTTAAAAAAAAAAACATTTATCTGTAGGAAGCCGGGGGCGTTATCTTTTTCGCAGTCTGTTTATTGCCCTCCATTGAAGGATTATTCATGACAAACATTCATTTTTTTTTTTTTTTTTTAAATAAATAAAAGTTGGGAGAACGAAATGATAACAGAGTATGTTACAGTTATTTAAACCAAGTACTAAAGATAACGATGAAAACTTGAAACATTTTCAAGAAATACATTTTCTCAACGGGTTTTTCTTCTTCTCATTCAATCTTATTTCCAGTTTTCTACTTGAATGGAAATGATAACATTTCCATACGAATGGTTGTAGAAAGTGCAGAAAATTCTGGACCTACAAGTCGTGGAAATGATAGTCTTCTGTGCAACTTAATGGGTCTGGTAAGACTGGGGTACAAAATGGGGATATCAGGGTAATACTGGAAACCGCCCAGATAAGTCATTCGGAGGGACTCCGTAATATATTACAATAAAAGTGAATCATCGACTATGTACTTCCCCACCAAAATAAAACAAATAAAAATATAAGAAAATTATATATATCATAACAAAATAATGGTCTATGTATTAAACAATATAATATATACAAAATAAAGAGAAAATATTAAATTTAAATACAGTAGACTCTCCCTTATGGCGTTCCCTGGCGTTCTGTTAACTGGGGCGCTCCCTTATCCGGCGCTCGCAAAATAATATCAAATTTGTTAAACTAAAATTAACATTCAATTATTAGATTATCAATTATATATAGAGCCACGTGTCTTTACGAGCACATAATAATTCCGTAACTCACGAATTTTTCATGTATTTTTACTGTACATACATATGTACATTGTATTTATAATGAAGGGAACGCTAATACAATATTTTATTACTTCACTAATACCCTATAAATAAATTATAATAAATACATAGTTGAAAATCTGACATTTATAAAAAATGTCCTATTTATTTTTCCATTACACCAGTTCTATTTTTCTCAGTTTTCATTTGATTCTCATAGTGAAAAGAATCGTTGGATCGTTATTTAGACGTTCCAACACTAAAGAAGTGGTGGGACTATGCAGCACGGAACAGTGTTATGTTAGGGAAACAAAAGAAAATTACCGATTTTTTTAACAAATAATATTTTTAGAATTTTAGATTTTGTTTTAACTATGTATGTAATTGAACGCAGATTCCAAAATATCTTTTTAATGCTTGGATAAATATACATATTTGTCAATTTAATAAATGTTATCAACAAAATACATACGTGTTTTATTCCTTAACTCACCTAAAAACACTTTTTTTTATGCTTTAATTGATATATTTTTTCATATTAATTGATGATTTCCGTTATCCGACGTTTTCTGTTATCCGGCGTCACGTCGGTCCCGGCAACGCCGGATAAGGGAGAGTCTACTGTAATAATAAAAATGAAATAAAATAAACAAACCAATTCGAGACCCCTCGAAAAACCACCGTTTCTATGTCATCCCCATCCCTCCAACTTAATGGAGGCAGGAGAGGCCACGGGGGTTTGAGTGATCCCCACGCCCTCTCGCCCCGCCGTCTGTCCTGCCGTGGCGGCAGACCAAGAAGGAAAGGGGAAAAGCTGCTCATCACCTGCACTCCCCTAAATATAATTGCTAGATTATAGTGAAAACTTGTGTTCCTTATTTTGATATTTACAATTTGAGTAGCTCTACCATGTCCCTCCTCTTCCATACGCCCAGAACTTTGACAGGTTGCGTCGTCAGAGACAACTTACAAAGGAACCCCCCCCAGTCAGAGAAACAACTTTAACGAAACTTGGAAACCCATAAAGAACTTGTTGAAATTAGTTGTTGAGCTAATTCAATTTGTCTGAATCATATTCCCCCATCAAGTGAAAGTGGTTTCCACCCCTTTGAAAGGGCTCTCTTCAGGGCATTACCCAGAGGCAACACTTTACTGTATTTTGACAATTAAAACAACCCTTTCAAATGTACTTGTGGGTTATGACAGCCACTTAAGACATGTTGACATTTCATTTCTCCCTGTTTAATCAGTTGGTTAAACTTTAAACCTTGAGATAATCTCCTATTTAAATGTATTTCCCAATTTTCTTCCCTCCTTCTCAGTCATATTAATAATTTTCAATCTGTTTGGTGTGATGTATACAAATGGATTTTCGTATGAATATGACCTTTAATGAAAAACAATTCATACATCAACTGAAAATTTGAATCATTAATCAAATTATTTTTTAATTTTTACTTTCTTATAGTAAAAGAAAGAATTGTAATCGTGTGGATATCCGAGATCGAGGTTTCAACGAATTTTCACGTTTTGACCATTTTGGCGATGATGTCGGTTCTTGTGTGTGTTAGTTATTATGACCCATGCCCGACCGAGTCCTAAATGTTGTTTACCCTAAATCTTTATTCACTTATGGTTGGGTTTTTTAACGAGTACCTGATATCGTACAGGCTCGAACCTTGGGACCTTTACGTCCCATCAGAGGACAGCGTGCTTAAATTTTTTTTAGGGTCGTGGCCGGGTTTTGAATCTGCGATTTTGAGTGAAATAAGCAAGCAAGCATGTCACTGAGCTACGGGTGCCCTAGTCTTTGGTGTGTGCATCTGATATAGATCTTAAAATGGCAACCACGTTGGCATGAAGTTCGGCTGACCGAACGATGTCCGGAATTCCGGGACACCTCGATTCTTCGTGAGCACAGCCGGACCAGAAGAGTTTGTGGATATTTTAACTCAACCTCTTGCACGAGCACCGAGACTGAAGAACGGTTCTTGAATGTGTGATGAACGGCCAGGCTAGAGTGGAGTTGATTCGCGGGTTCCAATCATACCTTGTTTGTCGGCTCTTGGACGAGCACTGATCAACCGGTTGCTTCAACTCACCCTAGCCTCACTTATGCCTCACTCTCATCCCGAGCTCTCTATACATTTGACGGACGGGTGAAGTTGCACAAATGCAATATGCACCCAACTCTGACATTTAAGGTGCTCGTTGTGCTATCTCCCGGGGATTAGCCAAACTTCGCTACGACCAGCTGAGACGTCCTTATATATAATTTTTCCCGAGGCTCAGAGGTAAAGTGCTTGCTTACCGAGCCCAAGATCGCGGGTACGAAACCCGGCCGAGGCCCCCCTTGAGCACGCCGTCGTTAAGCGATTGTCCCGAGCCTATATAATGTCAGGTACTCTTTAAAAAAAACCCAGCCTTGGTAACAAAACCAAGGTCAGCAAAATTAAGGTCTCCCATAGTAGACCCGGGCTCATGTCCACCAGAGCTTTGCAATAATTAGCGGCAAATGTCTCATCAATTAGTTTTTCGTTCTAGTTTATTTCAAATGAATTGTTGTTTCCAAATTTGCAATTCGTTAAAACGGACTTTTTGCTCCCTTTTTACTGTTAGCTTGACAATATAGTTCGTTGTGTTAGGCACTCATGGACCCTTTGCGGCTGAAATGTTGAAATGTGCTGAAGAGAGAAAAAGAGAAAAGAGAAAAACCAGACGTTAATAATAAATAAAGGGTCTAATTTATACTAGTTTGACTTGTCCAGTTGTGACGCAGTCGGGGGACAGTAGAAACGTATCTGTCCCCCATCCATGAATTTTTTATGTAGTTGAGTTTACTTGCCCTGCGATACAAAGTAAAGGGGATGTTATGAAATAGGTCAGAAATTCAATGCGGAGTTTTCAACGGAATTTCATGTTTTCCGACCTTCTCATTCCAATATTGAAAGAATATTGACTGAAAAAATGTCTGTTTGTCTGTGAACAGGACTCCCGATAGAATAAATACATCGGTACGAACTTTTATATATGTATCCAGAACACTCTAAGGACGACATATATTAATTTTCAAGCAAATCGACCGAGAGGGGAGTTCAAGTGGGTTACAACACAGAAACTCTAATAACTGCTCTTTTATTTAATGCGTTGGCACGAAATTTCATATGTATATTTTTTTTATTTATTTATTTATTTACAAATAGCTATTTAAAACTGAATACAAATAAATACAACAAGCAAATGTGCTAATAGAGAGATAATGGCAATGTCAAATGTCATGAGAGGGGAAATCACCCAGTGGTGACACTCCCTAGTCACTGATTAGCGGCCATTGACGCTAGGGCTCGGACTAGAGCATTATTGTGAGAACTAAGAAGGGAAAATAATTTTTTATATTTGGATTTAGAGACTTCAGTGACTATTGGCTATTTTACGAAGGATTTTGGAATGAAAGGATTGGATGCGCTGGAGATTGTGTATATTCAAAGCTATATAAGGACGACACCTATTAATTTTCAGTACAAACAGGCGAAGAGGAGGGGAATCAAAGAGGCTCAACTCAAAAATTACAATAGCATCCGATGTAATGAATGTATTGACACAAAGTCATTATGAGAATCGATTATGTAAGACAACTATTGAATTTTAGCCGAAACTTGGCTTTGGAGGGAGAGCAACAACGTAATTGATTAATTCGTTGGAGGGAAGTACATAGGCAGTGATTCAATGTTCATGGGGATTCAAATATTTGAACTTGTCATTTTGAAAAGAAAGGAAAAAAATAAACAATCAAGAATAAGTCATTTCAGACAAGTTGAAGTAGTCAGACAAGTTGAAGTAGTCAGACAAGTTGAAGTAGTCAGACAAGTTGAAGTAGTCAGACAAGTTGAAGTAGTCAGACAAGTTGAAGTAGTCAGACAAGAAGTCAGTAATGAGAAGGAAAGTGAGAGGAAGTAGAAATAAATCGGAAAGGGGGGGGGGGGGGGGGATTCTTTGGGATTGTTATAGGGGGGGCTTCCTTTTTGGGGCTTGGGATGAGCCCAATACGATCAAACTTCCTTAGAGCCAATAAGTTCCATGTGATTTGTCTCCCGTTCCACCCCCCACCACCGTCCCTAATGCTACCCCCACCCTACTCCCATCTCACCCCCTCCCTTATTTATTGTATATACAATATTCAATAGTAAAGGGATTGGCCGCTTGGAGAGTGAGGGGGAGGGTTTAATACATATCTAATAGTTAGATATTAGACTGTTTCTCCTTCGTCGAATTGGATGATACATAATTCCATATATAAATGGAATGTTTCATCTGTGTCCAATGAGAATTATTCAACACTCCACCAGAACCTATTCTCATAACTTCATTATTTATGTAAACTCCAGTCTGCTGCAGATTTTGCCATTAATATCCCTTGTTGCTTTTCTCACATACGAAATTATAGAATGCATTTGTACGATTCGACTCATATTCCATCGATTTTGACAAAAAATTCTTCAACAAATGTGTATAAAATACAGTAGAGCGTAGAATAACCGTACTAATTGGAGACATAGGTAGGTTCCGATAGTGAAAAGTTCATATAATCGAACATCCAAAGAAAAAAAGGAAAGAAAAATATATTTATAAGAAAAATAATTTGCTAAAAAACATAATCTTTAATTTAACAACAACAAAGATTACGACAAATGTAAAAATGTTCAACATTAAAGATTATGCTTTATAAAAAATTATGTAGCCATAACAAAACTTTCTTATACCAACCACATTGGACAGATCACTCTCCCTTCCCCTCCTCACTCTCCCTTCCCCTCCTCACTCTCCCTTCCTCTCCTCACTCTCCCTTCCCCTCCTCACTCTCCCTTCCCCTCCTCACTCTCCCTTCCCCTCCTCACTCTCCCTTCCCCTCCTCACTCTCCCTTCCACTCCTCACTCTCTCGAACTCGAAGTCTCTAGCTGTAATAGAGGCCGAGATCCCTACACATGCTCTGATGAAACCATCTCGCAAATACCAGCTTTTGAAACAAAAAAAAAACGTGTTGACTATGGCTACGCCAATGTATATAGGCGTGAATGAACCTCAGAGGAAAAGTGAAAACTTAGTTGACGAATTGGCGCTGTGAAAGTACATAGTGATTTATCCACGATGGGGAAGTACACTAGCGGTGATTCATCGGTGACTTTTCTCTTTGTTCACCCTTTGTCGTTTTGCGTTGTTCCGCTGTATTAAGATGTAAGGAGGGTCTGGGAACGTTCCTTGGGGAGCGCTATATACTCGACTCCCTTGTGTCTCTGGAGGGAGGCCGGGTCGTGAGTCGTCTGTACATCCCCCGGAGTTGAGCCTCAGGTATCGATGAGGGGGTTGCCTCCAGACTAAACCAGACCCCTTATATTCTGTCGACTTCTCACAGTCGATATCTATCAAGAAGGGAAGCTCTTCCAGATTTAAGAGACAGGCTGCCAAGTTCCCAGCACTCTCTATCCTGATTCCAAATTGATAGACGGAGTGGCTTCATCAAATCCAGGAGTGGAACCAATGTTGTCCTGGATTGGAAGTTGCGTACTGAATAGCGGGGGGTGTCCTATTACCTTTTCTAAAACAGTAAGTTATCATTTAACTGAAGCTACCATATATTTAAAATGTACTTTCCCACAACAAATATTATAATAATATTAATAAATACACTTTTTAATTGAATTAAAATATATTAAATACTTTTTATAACTCTTATCGCGGAGACGCCATCAGGACTCACAAAAAAAGAAGAGTCGGGTTGTAACACATATAGTTTTCAGCTCATTTCAAATATTTGGACCCCCCTCCCCCATCGACCCAACTGTTAGCTACAGCTCCGGATGGCACACTGACTGACTACTGTGTAGTAGTTGAGCCAATTCAGAAAGTTGCAAACTGTTAACGACCACCAAGACTGACTGATTTGGGTTGCTTGACAGGAACGCCACCTGGAGGACCTCCCTACTAGAAAACTTTTACTACCCCAAGCTAGACAAACTACAGATAAAGTTATGTAATTGGTCACAAATTCGAAGTTACGTTTTCGCCAGAATTTCATGTTTTCCGTCCCCCTGGATTCCAAGGTTGACCCAAAGTCTTCGGTGAAACTCCGACCACTATGTCCCTTCCTTAGCACGAATTAATCAATACGTTTCCACTCTCCCTCCAAAGCCAATCGACTGTTTGTTCTGTCGATACATTCACCACATCGATATTTATTAAGGTATATGAATCGAGGTACCATGCTTATAATAATTAAATATTAAAATAATTTAAATATAAAATTTAATGTTGATACATTTATTACATCGACAGATATAGGGATTTTTTAATTGAGCCCCCTCTGATCCCCCACTCTTCGACTGATTCTGCTGAAAATTAATAAGTATGTCCTTATAGGTCTTAGGATTCACATTTGAAATTTTTGTGTTAAGCCTCTGCCATAGTCCCCCCTCCCTTTGAAGCCTTTGTGTGTGTCTGTCTGCCTGTGGCATCAAAAAAAAAAAAAAACAGAAGGCTATCAGGAAACTTCTGAAAATGGACCTGGCAATGAGATAAAGTAGTTATTATGACGCATGGCTTTAAACTACAAGGTCGTATCGCCAACTACCAGAGCGCTCTTTCGTCGCTCATGAACCCGACTTAATTTTGCCTACCCAGGTTTATTCAGAGTAGGGGGTCTTTGAGTACCTGCATCTCTGAACAATGGTTTAACGTCCCGTCCGAAGGACGGCGTGCTCATTTTTCTTTTGGGCAGGGTTTCGAGACCGCCATCTTGAGCTCAGTAAGCAAGCACGCATACCCCAATATATATGTTATATTTGCCTTCTATTGTGGTTGTACTATTGTATAATGCGGCTGGAGGCTAGGCTGGATATGGTCGGCTCCAGTATATTGGACCTCCTGGAGATAAGGGTACATCTCTGTGTCCCTTCCATATTGCTTCCATTGATAACCCCCCCCTCCTTCCTAATTCATTTCCTACTCGGACCCTTCTATATCGGCTTCCATTATATCTTGTATTAGTTGTCCTCCTCCCTGGGATCTTTATCAGTCCTCTAGAATAAACTACAAAATAAATAAATAAACAAAAATAAAAACGAGGAATTTGTTTGACATTTTGTTCAATAAAGAAAAGTATTTATGGGCGAACCTGAAATTAAAAGGAATTAGAGGAGGTAAAAAAAATAAAAATATTTAACAAAATTGAAATTTTACTCTTAGAATTTTATTAACAAAACTAATACATTTACCACTTCAAAAAAAGGTCAAGAAAAAATATTTTTTCTAAAAAAAAAACAGTTTTCTAATTTTGCTGAACACGGAACTTACGTTTGCAGCCATGGAGGTTACAATGAGACTTTGAATCAGGCCATGTTGGATTTATATTTTATACTTAAATAAAACAACTTGCTTTAAAAATAACAAAGTATGAAAATACTTTATTTTAAGTATCATCATACACAAGCTTCGTCAAACAAGTAACAGCTAATAACCTTCTCGCGGGAGGGGCGAGCCGTGAGGGCTCCAGTGTTGCCACAATGGGAGTCCTAAATTTCGCCTACCCTAATTTTTTTAACTCATATTGTGGTTATTTTATTATTTTTGAACAGTGAGAAAAAAATTCCGTTTCCGTGTAAAGGGTTTCTTCTAACATAAACATTTTTAGTTGATGTTTAAATTTTTTTTATTGTATCTATTGACTTCAAGAAGTGGGGAAGGGCATTAAAAAAATTAATTCATAAAGATGAGTTATAATTTTTTCAAAAAGAGAAGAGCAATGTTTAGTTATTCGAAAGTCTTCTTTCGAAAGTAAACTACATACTTTTTAGTTATTCGAAAGTCTTTTTTACATCAACACGAACTTTAGTATGAGGATTTTAGAAGTCCTAGAGCGAACCCATAGGCGATTAATTCCCTCTGGGGAAGTATAATGTCAATGATTCACTGATGTCTTTTTCTTATCTAATCTAAAAAAAAAAATTCTTTAAATAACACAAAACAGAAACAAATTCCAATAGCGTGCACGATCTTAATTCCTAATCCCTGGCAACACGTAGAGACTACGCTGGACGTCACGCCAACGTCAATCAAGTCACCCACAAGTTGTCATATCAACCGACTTTACCGGAACAGAATATGCTGAAGCAGTCATAGAAGACGTCAAGAGGACTTGCTGTCATTTGGCTGAGGGGCTTAGAGATCATCAATCAACAATGTACTTCACCAAATCAAATTTTTTGTAATCAAATCAATTGTTGCTCTCTCTCTAAGCCTTTCTTTTCTTTCTTTAGTGGCCTGATTTGGCTAAATCCAATAGATCCAGTCCCCCCCCCCCCCTTCAGAATTTTGAGACGTCACATAACCTATTTTTCAATTTGGTTTTTAGGAATACTACATATGAAATTTTATGACAAGTCTATAATTTCCCTCTCGTTGAGAATTTTGAGACGCCACATAACCTCTTTTTCAATAGCGCTCAAAAGAATGCGACGTGTGAAGTTTCATAAAAATCCGTCCAGCCATTTAAATAAATTCTCTCTAGTTTGATTCACGAACGACCTTGTAGAGCTACACAGCCTAACTAAAATACCCGAAGGAGATATAAGGGTGTGTTGCGCCCCTGGTTCCATGTAGGATATGATAGAGATTGTAAGGCCCCCTCCCTTGGAGATTACACGAAGCAGGCTGTGGTTATGTAATTAAAGATCCGTGTTCGACTTGGAGTTAGCTCCTAATCCAACCTTGTCTCTATCCCAGTTGGAACGTGTTATCTTCTCGGATACTTCAGTCTACTGACACCACACCCTTCGCAGTACACAACAAATAATTATATTTATATACAAATTAGAGAAAATTCTCTGTTTGGAAAAGGAATTTTACTTCCCCAGCTATACGAAGATACAATTCATATAAGAATACGATTAGTATAAGAATACGATTTGTATAAGAATACGATTAGTATGAGAATACGATTTGTATAAGAAAGCATCTTAACCTAAAAGTTTTTCTACTGCGATGATTTTCTACTGAGGCCTACCTCCCACCCCTCCACACGGTCCGATCTGCCTTGAGACGCTATAAGCAGAGGCAAGACGAATGAGATGTTGTATTGAAATTTCCGGCCTCCAGGCGTCAGATCCGCAGGAATACCTCAACAGAATTCTCCATACACAAATAGAGGTTTTCCTTGAGGTCTTGCGCCTCGAGGTATGCCTTCGGTTTTTCCGTTGCGTGTGGAGCCACCTATACGCTCTGACATATCCCCTACCGAGAGCTAAGATAGTTAACACATCAAAAATCTGTCAGTCTGTGAACACGAAAACTCCCGATAGAATGAATATATCGACACGAAATTTTATATGTGAACCCAGAACTCTCTAACTACGACACGTATTGTTTTTCAGCCAAATCGACCAAAGGGAAGGGAGGGATTAGAGAAGACGCTTAACATCATAAATCGAATAACTGAAGAATGAATCCATCGTCACGAAATTTTAAATGTACTACCAAAACCCCATAAGGACAACATCTATCGATTTTCAGCGAAATCGGTCAAAGGAGAGGGAGGATTAGGGAGAAGGGCGTTACTCAAAACCTCTAATAACTGCCGTTGAAATAAATTTAGCGACATAAAATTTCAATCGGCAGAAGAGAAGGGGGGATCTTCGGGGAGGCACAACTCAAAAACACCAATAACTGCCGATGTAATGAATAAATCGACATGAAATTTTATATTTGAACTCAAACCCCTATGAGGACATAACCTATCGAATTTCAGCAATATCAGCTGAAGAGAAGACGAAGTTCAGGGGAGAGGGCTCAATTCTAAAACCCTAATAACTGTCGACAGGTCATTTTTTTTTTTTTTTCTAACTTTGGGTTTGAAAAATATTTTAATGAAAAGTCAACGTCGAATTTCTGACCAGTTACATAACTTCCCTCATACTTCAGCGGTAGATAATCGATATATTCTACACTCTGAACTCTTCATTTGCATCCCGTCAAATAGCTATAACCTACGTGTTGAGATCATAAATTTACACATTTAGTCAAAGTTCCACGTCGCTAGACTTATAGTTCAGAAAATTTTTTGCTGTGGACTTTTTGGTCGAAAGTCGTAAAAGAATTTTCCAAGAATTACATAACTTTCATCTTGAGGAAAAAAAAAGGTCGTAAAGTTGGTAACATATTTAATAAAATCTCTCCTGAAGAGGAAGTAGCAGATAAATGGGATTAATTTCGGTCTACTTACGATAACAGGTTTTATTTCTGATAAGAAAGTTGACGATATCAACATTGTAACTTGAGAAATGATTATAGGCTAACTTTATCGAGGGAGGGGGAAGAAAGGGGGGGAGTTGTGAAGAAGTTTGAAACGTCAGAGGAGGCTCTGAAGAAACTTTGCAAGATCTGAGAGGAGAGAGTTTTAATAAAGACAGCCGTTGGTGGAACTTTAAACTGGCGGCAACATCTAAAAGTCGTCGGTGGATTACCGGTAATACACTTCTCCTGTATGAACTCAATGAAAAAGAGCATGAAAAGTAAATTTGAATCCTCTGCGTCCCAGGACATAGGGGAAGAATCCTGGAAGAATGGGCATTGAGGAAAGAAAATTCTTCATGGGGCGAACAACTGGGATAGTCAAAATAATTGATTAGAAGAAGGGATAGCAGAAGAAGAATAATTCTTCTTAACCAACTTCAGAAAACAATGAAAAAACATTAAGGCGTAGTCAACGTCCAATCCGTAGATTTTCCGTGAAAACGTCGGGATTTTTTAGGTTTTTTAAATTCCTTTTGTTGCGAGCTTTCCTCTGATTTGCATTTTCTATATACATATTTACGATTCGAGACGACATCTTTAATTTTTTTGCAATTTTCAATTTAATACAGATTTTTACTTATATTTCGGCGAATATTTTTATTGTTTCACTTTGAGTTCTAGTAGTGCTCCTCAAGCTCTTTTGCAGTTACAATGACACACGTCCTATCTAAACGCGTTATCACGCTACACCAATTTTACACAACGCTAATTCGCAACAATCATCCGCCGGCGCCCACACTAACCCGATAACATCACAGGCAAAACAAACACTGCACAACAAACACGTACAGACATGCTCTATCAATTGTGACCTCAACCGTTGTTATCGCATTATTAGTCTCGTAGTTATTATCGATTGAAATCTGACGGTATTTTGTAACACAAGAAAGTTTGACTGGCTATCACTGTGCTTAACGAGCGAATAGACGTTTTCACGTCAAAAAAAAAGTAATCGGGTACTTAACAGAAGAAAACATTTCATAATGGTTCTTGTTCTGGATCTTTTCTGAAGAGGATGTGAAATGATGGAGAAAAACAGGCTTGAAAAGAGCAGACAGTAGCCCACTTCCTGGGTAGATGCCCAGGATATCCTCGGATGAGATCCCACATTGTCGGTAGAGTTATGATCATAGAAGAAGATATTAGAAGATTAGGTCATTGGGAGTATTCTTAGATTTGCTAAAGAAACTGGAAGACTAGGTCCTTCTTCATGATCAGATTAGACAGGATGGCAAGGTAAGTCATCTTCTTCTTACCTTTATAACATGTATAATCTATATTGCTGGGGTTCCATTCAGTGACGCTAACCACTGTTGGAGCTTCAATCAGCAATGCTACTATCTGGGATCCAGTCAGGGATGCTGATCTCTACATCGCGGGGACGTCAATCAGCAATGCTAACCATTATACTATCTGGGATCCAGTCAGGGATGCTGATCTCTAATCGCTGGGACTTCAGTCAGCGATGCTAACAACTACCCATTCAGGAACTGACAGCAATGCTAACTGCCGTTGGGGCTCAAATCAGCAATGCTAACCATTATACTATCTGGGATCCAGCCAGGGATGCTAACCTGTACATTAGGGTGGAACGAAAAAAACACCTTTTGATTTTTAATTTGCAATAGCGCGGAAAAGTTGCCTTTTAGTGTAGATAAGATAAATAAAAAATATGAAAAATATTGGAGTACGTCTTGAGGTGCCGCAAGGACCTTAAAGTGTCATAAAAACACACTTTTTTGGAACTTTTTCAAAGATTTTTGCGAGTCTCGATTATGTGATTTTTAATTTGAAATAGCGCAGAAAAGTTGCCTTTTAGTGTAGATAAGATAAATAAAAAATATGAAAAATATTGGAGTAGGTCTTGAGGTGCCGCAAGGACCAGTTTAATGTGGCAATGAAGTAGAAACAAACATTTTGCAGCTGTAACATTTGTAATCATTAAGGATACAGAAGTAAGAAATACAAAGTTTGACATTACAAAATATTTTTTATTTTTATTATATTTTATAATTAATAATTGTTTCCAATTCTAATGCTTATATATGTATTTAAAACCATCTTTTGTAACATTATTTGTACGAGAAATTCATAAAAAATAATTTATCAAAGTTTAAAATTTTTCAATTTTTTTACAAACTTTAAGCTCTTTGCGGCACCTCAAGATGTTGTAGTATTGCAACCAATTTTTTTTTTATTCTTTTTGAACTTAAAAGGCAACTTTTCTCCACTATTACCAAACTAATTACTAAAAAAAATTTTAAAAGGCCATTTTCTTTCCACCCTACTATACATACCTGGGACTTTATTAATTTCAGTTAGTGATGTTAGAAATTACACCTTTGAGGAACAAGCCAGCAATGCTAACCACTAGAACCAAGTCAGCTTTGGAAACCACTACTTCATCGGGGAATTGGGTCAGCGATACTAACCACCGTTGGAACTCCACTCGGCGATGCTATCCACTTCACTATAAGAGATCCCGAAAGTCTAGTCAGCGAAGCCGCAATTACACTATTAAAGATCCAGCAAGCAATGCTAATTACACAATCGGATATCTGGTCAACCATGGTATCCACTACTCAGATTACGAAGGCTGGCTAGACCCCAATCGTATTGTGCCTACCGTCATTGGCTAGATTATTCATTTATGTGGGAAATTCCATGCTGCCACGAAATTTCCAAACCCGGATTCCAAAAATAAAAAATATATATATATATATCTGTTTATGAAAACTGACATTATTGCAGAGATATTGTGAAATAATTCAAATGGACTTGAAAAATAAAATAAAACTTGTTTATTTAATATATTGTCTAATTTCACTAACTATATATACATGGGAGTACTTTCGGTATTTCTACCATCCTCAGCCAAAAGTCTTATCTCTTATGCTTTTGGCTGAGGATGGTAGAAATACCGAAAGTACTCCCATGTATATATAGTTAGTGAAATTAGACAATATATTAAATAAACAAGTTTTATTTTATTTTTCAAGTCCATATCTGTTTATGTGTCAATAAACACGATAACTCTCCAATGAAAGAATATATGCACATGAAATTTTATGTTTATCCAAAACATAACACTTTTGAAGGAATTCTATAAAATATTTAACGAAAATAAATTGCAATTATAATAATAATATAATAATAAACGTCATTATTTATTTTTCTTATAACAAAAGTACAGTAATTATAATAATATTGACAGACAATACTCATGGTCAAATTGACCTTTGAGAGGAGTCTCTACTATTTCTACTCGACAATTATACAAATACAAATACATAAAACATCCTCCTGTTTATATATTAATAATAATAAAATTCTAAAACTAGTTCAAATCTATAATTCCAGGCGGCATTGCAATAGTTAATTAAACTACTGTGATTTCCTCCATTTAGATATTCAATAAACTGATTAAAATAGATAAAACGAAATTCTTTTAGTTAGTTATTATGACTCATGCCCGGGCTTTAACTACGAGAAAAAATATATCTACTTATTAGTATTAATATTTTTTGTGGCCGTGCGGGCCATGGTGGCCGTGCGGGCTAGAGCGTAGGGCTTTGGATGTCGGGGCCATGGTGGCCGTGCGGGCTAGAGTGAGGGCTTTGGATGTCGGGGCCATGGTGGCCGTGCGGGCTAGAGCGTAGGGCTTTGGATGTCGGGGCCATGGATGTCGTAATTAATTAGATAACATAGTGGACATGGCTAATATGCATCAAACATAAGGACAAAAAAAAAAAACTGTACTCACATTTTTTCAAGTACCTATTTATTTATCAAGTTTTTATTCATTTCATTTTAAGACTCTAATTGTTATAAATCTAATTTATAAGCTATCTTAATGTAATTACCTATTATCTTGTTATGGTTTAACAGACATAAATATTATTATTAATAAAAAAGTTACTATGAGGGTTCAAAAGAGCCAGATTAAGACGTCTATTGATTTTCAACCAAGTCAGACATATGTTTTCAGAGGGAGAATTATTAGTTGATTTATTCGGTCTGGGGAAGTTCATAATTGGAGATTCTTCGTATTTTGTTGATGTATAATACAATTAGATAACAAATTTTGTAAATAATCAAAATGTGTATAGCCTGGTCCATATCAAGGGTGACATATGTATGTGACTATACCACGCTTGTATAGCCTCGGCCTATTTGTTTCGAAACATCCTCATAAATTATTGCCTTGAAAACGAGAGAGAGGTTGAATTGTTTAGGAAATTTGTCTCTGTTATCAGTGGATACCGTAGGTCACATGACTATTCAAAAGAACATAAAAAATTCTACGCTTTGAGTTGCTAACTACATGAATATTCATTCAGTTATGGGCAATTTGTTAATGAGTATAGCTGATGAGTTGAAATAAGGTGAATGAACATGATATTGTCCTTGGGGTAGGTCGGAGAATGGTGTACTATTCATTTTCAAAACATAGATTCACTCAATGGTAAGTGACAGATAGGGGAAGTTATGGAATTTCAATATTTTTCCTGATTCCAAAAATGAAAAAAAAAGTCACCGGTGAATCACCTGAACTACTTCTTGTACTTGGCTAATCGAGGCAACAACTCAAAATTTGAATTACATGGTGACTTCTGAATCCTCATACTACATTTTGTGTTGATATTCAAACTACGAGGTCATATCGCCTACTATCAGAGCGCTCTTTCGTCACTCTGGTGTACGTGAGCCCGACTCTACTGTTGGAGTCCTAAATTTTGCCTACCCTAAATTTGTATTCACCTAGGGTAGGGGTCTTTAACATCCCATCCGAAGGACGGCGTGTTTAAGTTTATTTTACCTCCCAGATAAAATAAACCAAGGGCCTCGGTCGGGTTTCGAACCCACCATCTTGAGCTCAGAAGTAAAGCACGCATATCACTGAGCTACCGGCGCCCTCTATAATACGTCGATACATTCATTACATCGGTAGTTATTAGTATTTTTGAGTTCAGGGCCCCTTCTCTAGTCCGCCTCTCCTTTTCAACCGATTTCGCGAAATATTGATAGGTGCCATGCTAATGGGGTTTTGAATTTAAATATACAATACGTCGATGCATTCTTCATATCGATAGTTATTAATATTTTTAGTTGATCTCGCTCTTAGGTTGATTCCGCTGGAAATTGATAGGTCCTTATACGGCTTTAAATTTGCATATGCAATTTCGTGTCAATACATTCGTTACAACGGCAGTTGTTAGATTTCTTGTTAAACTCTCCCTTCCCATTGGCCGATTTGGCTGAAAATCAATAGCTGTCCTTTAAGGGTTCTGGATAAGCATATCACCCCATGAGCATATCAGCAAAAGCCGAATAACGATACTTTCTTTTTTGTCTACCCAGGTTTAGATATCTAAAGTTGGGGGCTTTAACGACCTGACATCGTACTGGCTTCTATTGATTTTCAGTGAAATCGATTAAAGAGAAGGAGGGAGAGCGATAACTTAATTAATTCGAACTGGGGAAGTTCACTGTCGATGATTCGCCGGCAATTTTTTTTTTTTTCCTTTCTTATTATCAGTTGAATATTCTCAAGACTGCTACATGATAGAAGACCGAAGACAGCCGGGCTACTTATGGTTGGATCATGGGGATATGGCTTAGAATAAACGTGAGGCCTCTCTGGTGGCCGAGGTACCTTCCTGAATAACCCCAGGGCATAGCAGCGTACTGGCTACAGTCTCATGAATATCTAATGTCATGACAGTCTGTCCGTTATTTTCATGAAAACAGCCACACTCACTATCATAAAAACCATTACAAAGAAAAAAAAAAAGTGAGTGAATCACCGTCGATATACTTCCCCAAAGCGAATTTAATGAACTATTTTTTCGCTCTCCCTCTGAAACCAATTCGGTTGAAAATTAATAGATGTCTTTACTCATGGACTTCTAAATTTCGTGTTGATACGTTCGTTACTTCGGCAATAATTAGAATTTTTGTGTTAATCCTCCCAACCTCCCCTCTGTTTAGGCCGATTTGACTGAAAATGAATAGTTGTACTTAGATTAGATTTTTAAAAAAAAGTTTAATTAATTAATCTGATTATGAGTTCAACCTCGAACGCCGGCTAGTTCGGCGGCGGATTCGAAACCCAGTCGAAGTCCTTAGGTTTTTTTATTTAGCGGGGGAAAAGGTAAGTTGTCGCGAGACTGTACGATGTTAGGTACTCATTACCTACCTTAAGCAACTAAACCTGTGTAGGCAAAATTTAGGACTCATTTAGGATAAGAGCATTGGATGCTTAGGTCCCTAGATGTATACACAAACCCTCCCAATATATCTAACTATTTAGTCGCTTCTGAATCCTCATATTCAATTTTGTTGATAAATTCATTACATCGGCACACTTAGGGTTTATGAATTGAGCCTCTTCCCCTGAACGCCTCTTCCCTTCGGCCAATGTTGCGGAAAATTAATAGTTGACGTCCTTGTAGGTTTTTGAATTCAAAAATGTAATTTCATGTCGATACATCGGCAGTTATTAGGGCTTATGTGATGAACCTTACCTCTGGATCCCTCCGCTGAAAGTTGATATGAAAGTCCTTATGGAATTTTGAATTTACATTGGACAGTGAATGGTTGGGTTGTGTGGTGGGAGGGACAGTGCTGCTCTCCCGCCGCCTCCTCCCCTCTCCACTAGTTGTAGAGTGGTATATGACCCTCGTCCAGTTTCTTATATATATATATATATATATATATTTTTTTTTATTATTTTAATTTATTTAGTTATTTTTTTATTATTATTTTTTATTTGTTTTATGGTTTTTATTTATTCATATAGATACCACCATTGATTTTTTTTTTTTTTTTTTGCTTTATGTATGTATATACTAGCCATGTTTAATGTGTTATCTAGTTATTTACGACATCCATGGCCCCGGGAGGGAGTTCTATCTACAAAATAAAAATCACACCAGGACGGGATTCTAACCCGCAAACCATGGTGGACTATGCGACCAAAGCCCTACGCTCTAGCCCGCACCGCCACCATGGCCCCCATATTAGTAATTAATTTTGTAATTATAAATATAAAGAGAATAATTAGATTCGCTTTTATTAAAAGTGAAAAACGACAAAAAATAGTGGAAGCAACGGGAGGCGGCCGTGCCATATTGTGGACATCTAGTGATCGAGGAGTGTTAACAGAGACATGAACCAAGTGACATCACCGACATGAGTGTATATAGTGCAAATACAATTATGACTATGGGGTCATTCATAAATTACGTAAGGCATTTAGGGGGGGGGGGGGGGGGGATAAGCTCAATATTACTAATTCTTACTACAGGGGAGGGGGGTAAAGAATTTGATCTTATGTAAGTTTTTGAATTTAAAATCTACTATTAAACAAAATAATGAACCAGTCATCCCTGTGATTCATTCAATATCAGACTGGTTAGTCAGTCCATGGATAGATAAATAAGTAAGGTTTGGATTGTTTGAAATCTTATGATATCTTACAATTGGGAAGGGGGGGGGGGGGGGGGGGGTCAAATTAGCTTTAACCCTAGAGCGGGCGCAAAGGTAAAAGTAACACCGGTCGGCGGTCGCAATTATCTATCAGAAACAGTGCAATAAAATGATAATATTAGTTCATATTACGGTTTGACGTATTTTAATAATTGGCTTGTTAAAAAAAAAAAACGCTTAATATGCATAATTATTTAATTATGAAAAAACAAAAACAGCTTGAACTTAAAGAAAAAGGAACATTAGAATAATTGCTATAGCAGGAACTATTAAAAATTAATTTCCTTATAAAAATATTTACAAAAAATAACTTATTGTAAAATAAAAGTAAATTGCACAAAAGGCAGATATTGAGGAACTTTAGAATAATTGCTGGAGCAGGAACTTTTAAAAATTAACATAAACCTTACATAAATGTTTGCAAAAAAAAAAAAACCTATTGTAAAATAAGTGAATTGCATGAAAGTCAAATATTTCTGGAATGCTCCAAACAGATGAACTTGGAACACATTTGACACATATATTTGGTAACTCTGTTTCTTTTTTCATGACGACAAGTATCACATCTTCGTCTTTTGCTGCCATCAGGTACATTATAATGGGGGCGCCTTTCAGAATGTAAAGTTTCCAATAAACAAATGTATGTATTGAATTTAATTAATTTATGCACTATTTGGGCAATTTAAACAATATATAGTATATTCACTTAGCTTCTCCTGTATCAGACATATTAGCTAAGGTTTGAAAAATAAATGAACGGCACTGTACCACTGTCAGAAACTGATGTTAAAAGATAATGACGTGGCTTTCCTGTGTTTACATGCCGGCTTTGCCCACTTATTGTAAACAACGGAGGCCCACCTCTTGGGTTCAATGTCTACAACTAGTTTACTTCCAATACCAATTGTTCCCATCTCTTTCTAGTGAGAGTTTCATAATTTGAATTTTTTCGTGCTGTTGGTGAATTGCCCCACTATGCGGCCCCCTCTAGCTGTAGAGTCTTCGTTACGTCGAAGAACAACAGTCATCAACGTTGTTTTATACAGTGCTATTACAACAATAATTCTTACAAAATAAGGCCCGTGCGGGACTACAGCGTAGAGCTTGAGTCGCATGGTGTGCGGGTTCGAATCCTGTCCTTGAGAGTGTTTTGTTATCTTAAATAGTTTTTCCTCCCAGGCCCATGGATGTTGTAAGTAACTGGTATATTTACCACCATTAGAGAGATATGGCTAATATGCATCAAATATATAATAGGATCAAAAAAAATAGTTTCTTATCAATAACGATAGTATGCAAGTTTGTTGAAAAAAAAAACATATTTTATTCACATAATAAAATTATGTTGTCATTATTTATAATATTTCACAAATATTTCTTTTTGTTAAAATGTTCGTCAATACACACACCAACTGGGGGGCGCCGGTAGCTCAGTTGTATGCGTGCTTGCCTTCTGAGCTCAAGATCGTGGGTTCGAAACCCGGCCGAGGCCCTTAGTTTATTTTATCTGTGAGGTAAAATAAACTTAAGCAGGCCGTTCTTCATGATTGGATGCTAAGCGATGGTCCCGAGCCTGTGCGATGTCAAGTACTCGTTAAAGACCCCTGGCCATAGGTGAATAAAAATTTAGGGTAGGCAGAATTTCGGACTCCCACAGTAGAGTCGGGCTCATGTCCACCAGAGTGATAAAGGAGCGGCTCTGGTAGTAGGCGATATGACCTCGTAATTGAAGCCCGGGCGTGAGTCATAATAACTATCTATTATATAGATACAATTTATAACAGTCCGTTTATATTTGTATTTTTGTCCGCTTCTGCGATACCGTCGTTGTTCCCTACAGCTTGAAGTTAGTTATTAACAGTAAATAAAATAGGTACATAAAACAGTTGTACATATATTTTTGGTAATAAATCATTTATTTACTTCAGGTACATTATAATGTTGAGAGAAATAATTATTTCTCTCAACTTCTTCATCAATAAGGTCCTTATTTTCTTCTCTCTTTCTTTTTAATACATTTTTCATATTTGTTATCTTTTCTTGGAGTTCAGTGGAGATACCTCTTCCATTAGTGTTGCTACGACGTTCAATCTGATCATGTATCAGCTCATTAGCAAGTTCTCTTAGGAATGACCGACGTGATTTAGAAACATTGCGATTTCCGATGTAGAGTACTCTAGCGTTTATCGCTGCCACATTCAACAACGAATACAATACTGTCATCGGGCAACGATTTGATTTGCGAGATACGTTGTATGTTTCAGTCATTTGATCTACTTCATCAACGCCAGCTTTAGTATCATTATAAAAAGTTATAATAGATGGTTTTTTATGGTCACCGCTTGTAGGATCTATTTCATGAAGATTGGATATGAGTAGTATATTTTTCCCTTTTTTAGGGACATAGGAAACTAACGTCGAATCCTTGGTGAAGCCAAACATAGAAGAGAGCAAACTCATCGATTTTCGACATATTTAAATTCTTGTGGGATCTGGGGTTTATTTTTTTTTAACGTTCCTACAACAGTCAATCTCTTTTCTGCAAGATCTTTGATCAATTGATGGATAATCGGTGAACCAATTATCCATAGTTATGTTACGTCCAGTGTTATATATTGGTCGGGCGAGTCTTTTTACAACGTCTTTTGGACTGTTGCTTAATTCAAACATCCCACGTTGTTGCTTTCCTGGATAAATTTCCATGTTGTAAGTGTAGTAAAGTTTTGCGTCTACCAAACTATAAATTTTAATTCCATATTTTCTAGGTTTGGAAGGTATGTATTGTCTAAATATACACCTCCCCCTAAATCCTACAAGCATTTCATCAATGGTAGTGTTCGCACCAAGAGAATATGATGCCTGAGAGTTGGCAACAAAACATTCAAACAGCTCTCTAATAGCTGTAATTCGGTCTGATTGTTTTCTTTCCTTCCTCGTCTCTCGATCATCAAACCTTAGGCACCGTAAAAGAAAATAAAATCGTTTTAATGTCATTGTCACCCTGAATTTATCTAATCCATCTCCGTGGCAATCCCACAATTCTTCTAGATTGAGCCTGTTTGCTTTATATACACCAGCAAGATACAATAGCCCAATTAATGCTTTAATTTCTATTTCATCCGTTAGGGGAGCATCCCTTTCTCTAGTAAATGACCTCTCAATAAATCCTATATATTGATTCGTATATTTGACGATAAGGGTAATCATTGATCCATCAAAAAGTAAATTCCATGTATGGAGTACACCGGTCACATTTCTAGCTCTAGCTTTTGCTCCTGGTAGTTGAACGAGAATGTTTCTACTAGCTTTTTTTTTCCTGATGTTAAAAGGAGTTTTCTTCCACTCTATAACTTCTTGGATTTTTTTGTTTTGTTTAACTGTGGTTATGTAGATCTTTTTCGTTAGAATCTTCTGGTTCTGAATCCATGTCGTCTTCCTCTGTCTCTGAGTCTCCTTCACGTTCCTCTAGACAAATAGATGCATCTGTCTCACATTCTCCATCGGAAACGTCTGATTCCACATCACTTTTTTCTTGTAGGAGTTGGTGAAGTCGCTCGATGTCTTTTGGACATTCAAAATTGAATGAAGTGTTAGTGTTCATCCTAGAAAAAAAAAATCACATAGATAGTCGCAATTATCTCTGAGATTATATGCAGTTCTGATGGTGGAAATCATTTATACTAATAAATTTTCCTAGCCACGCATATTTATTTCTCATACAGAAATTAACTAAGTGAAAAATTTTAAAATATAAACAAATTGTAATACTTACGTCATCAGGCGCAATTATCCCACAGATAAAAATGCCCTCCACTCTTCGCATGTCGACCTCCAAACAGATGTAATGACACTGAACGGTAGTAGGGGTTGAGCTAGGAGGATACAAGAAGGGGCGTGGCCAAACTACTACCCGTTTAAGTTTTAATAATCATAAAGCCAAAAATATTATCTGTGAGATATTTAGGCCGCTCCAGGGTTAAAAAAGCCTTACGTAATTTATGAATTTTATTTTTTCAAGTCCATAATATTTATTCATGCATTCCGTGCAGTATAGAGTTCTGGCTAGACACTGTCTTATTTCACAGCTAAAAAGTTCATAATGGATAAATAAAATTTATTATAATTATAATATGTTACATTATTATCTAGTTACGTTAATGCTACGTTATTATCTAGTTACATTAGTTAGTTATTATGACTCATGCCCGGGTTTTAACTACGAGGTCATATCGCCAACTACCAGAGCGCTCTTTCATCACTCTGTTGGAAATGAGCCCGACTGTACTGTGGGAGTCCTAAATTTTTATTCACCTAGGGTAGGGGTCTTTAACGAGTATCTGACATTGTACAAGCTCGTAACTATCGCTCAACATCCCATCCGAAGGACGGCGTGCTTAAGTTTTTTTTACCTACCTCCCAGATAAAATTAACTAAGTGCCTTGGGCGGGATTCGAACCCGCGATCTTGAGCTCAGTAAGAAATTTATATATTTGTGCATAGAATTTTTGCTGGCTCAAATAAATGTTATTGTTGTTTCTTGTTAGTATTATAAGGACCCCCCCCCCTCTTAAAGAGACATCCTGTTATTTTGTGTAAACATACTCTTATCTGAAAACTATTTTTTTCTATCTAGCTTCACTTTTCCTTTCATCTTCCAATTTCCCTTTTCAAACTGTGCTATTATGCTATATATTATACTATTTATATACTGCTATATTATGCTATTTATTTATTTTTGTTTATGTTATCTATTATTTTGTATTATTCATTTCTTTTTCCTTCTTATTATGTTTTAAATATTTTGTATTACTTTTATTTTATCATGTCTTCTTATAGTCATCACTTCTGCTTACTGTTATTGTTTTTGTACAAATTGTAGAATAAATAAAACAGAAAAAAAAAAAAAAATGTACATATGAAATTTTGTGTCGGTACATTCATTAGGTACCTTAGTTATTAAAGTTAGCGTCTTTACCTTTAAAATCATATAATTTAAACAAAACAGTAAAAAATGAATCCTGCGAAACTCGGACTGGACTTAAGGAGCCTTGGGTTAGAGTAAAATCGACTCTGAAAGTCCTTCGCTACAATGGTACTCTCTGGAGGCCGGACAAAACCTCTCGGGTGACCGTACGTTATAATTGAAATATCTAACGTCAGGGAGGGAAGGCGACGAGTGAAATAGGAGAAACTAGCCAAATGGGAACTTTGAATTTATATCCCAATTGAAAGGAGCAGCAAACGGCACCTGTTTCAGGAGCGATAACTTCCAGAGATGTGTGTGTGTGTGTGTGTGTGTGTTCTCCTGGTCGGGGTACCATGTGTGTGTGTTCTCCTGGTCGGGGTACCATGTGTGTTTGGTTGGTTCCCAGGACGATCCCGGATATGAAGAAAGGGACTCTAATCTCGCATTGTTCCTTCCTTCACTCAGCTTGGGTTGTCCAATCTCTCCCGTCCAGTGGGTAAATAAACCTCAACTAGGGTGAAGAGACTGGGGTATATTTACGATTCCGGAATAACAATTTTAAGTAAAATCGACCCAAGGGAGAAGGATGATTCAACTCAATAACCCAAATAACTGCCGATGTAATGAATGTATCGATACAAAATTTAGTATCAAGATTCAGAAGTTCCTGTGTACCTGTTGGGTTTTAGCCACAACGATCGATTAAGAAAGAGAGCAAAAACTTGTTAATAATAATAATAATACATTTATTTCCGTTAGACCAATACGTGAAGGGTGGGAAGGAGAAAAAAGTAAAAAATTGGTTGGTATAATAAAATTTTTTTTAAACTATCTCCTACATACAGTAGAATCTTGATTAACCGTATTTTGATTATCCGTGTTCGCGATTAACCGTGGTGTGTAAGCAGTAAATATAGGTTCCTAGAAACTTAGAGACAGAGTAGTGTGACAATGATGACAGTTTTGACGCTAAAGAAGAAAACATTCAGAACCAGTTCATGTCCTCCTCAACTTCTGCCAACAGGAAAATTTTGACTTCCATGACGTCATGAATTTGAGAAAAATTAGAACTGAAGTAAGGAAAATCATTTCAAACCCCAAAAAACAAAGAAGGATTACTTCATATTTCAAGCCCTGATAACGTTATAACATGACAATGTACACACATATGTATAATAATAAATGTATTTCCGTTAAACCAATACATGGTAATAGGATACGTCAAAAGAATTTATACATTAAGATTGCTTATAAATAAGATTTATAACTATTTGTGTCTATCATACGAATGATTAGTAGTAATAACAAAACTATTGAAAAAAGTAAAATGAAATTAATAAAAACTGAATAAATAAATACTTAAAAATATATGAGTATGAAAAGAAATTAATCCATAGATACTTTTATAATAAGTAGACACATTTTTCAATTTAATAAAATTAAGATAACTATTTTTCAAAGAACTCTTCACAAGTGTCTTTATTCCAACGATGTTTCGGGACGTTCTCACGTCCCTTCATCAGGTCCCAATGTGCGAGATATAGGACTTATCTATAAAAGAAAAAGATTAGTTCGTATTGGGAAAATACATTGCCGATGATTCACCGACGAGTTTTTTTTTTTCATTTTTTGAGTTAGAGATTCCAAAATTGTGAAAATTGTATGAAAAATCAACTTCGAATTTATAAGTGATTACTAAACTTCTCCTATTCTTCGTATATAAAGACTTCTATTAAAAAGGTTACAAATAAAGGAAAATGTATGTGATGTGGACATAACAGGACATTCTTTTACCAATCACTCCTAAGATTACTCTTTCATATCGCCTACTACCAGAGCGCTCTCTCGTCACTCTGGTGGACATGAGCCCGACTCTATTGGGGGAGTCCTAAATTTTTTTTCTACCCTAAATTTTTATTCACCTAGGTCAGGCGTCTTTAACGAGTACTCGACATCGTATAGGCTCGGGATCATCACTTAACTTCCAAAGGACGGCATGCTTAAGTTTATTTTATCTCCCGAGATAAAATAGACTAAGGATCTCGGTCGGGTTTCGAACCCACGATGTCTGTAGGCGAACTATAGAATTGCTGACCGATTACGTAACTTACTCTATACTTTGTAAAGCTGGACGAGGAGGAACCCTTATAACACTTTCATATAACTCCCAGGAGAGACACTCTAAGTAGGACATTACTCTCTCGAATGTCTTATAAAAGCAAAGCTGTATATAACTGTAAGCTTCTTTGTTCAATTTTTGAAAGACCACAGCTTATTTTTTTTTTAAAAGCTTCTCCTACTTCACAAAATTACTTACGTGCCTCTCTTTTAAAGATGGTCTGAGTCAAGAATGTCTGGACACGCAAAACGCAGAACCTGGCTAAAGTTACCTTGCAGAATTCCTTAGTATCACAATTTTTATGTTATACGAAATATAGAGAAAGTTATGTAATCGGTTAGAAATTCACCAGCAATGTACTTCCCCAGGCCGAATTAATGAACTAATTTACGCTCTTTTCCTCAAAAACTTTGCGCTAATATTCAACAGGTGACTTAGATGGTGGTGGGGGGGGGGGGGGGGGGGGGCTCCTAAATCCTCATACTAGTTTTTTGTGTCCTGTAATGTAATTAAAAGCGACCTGCATCTCTTAATATAAAAAAAAAACTGCAATAACTGCCAATTGAATGAATGTAACGACACGAAATTTGATATGCGTAACCAAAACCCCATAAGGACAATACCTATCGATTTTCAGCCAAATCGGCCAACGGGGAGTGGGAATTAAGGGGAGGTGGTCTCTAGCTGCAGGGGGTCACACTGGTTGTCACACTGGTACTCGCCTGGTTGTTAATGGCTTCGTTGTGAAATCAATTGTTATTTCTCAAATTGTTAATTATTGTAAATATTATTTGTATTTATGTTACTTTTTTTTTTTTTAGATGTCATTGTATAAACTGTGGTCAAATGAAACTCAAAATATTAGATAACTGATGGAATTTTGATATCACTGTTACATAGATATTGTTACTTATAAAATATATTTATATATATTTTTCTGAACATTTTAATTGAAATTTATAAATTACAATTAAAATGTTCAGAAAAATAACACAAATTGTCTATTGTTTTTAACTGCCGTTGTAAGGAACGTATCGACACAAAATTTCATATATGAATTCGAAACCCTTTCACGACGAAACTTATTAATTTTCAGCGATTTGGAGCGAAGGATAGGGGGAGTTCTGGGGTGGGGTTCAATTCAAAATCCCTAATAACTGCCGATGTAATGAATGTATATGTTACTGTTAATTTGATAAATTTAGTTATTATACATAATAACTGGTTATTTTACAAAATAACTACCGTTCTTGGTTAATATGACAAATTATTCACAGTTTCTTAATATTTATCATATTAACCAGTTATTATACATAATATAAAACTCTCATACATTTTTTACTTTTGTCACAAATTAATCATATTAACTGGCTATTATGCATAATAGCTGAAAACCTGTGGCTTTACCCGGGTAAAGTATATGTTAAAGCTAGAACTGTACTACTTCAAATATAGGAACGACGGGAGGGGCAGATATATCATCCCGCCGGCGGAACGCCGGCAAATACCCCCCCAAATTTTGTAATATTTCGATTTATGTTTGTTCTAGGAATTTATGTACCCAGATGAATGATTATCGCTGTTAGACAGCTTACAACAATGGAAATTGAGGTGTGGTCGAGCTAATTAATAAGTACCTAATCTTTATTTGTTCAAATAAATAAGGACCTACCTAATATTTGTCTTATTTATTTATAATAGCAACAATTATGTATAATAGCCACACTAGTTTGGCTATTATACAATTTACTAAGTAGTAAATTCAACGAAATTAATCACTTTAGCTGTTCACGTTGGATATTTTACAAAATAACCAGATAAAGTAATAATTTTTTTTTCAATTTGCCATATTAACCAGTTTTTTGGTTATTATATAAAATAACCGGTGATTATACATAATAGCAGATTTATCAAATTAACAGTAACATATAGACAGAAAATTTAGTATGAGGATTTAAGGGACCCTATGTAAGTCAACAAAGTTGAATATTATTACAAAGGAGGGGGAGCTCAAAGTTAATTGATTAATTTGTGCTGGGGAAGTAATTCGCGGACGATTTGTTTTGTATTTTGCAACCAGGAGCTCTGAGAGCAAACATGAGTTAGGTAGATCTGGGCTGTACAAACCCTCTCTCTGTTCTCTTTAATCTCAGGCCACTGGGCAGGCTCTATGTTGCCCAATTTATTGGTCTAGTTTCCAATTCCTAGACCAATGGATGATCCACCTACCTTTAAGCCCACTGTTATTGGCCCCAACTGTTAGCACCAATATCTGTAATATTTACATAATTAACGAATATTTCACCCTACATGTTTACACTGATTAGTCCCACCATAAATTCCACTTGGTTTTCATCCGATAATAACAGTTAAAATAAAGTCGTCGGTGACTCACCACAATGTACTTCCCCACAACGAAATATTCAACTTTTTGCTCCCCCTCCAAAACCAGTCGCCCCTTCGCACTAATATTCAATAGTTAACTTACATAAACGTTAGAGATATTTTCGCCAGAGATCTAGTGGAAGTTCATTGTAAATACTACTGAATAAAACACTTAGAACGAGTCAAAAAATTCCACTTTATTTATATGAATAACACAATATATTTCGCTCGTTAGAGCATTCTCAAGTGTACAGGATACAGACTTATGACTGGTGGTAATATATTTTTCAAAAATTTATGATAGAGGGGGGGGGGGGGGGGGGGTTGGCGGAGCGGGGTAGGAGGGGAAGAGTGAGGTAGGGTGACAGAACAGGAGGGGGGGGGGGGGGTTGGCGGAGCGGGGTAGGAGGGGAAGAGTGAGGTAGGGTGACAGAACAGGAGGGGGCGGGGGGAACCTAACATACTATATCAAAATTAGTCAGAAAAAAATTAATTAATTTGTGATATAGTTAATAGGTTAACATTGAGATTTAATTTTTTTCTGATTAATTTTGATATAGTATGTTAGATTCCCCCCCCCCCCCCCCCCCCCCCCTCCTGTTCTGTCACCCTCCCTCACTCTTCCCCTCCTACCCCTCCCCGCAAACCCCCCCCCCCCCCCACCATCTATCATGAATTTTTTTTTAATATATTACCACCAGTCATAAGTCTGTATCCTGTACACTTGAGAATGCTCTAACGTGGGAAATATATTGTGTTATTCATATAAATAAAGTGGAATTTTTTGACTCGTTCTAAGTTTTTTATTCAGTAGTAATTACATAGGGGTGTTTCTTAAACTTTTCTTGGATGATGAAACGTTAATTTTTTCCAGAGGTGTTTTTTTTCATTTTGACAATATTTTGGGACACTTCCTCATCCCTTCTTCTGGTCACTATGAACATTTTTCTTCCGGTGACCCTTCTTTTTAAAGCCAAAACCTTGACTGTGGCGGTCTTTCTCTCTCTCTTCCAAGAACTAATTGACGGGGTTAAAATCAAAATGGTCCAAGTAACATTTTTCGGGTACAAAAATGATAGTTCCTTTCAGGAAAAAAGTTGTACAAGTGAAATCTTAGCCAGTGCTGAGATATAGTGGCAAATCACTTATTCCATTTTGGTGACACGAACAAGTAACTTAAATATATCAATAATGACCTTCAAATTAAGATTTTTATTCATAAAGAAAAAAAATATTTCCGGTTTCGATAAATTATAGATTTTTTAAATCAGTTAAGAACTTAATGCACAGTTTCTTTCACGTTTTAAAAATATCACTTAGATCAGTTTGATTCTAACCCCGTCATTTGTTAAAAAAGTCCGAGGTAGTTTACTGATTGGTCCGCCCACCAGCCAATCATAATTCTGGAATCCATCTCTGATGGTATCCCTCGACGGTGGCGCCCTTAGTTCACTTTCAAATAATGGTGGCCATGTGGTCCACCAACAACCAATCCCAAAATTAATTAACCTTCTGTTGTTCATAAGTCCATTACCAGGCGGCGCTCATGTTGGTGCCCGACTCCAGACTTGGTCTTCTTAGCGTTGAGCTGGAATAGTACCGGCTACCACAAGGTTTTGGCTATAAAAAGGAGGGTGTCCCCAGGAGGAAAATGTTTATAGTGACCAGAAGAAGGGACGTGAAAGTGTCCCGAAATATTGTCAAAAAAATAATATTTCTCAGGAGTTTCAAGGAGATAATAATAATAAAAATTAAAAAGGAGCCATTCTGTGATGATGCTAATGAATATTGTCGTTGTGTGGTCTGCAAGTATTGGACAGTACATACCATTTTCTCGCTATTTGCCCAAGACTCAGTGATATTAGGTTGAAATGGTTTGCAAGAGAACAACTAACCGGCGATGAAATGATGACGTACCTACTTGAATGGAAAATGTTGGACCTCTCTTGCCAATTATTGTAGACGAGCCAAAAATATCATAGTTTAACCAGAATACAATTTAAATCATTATTTTGATTTAATGCTATTCAATTTTTCCCAATATTATATAGGTTTAAGTTTTAAGAGTCATGCCCGGGCTTTAACGACGAGGTCATATTGCCTACTATCAGAGCGCTCTTTCGTCACTCTGGTGGACATGAGCCCGACTCTACTGTGGGAGTCCTAAAATTTGCCTACCCTAAATTCTTATTCACCTAGGGCAGGGGTCTTTAACGAATACCTGACATCGTATAGGCTCGGGACCATCGCTTAACGTCCCATCCAAAGGATGGCGTGCTTAAGTTTATTTTACCTCCCAGATAAAATAAACTAAGGACCTGGGTCGGGTTTCGATCTTGAGCTCAGAAGGCAAGCTCGCATACCGGCGCCTTCCCAATATTAAATATATAATATTACCTATTGCTGTTTAATCCTATTATTATTTACTATTTATGAATTTTTTTAAGTCGTATAAATTGTTATTATCATTTTATAACATTTATTAATTAGGCTCAAATCTTATTATTCACAATTATTATCTGAAATTAATACTAGTATACCGAACCAGAAGATTATGATTATTTGGATTTAAATTTTAAAGGTAAACTATATATATTTATAGTTGTACTTAATTTTTTAATAATTTCATTTCTAAACATAATTTCTTCTTTATTTGTAAATTATGACTACACTCTGACGGTCATCTGACCAAGAGGTCGTCTTTGGTGTAAGATTTTTTATTTTAAAATTATTTGTATATGTGTATTTTATTTATAAATAAATTTCAATTCTTTATTCAATTCTTTATTAGCCTTTAAGAAATACATCTTTTAGGCTCAGGGTTCGGCCTGTTTATGATATATACATTATTCAGTTTAAAAAAAGTACAAATAAATGAAAATAGACAATAATAATAATAATAAAATACAAAGTAATATAGAACCTAAATGTTAATTAACAAATTAAAACAAAAATAAAAATGGTATTTTATTTGAAAACTTCAATGTCCTCTAATTTTTAGCGCCCTTACTATGCATAGTATGATATTATTGAGGTTTTGGTTGTTTGTAATGTTGAAAAGGGTCTTGTGAGGTTGCGGGCTCTTTAGTGCTTCTACCAGGTACTTTTTTCTTAGTTGGCTGAAGGCTGGACACTCCATGAAGAAATGGTGGATGTCGTCCGGTCGGTCTTCGTTGCAGACACTACAGCTGTCTTCCCTGTTGAAGAGGTAGGTCACTCCTCCCACCGTCACTCTAGCCAGGCTTTCTCTACACAGCCGTATCTGAGCCAACACTCTCGTCCTCTCGATATTTGTCCTCAGCTTTAAGTAGACGTTGTAACAGTAAATATCCTTGTATGTGAGGTTATAGTTAGATTCGAGAATGTGCTGAATGTCTCTATCGCGGCTCCTTTCTTCAAATCTACTCACAATCTTTTTCTTATGCCTGCTGATAAGATCAGGGTCCTGAGTATCCCATAACCATGAATAGCCTAGTATTTTATTTATAAATAAATAAAGACTTAATAATAAAAAAAAAAAAAACTCTGAAAAAATGCTGGAAAAAGTCATCATTACATAGGGGCTTCTAAATCCTCAAACTAACTTTTGTGTCGATAAACTCATTACATCTGCAGTTATTGAAGATTTTACATTTATTACAATGGCAGTTATTTGTTTTTATTATAAGCTTCCACCCTCATCCCCTCATTTCCTATTATCGATTTGGATGAAAATCAATAGCTGACATCGTTCTTATATATTTCATGTCGATAAATTTATTACATCGGCAGTTATTGGAATTTCTGATGACTCTGCCCTCCTCTTCGGTTGATTTAACTAAAAATTAATAGGTGTCATCGTTACTTTGAATTTGAATTTAATAACAAATTTCATGTAAGACATTCATTACAAAGTTAAGAAGTTATTGAACTTTTCAATGTTAGCAGTATTAGTAACAGTCGTTTGGTTTTGGAGGGGAGTGAAAAATTAATTGATTAATTTATTCTGGGGAAGTACGTAGCCGTTGATTCACCGACGACTTTTTTCTTTACGGGGTAACAATGTATAATAAACAAATTATCAGAGACAATAAAATAACACACTGAGTGGTTAGTGTTAGTGCTATATATTTTCAAGGGGGCAACATTAAAGCCTTTGTTGTTTTACTGTAGAACGTTAACCAAAGGGCCAAAGTTGCAGAAGACCTTCAAAGGGCTGGGCTGGCTAAGAGCCCTTCAGATGGTCCTTCTTCTAACTTTAATTAACGGTGATTAATTCTTCTTTCCTTAAATATCCTATTATTTTTTCACGCCTTAAAAGACACTTTGTTTGAGGAATAAGTTTTGACATCCATTATAATTTATTTCACTTTTGAAAAATTTAATAATAAATAGTTGTGTTACCCGGCGAAGTCCTGTTAGTAACTTTAAGCAGCTTAGAAAAATATTAATTGAAATATTTCAGGTTAGGTTTTATGACTCATGCCCGGGCTTTAACTACGAGGTTATATCGCCTACTAACAGAGCGCTCTTTCGTCACTCTGGTGGACATGAGCCCGACTCTACTATGTGAGTCCTAAATTTTGCCTACCCTAAATTTTTATTCACCTAGGGCAGTGGTCTTTAACGAGTACCTACCTGACATCGTACAGGCTCGGGACCATCGCTTTCGTCCCATCCGAAGGATGGCGTGCTTAAATTTATTTTACTTCACAGATAAAATAAACGTTCTTGAGCTCAGAAGGCAAGCACGCATACCACTGACCTACCGGCGCCCTCTGCCCTTGCAATATATTTATAAAACTGGCGGTG
Organism: Aradus depressus; assembly: GCA_963662175.1. Taxonomy (NCBI): domain Eukaryota; kingdom Metazoa; phylum Arthropoda; class Insecta; order Hemiptera; family Aradidae; genus Aradus; species Aradus depressus. The sequence continues at coordinate 5,035,639 of OY759226.1, read as the reverse complement.
TGTGGGGTTCATTAAATATTTTGTCAAAAGACTGATGTAGTATTTCATATTTTTGTGAACTTAGAAGTGGTGGGTCGCTTGCGGATATCAAAAAAAAAGGTCGCCGGTAATTCACTGGCTATGTACTTCCCCAGCAAGAATCGTTTAAGTTTTCGCTCTCCCCCTATAGAAACTTACATAAAATTCTCATACTAAATTTTGTGTTGATACATTTTCCCCCCTAATTGCCCCTTTTTTTTGTTCGATTTGGCTGAAAATTAATAGGTGTTGACTTTTAAGGGTTCTGAATACACATAATGTGTCGATACATTATTTTTATCGGGAGTTATTATACACATAAACAGTATTTTGTTTTTTAATTTTTGAAATCAGGAGGTGGGAAAACATGAAATTCTCTTGAAAACTCCTCATCGGATGAACCGATTACATATTTCTCCTATAGCTTGGGAGAATCATCGACAATGTTCTTCCCCACTACAAATTAAAGTTTCGCTCTCTCTCCAAAAATAATACACCATTCGAGCTAAACATGCACAATTGACTTACATAGGGATATTGGAAGAATGATACATTCATTTATTCGGCAGTTTTTTTTTTTTACGCATCGGCTGCTGTGGCCATTAGAGTTTCCGAAATAGGATTAGCGGTAACGATGGAAAAGTATGGTGAGAAGTGACGGACACTCTCCAGAGATAGCGTCGAATCTAGGAAGGAAAGGATGATAGGTAAAGGATTAAATAACTTCCCCTATACAACATACAGCTGAGATAGTAAAAAAGGTTTGGATCTTTCCTTAGCTATTGTGAAGGAAAAATAATGGGAAAATGTGAGGACATTCAGATTTAAAGGAGAGTATAAATCTGGAGGGGACGTATTGAAGCCCCCCCCCCCCCCCCCCCACACACACAATTTTTTCTACAAAAACCGTCCTGGCATAAGCTTACAAGGATATCCTACATGGACACAAAGCATCCCGGAGCCATTGTAGTGTTGAACACTGTACACGCTAATTAAATTCTTTTCAAATTTTACACGGGAAAGACTGGGGGGGGGGGGGGGGCACTTATTATATATCATCCGCAAATTTAATAAATCTAGTCAGAGCTTTTTTTGGAATTTTGTTCATGGATAGCCTCTTGTGAGAAGACCAAAAAAACCCCCATTGTCCCGGGATGGACATCATCGTTCTTTCTTATTTTTAAATTAAATTTTTTGATCTAAAGAAAAATATGTGCGGATCCAGAGGGGTTTTAGGGGGGCGATAGATGTTTTACTCGATGTGGGGAGGTAAAAAAGAAAAGAAAATGGCTGAAAAAAAAAAATCGTCGGTGAATCCGGCTCTGTGGTTGGCTGTGAAGTGGCTTCTGAATTCCGATACAAAATGTTGTATCGATACATTCATTACATCGGTAGTTATTAGGGTATTAAAGTCGTGCCCCCTTCTCTGCCCTTCTTATGAAATTTTGAATTTATATATATAATTTGATGTCGACACATTCATTACATCCAGGGGCGTATCTACCGCTGTAGCAATGATGCAGGGCCCCCAAGCTAGAGGGCCCCCACCATGTGTGATGTATAAAAATAATACACACATTAAGATAATTAAATTATAAACATTAAAATGTTTTATTTAGTGTGTGTAGAGAGAGTCGAGGCCTAGCTATGGCGGTGGTCTGAGTGAAAATGTAGAGTGGTGTTTATGTTTATATTGAAATGAACTAAATAGGATTGTATTGACGGTGAAACTGATCCAAAAAGAAGGTACTTTTATTTGTTTATATGTACAGGATATATGCTCAGAAATATATAACTTAATTTTAGAGAATGGCCCAAAATATAAAACAAAAAGATTGAATTATGTATCTTAAACTTCTCTGGGATGTTCCACTTTTCGTTGTTTCCGGCATTTTTTCCTCCAGAGGTGTCTTCTTTTTTCTTCGTTGGACAATATTTCGGGACAATTGCAGGTCCCTTCTTCTGGTCACTATGAACCAAAGAGTGACATCGTTCATAGTGACCAGAAGAAGGGACCTGCAATTGTCCCGAAATATTGTCCAACGAAGAAAAAAGAAGACACCTCTGGAGGAAAAAATGCCGGAAACAACGAAAAGATTGAATTAGTTTAAGAATTTAGTTTTTAAGATTTTTTTTCTTTCGATTTTTGTTTGTTTCAATGTTTAGTTTTTAATTTTAATAATGTAGATTTAAGAAAATAAACCCAATATATGTTCTCAAAAATTCTATTCTATTCATTTTCCCTGTTGGCCCAGTAAGATTATTTGAAACCTTTGGATTAGATTTTATATTTTCTCAAAATTTAAAAGACAAGATGGCATCTCTTTAGAAATCCAAATGAAGAGTTTGTTAATTGAAATTTTTTTAATATACGTGCACTTTGTTCAAAATTGCACGTCTTGAACTTTTGATATTTTTTAGGGCCCTTTTCGAAAAACTACGTAGAAATCAAAGAGATCAAATTTCTACAGGAAATGTAGTAATCCTTGTTGTTTATTTAATTATTATTATTATTTCATTATTATTAATTATACAATATTTTTATTTGTTTATCATTTATTTAAGTTTAACATTTAACATTTAAACCTTTATAAGCATTTTCATTACCACACATGCGTAAGCAAACAATCGTAAATTGTTATCCATAGTCATATTGATAAAAGCCAAACCCTAATTAATAAATAATAAAACACTCCTCCGCAGTTCTATATTACTCTCGGCCAAGTACCATATAGGCAGTCAATATGCTTTCGAAAACGGCTGATATTCACACTGGGTCTTTTTACCAGAAAAAAAAAAGTCTCTTACCCCGAAAAATGACAAGAACGTCTATCCGACTTATCAATATTCTCCATAGAAAAAGAAAAAAAGAAGAATCCTTCAGCTATGGATAAATACGTTCGCCAAAAAACAGGCAAGAAAAGTACCTATTTACTAGAATATTTTTTTAGAGTTACGTTTCTTAATATGTATTGTTGTTTTTGTTATTTTCAAATATATTCTGTTTACCCGAATGTTTTTGTTTGTTTCCCAAAAAAGGGTCCCCAAGAAATTTTGATACAGAGCCCACTCATGGTACCCTCCTCTTTGGCTGGGCCGTCCTTAAAGGTCTTTGAATTTACAAATACAATTTCATGTCAGTATATTAATTACAACGGTTATAGAAGTTTTTGTGTTAACCCTCCCTTTTAACCCCCCCCCCCCTCCCTTCTCTTTGGTCGATTTGTCTTAAAATTAATCGGTGTCGGCCTTAGAAGGTTCTCGATATTCATTGTATTCGAAAAACATGAAATTCCGACGATGCTCTTCTTTGAATTTCTGACTGATTACCATAACTTACCCTACTTCGAGTAGCTGGAGAAGTAAACATTCCTGTCTACGAAAACTCTTAATAGAATGAATAAATAAATACGAAATTTAATATAAATACGAAATTTAATATTTTAATATTTTTTATTTACTCTTTTTGTCTTCTATTTAGAAAGATGTAACTGTTGCTAGGGTGCAACAACCAGCATCTATGATGGTAGGTATGAATATGTTGGCGTGAATGGCATGTGAGAGGAAGGCCACCCAGTGGTAGATCCTCGGCACGAAAATCTATATTAATTATTAAGACAAGAACAGAAAAAAAAAATTAAATAAAAATAAAAAGGAATTGAAAGACAATTTTGATGGATGGGTAAGAGAGATGATAAAAGTAAAGGAAAATAATGTAAAAAAATAAAAAAATATTAAGAACGAATAGGATTTAAGGCGGCAGTAAGTCGCGGTTCCATCTCCTCTTCAACCTTCGTGGGGGGTTTTGTGGTAAGTGTTGTGAAGATAAAGTACGTATTTCTGGGTTTGTATGTGTGTAAAGTTTTAGTGTATCATAAGATCGTTATGAAGTGTTCTGTTGTTTATGTATGGGGGGCACTGTGTTATCAGTCTGAGGATTTTTGACTGAAACGCCTGAATTCGTTTGATGTTGGATGTTTTTGCTGAACCGTATATCTGTGATCCGTATGTCCATAATGGTCTAAGTAAGTTAGTGTAGCAGTTCCGTTTTTGTTTCATGTCTAATTTTGATCGTCTATTTAGAAGTCTGTAGCGTATTTTGAGTTGACGGTTGAATATAAATACTAAATTTTGAGGGCGCCGGTAGCTCAGTGGTATGCGTGCTTGACTTCTGAGCTCAAGGTTGTGGGTTCGTAGCCCGACCGAGGCCCTTAGTTTATTTTATCTGGGAGGTAAAATAAACTTAAGCACGCCGTCCTTCGGATGGGACGTTAAGCGATGGTCCCGAGCCTGTACGATGTCAGGTACTCGTTAAAGACCCCTGCCCTAGGTGAATAAAAATTTAGGGTAGGCAAAATTTAGGACTCCCACAGTAGAGTCGGGCTCATGTCCACCAGAGTGACGATAGAGCGCTCTGGTAGTAGGCGATATGACCTCGTAGTTAAAGCCCGGGCATGAGTCATAAAACCTAACCTAACCTAAATACTAAATTTAATATAAATGCGATAAAATGGTGATTGAGATGTCCCTTGATAAGAAAGGTATTGATTTTTAACCAACTCAGGAGACTGATTTCAGAGGAACAATGATAAATAAATTGATTTGGACTGGGGAAGTATATTGCCGGTGATTGAATGATGACATTTATTTGTGTTTATCTGCAAGCAATTTTCGTAATTTGGTCTTATATATAATATTTCTGTATTTTTTCAGGTAAGTTCGTGGTCTTTTACTGGTGATCTATCCTCATGCCAGCTATTGTAAGTAATATTTTGGTTATTTCCGCCCTGGAGTAATTGAAGGGCGTATTTGGATTCATTGCAATCGATTCATAGATACGCGCTTATAAAAAAAAAGGTGGACAAAAGCGCAAAATTAAATGCATTTTTGATGTTTCATGTGGCAAGAACAATAGCATCTCTTCAATAATCGTTGTCCCAAGGAATTTTAAGATTTGGTTTTTCAATAACTAAAAAACAAAATTGGCAAAATTTCAAAATGGGATATGGTTTAATGTGAAAAAAAAAAAATGTTTGGATTCAACACAAATACTTTGATACTAGGATTGAGATAACGCTGAGTAAGACACCGATTAATTATCATCAAAATTTGCTAAAGAGAAGGGTTGAGAGGATGAGCGAAAACTTAATGAATCTTAACAAAATTCGACACGGGGAAGTAGATTCACCGACATCCTTATATGCGTGTTAATACTTTAAACTTTACATGGAGCAGTTTTCATCCCGCTTGGAAATCGAATGTGAGAGTGTGAGGTAAGAAATAACTATAACATATATTTGATTAACAAAAAAAAAATCAAAAATGATTTTGACTTACTCAAAAAAAAAAAAAAGTATAATGGGAGCAGTGGTGATGATGCGGCCTAGGTGAATAAACCTAGGAATGCGAAATTTATGACTCCTACAATAGAGTCGTGCGACGAAAGAGCGCTCTGGTAGTAGGCGATATGACCTCATAATTAAAGCCCTGTCATGAGCCACAATAACTAACTAAGAATTTGATATTCGCATATATTTCATTATTTATTATTTATTTAAATATTATTTTTTATCTTGGTATTATTTTTTATCGGTTGATGTATATATGATGTATTTTGTACGCTAAAATATTATTATTATTAATGTGAGATTTTTATTTGTATTTATTTATGGCAACAAGCCCCATTGCCTTAAAACATCTATTCTTTATTACAATAAAAGTTTATCTATATTAGATAATTTATTTATTATTTTTGAAGCTTTATTTAAAAAAATATAAGAATCAAAGTATCAAAGAAAAAAAAAAAAGATCCACAAAAGAAACAAAAAAGAAAGGAGTTTAACAAAATCTCAATGACTACATAATTCTAAAAGTTTTCTTTTTAAAGTTTAGGACATAAAAAAGAAAAAAAGTTAGAAAGCTTTTCGAGGCGTATATAATCCTATTTGGGTAAGTTTAGGAATCCATTGACGTGGGAAGTTGAGATGTTTAGTGAGATCACTGATACACTTGTATATAGTCTCACTGAGTTTCAGGTCAAATAAAAAATAAATGGCTTTAAGGGAGTTTGTATCTATAGCAAGTGAGTATCCTGGTCTGCCAGGAATCCATTGAAGTGAGAAGTTGTGATGTTTAGTGAGATCACTGATATACTTGTATATAATCTCACTGAGTTTCAGGTCAAATAAAAAATAAATGGCTTTAAGGGAGTTTGTATCTATAGCAAGTGAGTATCCTGGTCTGCCAGGAATCCATTGACGTGGGAAGTTGAGATGTTTAGTGAGATCACTGATACACTTGTATATAGTCTCACTGAGTTTCAGGTCAAATAAAAAATAAATGGCTTTAAGGGAGTTTGTATCTATAGCAAGTGAGTATCCTGGTCTGACAGGAATCCATTGAAGTGAGAAGTTGTGATGTTTAGTGAGATCACTGATATACTTGTATATAATCTCACTGAGTTTCAGGTCAAATAAAAAATAAATGGCTTTAAGGGAGTTTGTATCTATAGCAAGTGAGTATCCTGGTCTGCCAGGAATCCATTGACGTGGGAAGTTGAGATGTTTAGTGAGATCACTGATACACTTGTATATAATCTCACTAAGTTTCAGGTTACATTAAAAAAAGGCGAGGCAATATTTCTTATTGCCAGAGTGCTTTTTCCTCGCTCTGGTGGCGTACTAAATTTTGCCTAAATACTAATTCAACTAGGATAGGGATCTTTAACTAGTTCCTGACATTGTACAGGTTCAGGATCATCGCTTAACGATAAATCCGAAGGAAGGGGTGCTCAAGGTGTTTTCACTTCCCAAGTAAAACCCCTAAGGGCCTTGGTCGGGTTTCGTACCCGCGATCTTCACCCCAATAGGCAAGCACTCTACTCTAAGCATTCAAATATACAATCTCATCTCCAATATATTCATTACAACCGCAGTGATTGGTCTGTTAATCTGGGTGTCATAAAATGAAATTCCGGTGAAACTCAACTTCGAATTTCCCATCGATTACATAACTACTTGGTATAGCTGGAAAAGTGAAACGAGTCAATAGAAGAGAGAGAGAGAAAAAAAAGGAAGACAAATGTGCTCATGTCCCGTAAAGCTAAAGACACAGTTCGTTCTATGCGTTATGAGTTGACCAACATTCCTATTTTCCGTTCCATTGATCTCTTTCCAACTAACCTTTTTTTCTGTATTTTACGTTTGATTTCCCAGTATAATAATATTGCCAAATACTAGGTCTCAAAATCTCAAGAAAATAGGTCCAACCGACAGTTTTTGGCAAAACTCAGTATTTGATTTAAATAGCGGCTTCTGAAATTTTTTTTTTTTTTTAATTTATTTATTGACAACAGCTCAATTACAAGCTATACTGTCATGTGAAAACAACAAGGAATCAACAGTAAAAATTATAAGTACAGTAATGAATTGTAAAGAAAAAATAAATAAATAAATAAAAAATAAATAAATAAATAAAAAATAAATAAATAAAAAATAAATAAATAAAATGACTATTTCAATGTCTTTAAGAAAGTCTATTAGTTTTTTATATTTGTCTTTGACGGGGTTCTTCAGCCAAACCTGCAGAATATTTTTTTTTTTTAAAGATTGCTTATAAACCTCTCGTTAAAATAATCTGAGATGCCTTTGTACTTCGTATAGACGGTGACATTTTTCAATTTGAATACTTTATAGTGCATAACAAAATGTGGGCTTCTTCGAGAACATGCCACGGTATAATAACGTTTTTATAATTATATCTTCTTCATCTTCTTTGTTTCATTAAATTTAATCTAATTTTAGGTTATGAGGTAGATAGAACAATTTCGCAATTGAAAAATTACGATTTAAAAATGAATATTTTATACAAATATAAATATTTTATAGTCAAAATTAGATTGAATTTTAAAAAAGTATAAAAAAAAAATTACATCAAAAATTTAATATTTTATGTAACTATAAAATTTCAAAATTCAATATCTCAAAAGGATTTTATCAGAAAGAAGCTGCAAGCAACGAATTTTGACATCTCAATCTACGTTTTATAAAAAAACTTCATGCGCTCACCGACTAACATCTCTTAAATAAAACTTTATTAGGGATATAAAAATAGAAGAATAAAAAATAAAGTTTCAATAAATATCGAACTAAAGAAGCTTCTGAAATTATGTACGTACTAAATTATGTGTCGATACATTCATTACATCGGCAGTTATTGAAATTCTGATTTGACTCATCTGATCCTATACTACCCTTCGTCCAATTTCTCTGAAAATAAATATCTTGTCTTATGAGGTTTTGAATTAACATATGAAATTTTGTATCGATAAATTCATTACAACAGTAGTTATTACAGTTTTTGTGTTAAGCCTCCCCCCTAATCCCTCTTTCTTTTTGGTGATTTGGCTGAAAATCCATGTGTTGTCGTTACAGGGTTCTGATTTCACATATAAAATCCATGTGTTGTCGTTAGAGGGTTCTGATTTCACATATAAAATCCATGTGTTGTCGTTACAGGGTTCTGATTTCACATATAAAATGATGGAGGTTTAACACAAAAACTCTAATAACATGTTACTCTGTATCTTGGTTCGTTAACTTCAGACAGCTGATGCGTACACGAACTTTTTCTAGTTTTCTTACGTACTCGTATTTGTGAGATTTGACGACATATGGAAGTTGGATAATGATGTGGTGAAACAGGGAGCTGAGTAAGCGGGCATTCTAATTAGTTGAGGCAACTTTGTAAATTCCCTGGACAAAGTTGTAAGAGCCTTGTAACTCCTGGGACAGGATGGGGTTCTCACTAAGAACTGCCCCGTTCCGAGAAACTTACCTCTTCTCTGTCTTGTCAACTCATGTAAAAAAACAGACTCAATTCTCACGGCTCTCGTACTTTACCCAAGTCGGGAAATTGCAAACCTGATCCTCAGTATCCTAAGGCTTCGTTCCTATTTCAGTAGTTCAGGATATACCACTGAGGATGACATTGTAGTGTACAAAAAACAGTTCTTTTAGATCCGGTCATGAACCCTTTGCCATCAGTGGTACACATGTAACTACGACCAAAGTTATAGCTCCCTAAATTTGAAATATAGTTTCATTAGGTAGTTACTTTTAGAGCTTTAACTACGATTTTCATATCGCCTACTACCAGAGCCCGACTCTATAGTGGGATTCCTAAATTTTGTCTACCTAGGTTTATTCACCTAGAAAGCTTGCGGGTTCAAGGTTTTTTCACTTCCCATATAAAAAAAACTTTAAGGCCTCGGTCGGGTTTCGAACTCATAACGCATACCATTGAGCTATCTTCTGCATTTATTAGTATTAGTATTATTTTTGTACTCAGATATTTTGTTTTGGTTTAACGAACAAATATTTGTAATAATAAAATAATTTATTTAATAAAAACAAATTATTAAAAATAATAACAATAACAAATAATAAATATTATCATATTTCCCGTAGAAATTGGCTGGTCTTATATTAAATTTTGGATGTACTTTCCAAAAAGGGTCCTAATAAAAAAATATATAAAAAATTTATAACGTGTAATTTTGAAGAAAGTGCACGTATATAAAAAATTACTTAATTTGGATTAGTATAATTCGGAGAGGCCAGCAATCTTTCTAAATTTGCAAATATGTTTATCTAATCCAAAGATAGTTTTTATTTGGTTGATAGGGAAAATGAATATAATATAATCGAGAACAAAATATTGGGTTTAGTAACACTTAACCTACATTATAAAGACAAAAAATAAATTTGGGAAATCAAAATCAAGTATAGGGCTAGATATTGTACCCAAGAAACCTTGGGCACTGGATCCGCAACTCCTTGATATCCCAGTTCTGATCTATAAGTGTGAGACCTGAACCCGGAAAATAAAGTGTTGAAGAAGAAGTACTTAAGCTCTAAGTTACTTGCACAGCAAAACAGGCTTATGACAAGTAATGGAGAGAATCGAGTCTGGAACCTTTTAGATAGTGTGACTATATACCAGGTAATTAAACAAATAGTAGGATAAGTTCCTCAGTATATTTTGTATCAGGTCAAGTGAGCTGCTAACTCACAGACTTCACCAGATAAAAAACCTTCAATCTGCTTATACTAACCCGCACCACAAGCTATGTGGAGGGTTAGTATCCCCTACTAAGATTGGCGCTCTGCGTCCCTTCTCTAATCAAAAAATCAAGTATATAAACTGAAATTACACACTAATTGCTAAAATTATTTTTACGAGTCTTTTCTTTGTGTCCAGTTTTCTTTGGGAATTTTTAATTAATAATAAAATAAGAGTACTTTCTTTGGCTCACTCATGTAGACTGTATTGAAGATGTGTATATCATAAAAAATAAAAAAATAAATTCCATAGTCATAATTTTATTTGCACTATATACACTTATGTCTCTATCATCACTATGATAAACAGCTTGGGGGGCCATGGTGGCCGTGCGGGCTAGAGCGTAGGGCGTTTTTCGCATGGTCTCCCCGCATGGTTTGCGGGTTCGAATTCCGTCCGGGAGTGAGTTTTATTTCTTAGATAGAACTCCTTCCCGGGGCCATGGATGTCGTAATTAACTAGATAACACAGTGATATGGCTAATATGCATCGTACATAAAGTCAACAAATAAAAAATAAATCCTAGTATCTTTAACAGCTGTTTTTGTTTAAAAAATCAACATTTTGGCGCTTTTTCTTGTATAAAGTAATTATTTATTTATTTTAACAATTTTTTAGTATATTCATAATGTGTGTACTTTTTGTACATGACATATTATTGCTAATATTATGTGAATACATAGCCTCATATAATTGGATTCCGGGCAATGGGTAATCTTCTATGTACAGAGCGCATACAAAGGACCTTTAAACCCTTCAGACACAGAAGGGAAAATTTAATCTTTTGATATTTGAAAAATAAAAAAGTCGTCTGTGAATCATGGATGTACTTCCCCAGACAGAATTAATCAATTAACTTTTCGCTCCCCATCCAAAAAGAGTCGATCTTTAGTGCTATTGTTCAATAGTTTACTTACATAGGATCTCAGAAATCCTAATACTAAATCTTGTGTCGAAGCATCTTTGAAATAAGCCCCCTCCCCTTGAACCCCCCTTTCCTAGGACCGAAGTGATTGTAATGGGTCCGAAAATCGAAAGACTGCTAAAAAAGTGGATTTGTTCTGGTGGCAATGTAGCATCCTTCAGAGCCAGATTGAAAAATAGGCTATATGGCGTTTGAAAATTTTGAACGGGAGGGAGGTTAGGCTTACAAATTGTTCTAGCTCATTAATGGATAGTCTGATTGTTATGAAATTTCACATGTAGTATTCTTAATAGCCAATTGAAAAATAGGGTGTGTGAGGTCTCAAAATACTTAAGGGGAGGGTGGGTCGTGGGGGGCCCGAAGCATAAATATAGTGCTAGCTCATAAACGGATGGTCGGATTTTAATGAAATTTAACATGTAGTATCCTTAAAAGCCAAATTGAAAAAAAGGGTGTGTGACGTCTCAAAAATCTTATCGGGAGGGGGGACTGTGAGTGGAGGTTGAGCATAAAATGTTTTTAAAAAAATAGGCTATTTGACCTATGTGCATTTGCATATCAATTAAAAATCTGTGAATAGATTAAATTCAATTAAATGAATAAATAATTCTGTACTGAATAAAATTCCTACTTTTGTGATATTATTAATGATATTGATACCATGGGAAGTTTGCCGTGTGGACCTCAAGGGCCACACTTAGTTAGAAATGCCACCTTTGTAGAGTCTTAATATACGGCCCAGTAATTTCCTCTGATTAGGGTGCAAAGAGGCGAAACTCACACATCCAAGAACCTGCTTGTTATTTTCATATTTGGAATCTGCATGTCGGAAAACTTGAAATTTCTTTGAATTTCCGCATCGAATTTTTTTACCTATTATATAACTTCCCCTATACTTCGCTGGGGAAGTAAAAAATAATAAAATATGTGTAGGTTAGTAGGGGAGGGGTAGAGGGTGGGTTAATCCCTAAGTGGGACCACGAGGCTGTAAAACGTGGAGAAGGTGGCCTTTATACTGGGGAAATTACGAGTGAGTCTGTGCTGGGCCCTGAGACAGGGAGTGGTTGCATTATGTAACCGAGGCCTCTACCTCTGTCGTAAACCAGAGGGGCATAGCCCCGTCGTAAACCAACGAGGGCGTAGCCCTTGCCCTGCCCCCCCAACCCCCTTCAGTCCTTGCTGACATCTACTCTATAACTTATTCAAAAGCTTCCACATCCTAGGTTTTAGTGTTGGCCCTTCTACATGTCACAAGTATGTTGCATTATTTCTGAAGCCCCCCCCCCCCCCCCTTTCCAAATTCTTTACGTTATTTTCCACTTTCACGCACATACACATACAAAAAAAAAATGGGTCTGTGCAGCGTAAAAAAAAATATATATATACCTCAACACTGAACCACTCGACTATAACAAAAAAAAATAAAAAAATATATCACCCTCCTGTTATTTTAAAAATGAAATTTCAGCTTGTATTATTATAACAATTTCTTTGGGGTGAATTTCAAAATTAAAAGAAATAATACCATTAATAAATAAAATCAACTTCCTTTTCTGACTTCCTGTAGAATAAAAATAATAATTAAATAAACAAAAAATTAATAATAATTAAATAAACAAAGAAAATTAGCACATTTCCTGTAGAAATTGTATAGCTGGTCTTCTACTAAATTTTGATTTCTACAGTAGTTTTCGAAAAGGGCCCTAAAAAAATTATCGTAAGTTCATGACGAGAAATTTTTAAGAAAGTGCACGTAATTTAAAAAAATTCATTTAACAAACTTTTTATTTGTATTTCTCCTAAATTTACTAATGAGATGTCATATAGTTTTTTTTTTTAATTTTCAAAAATGTTAAATCTAATCCAAAGGTATCTTACTGGGTTAACAGGGAAATGAATAGCATAGAATAAGAGAACAAATATTTGGGTTTAATTTACTTAAACATACATTATAAATTGGTTAACTAAATATTGAAAAATAAAAATAAAAAATATTTTTAAAAATAAATCTTGCAAACTAATTTATAATTCTTTGATATTTTGGGCATATATATTATGTACATAATCAATTTTATCATATATTATTAATAATTAAAATGTAATAATTACAATAATAAATACAATATATTATCATTTGAGAAATTTATACATAAAGTACTGGTTTTGGCACTATACCATCGTTAGGTTTAGATATAAACTAAGGTAACTTTGCTGAGTGCGAACCATTTTTATATGTACATCGGATTGGAAGAAAGGGTTTAGATTTTCATCTAGGAAATCTCCTAGAAATATCTTCTTTTCCTTTCAACTAAAATTAAAGATAATTCTATTAAAGTTTAACAAGATAAAGTAATTTAAATGTGGTAGGTGTGAAATGGTGTCTGTTTACTTAACAAAATTACTACTGATAGCTTGAGAACATTAATAAAATAGAAATTAAAGTGTTTTTCATAATTTTAAATTAATTAGATCTATAACAATGAAGATATAATTTTAAATTAATTAGATCTATAACAATGAAGATATAATTTTAAATTAATTAGATCTATAACAATGAAGATATAATTTTAAATTAATTAGATCTATAACAATGAAGATATAATTTTAAATTAATTAGATCTATAACAATGAAGATATAATTTTAAATTAATTAGATCTATAACAATGAAGATATAATTTTAAATTAATTAGATCTATAACAATGAAGATATAATTTTAAATTAATTAGATCTATAACAATGAAGATATAATTTTTCTGTGGCGCAGAGTAAAAAATAAAATATACCTCAATATTGAGCCATATATCGCCAATAAATAAAAAATTAATTTAAATTGAAATTTTACCGCCATCTTAGCTGCTGCTGAACTTCACATAGAATAACTTCATTTAAACTACAACGCCATCCTCACATAAGAGGGCGCCGCACAGTGTGAAATTTATGAGTTTTGATTTTCAAAATTCGAGCCCCCGCACAATTTTTGGTCAATTTGGATGAAACTAGGTGCAAAGCATTTGTGAAAGCTAGCTTTTTATCAGATAACTGCGGGTTTCACAATCAAGGTATTATATGCCATGTCTAAGTTTTTGTTAACGGATTTTTACAACTTAAATGAATGTTTTTTGGGTCGCTGATTACGAATTCAATATTTATTGTAGCCAGAAGTGGTCGTAATGTTGTCATTTTGCCCTAAAGTGGTCCAAATTCAATATATTGACTTATTTTGCCACTGACATATAATACCTTGTTTGTGAAACCCGCAGTTATCTGATAAAAAGTCAGCTTTCACAAATATTTTGCACCTAAATTAAATCCTTTATGAGTTATACTTTTTTCAAAAAGAGAATAGCAATGTTTAGTTATTCAAAAGTATTTTTTCTTTCTGGCATCGTAATCATGACTAATATTGTTGAGAGGAAAAATATTTTTATTTTTTCTAATAACCATTAATGTTTCAAATATAAACAGCGATGGCAAAGGCAGGGTTTTAATTTGTTTAAATGTTTCTCTGCAGCTATATAACAGTGTACACACATATGTAATTCGTTAAATAAAAAGTATCTTGATTAACCGTGTTTTTCATTTATCCGTGCGACTTCTCCCATTACCCCGGATAATCGAAGTTCTACTGTATATTAATTTTACATTATTTAAAGTGCTATAATTGTGTTCGTATTGGTCCTATCCCAAAACTGATGTCATTTTAAAGTTATAAATGTAATAAGATATATGTTTGGTACGACTGATTTTTCGTAATTCAAGCAAATCTCTAAAAAAAAAAGGGTTTCAAGACAGAATTTTAAGACGGTTTTTAACATATATCTCGCAAACTGTACTTAGAAAGCTATATGGACCTGTTTCCGAGAACGGCAGATGGCGTATCCGAAAGAACAGAGAGTTGAGAGACCTCTACGGGGATCCCGACCTGGTATCAGTGATCAAGCAGGCGAGATTACGTTGGTTGGGCCACGTAGAGAGAATGGAAGGAGGAAGACTCCCTAAACAGGCCTTCTACGGTAGGCCAGGCGGTGCCAGGAGAGGAAGACCGAGACTCCGTTGGCTGGACGACGTCGAGGCGGACCTTCAAGGACATCAGAGGATGGAGGGAGAAAGTTTTGGATCGAGACGAATGGAGGAGGATTGTGACGGAGGTCCGGGTTCTTTCAGGACCGTAGCGCCACAGGAAGAAGAAGAATCTCGCAAACTGTGCGACCTTCGAAAAAATGTATACGGTATAAAATGTACTTTTTAGTATTCTCTATAACTTTTATCTGTAAAGATTTCCGATTAGGTCATAAATGTAAGTGATATCTTGTAAAATGTACTTAAGCCCCAAAGTTGAGTTGTCTCAACTTTCATCTGATGATATCTTAATTTCAAACATTGCTGAAGCTAATCAACTTTCACTCTTCCTCTGAGCTGGTCTTCTTTTTATTTGACTGAAAATCAATATGTCTTCAGAGACTTCTCAATCCCATCTGACGGATACCCAATCAGCGTACTTTTTGAATGTTCAGACGAATTCCCCTTAGTGAAATCTGAATGGGTGTACACTTCTGCTCGATAATGCAATTGGGTTAGCTGATCCCCTAGTTGAAGTTTGGGAGGAATGCATTAATATTCCGAAGATAGGGACCAGCCAGTGGTAGAGTCCAGCTTGCGTAGATTGAATTAGCAGCTCCGATCGTTGGCTTTGTCTCTTTGCTTGTGATTACTAGAAACTTTACACTGTGCCTTGTCCTAGGAATCAGTCAAGTTGTTTTTAATTAATATCGGCCCTCATCGAAACCAAGGAATAAGTAATGAGATGGGGCGTCATTATCTCTGAAGCTAAAAATTTTAGCGGGTAAGACGTTAAACGATGGTCCCGAGGTACTCGTTAAAGAACCCAACCTAGGTGAATAAACGTACATAGGACTCCCCCAGTAGAGTTGGATTCATGTTCACAGCGACGAAAGAGGGCTCTGGTAGTAGGCGATATGACCTCGAAGTACATCTAGGGACCAAAATATCTAATGCCTTCCCTGTTAGCACTGGTTTAATTAGGGAAGAAGTCTTCAAACATCTGACATTGCACAAAATCGGAATCGTCTTAAGGACGGCGTATTAAAGTTTTTTTTACCTTCAGTTTTTTTTAAGCGTATTATATTAAGAAAACAAATATAAAAAGAACAAATATAATATATGTAAAAGTGTTATAACAGAATAAAAAAGTCACAGTCAGAACCACGATGTACAATGAAACGAAGAAAAGAGCTGACGCCAACACATTACGTTCATATACTCAGTAATGCCAGTTGAAATGAATTTGAGTGAATGAAGGGTGAGTGAGGTATAAGAAAGTCCTGTGATGGCCACATGACCTAAAGTGCCTTTAAATATACAGCATGCTTGGTAGAATGGACAGTATTGTTACAATGTTGAGGAGAATCCAGCTTTTGTCGTGTAAGGAAATAATCGTAGAATTTGGCCAACGTTCCGAAAAATGTTTATTTTCTTTTCAGGAAACTTATTGTGACTAGAGTTTGAGGGTGCCACTAGCTCAGAGGTAGCGTACTTGCCTTCTGAGCTCAAGATCGCGGGTTCGAAACCCGGCCGGGGTCTTTGGGTTTTTTATCTGGGAGATCATGCCGTCCTTTAGATAGGACGTTAAGCGATGCTCCCGAGCCTGTATGATGTTAGGCACTCGTTTAAGACCCCTATCCTAGCTGAATAAACCTGGGTAGGCACCAGAGCGACGAAATAGTGCTCTGGTAGTAGGCGATTTGACCTTGTAGTTAAAGTCCGGGCATGAGTCAAACAAACAATAAATAATGGGAAAATGTTTCATTTGCGTTTGAGATTCAAATATTTGTATGTTATTCGCATCTGTTATGGGGCCGTTCATAAATTACATAACAAACATTGGAACATTTTCTGCCTTAATTGTGAGAACGAGAGAACGTAAATCAAAGTTCAACTTTTATCATCTGAGGTTACTGGGGAAACAAGACATGAAGGTAACATACGATAGGGTACGGCTGTAGAATATGAGGTGGAAACCTCACTGTTAATTTATTAACGAAAGCAATCAGAATGGATAGGTCCCCGACGCGAGGGGCGAATCATAGAAACGTTCGCTTTAGACTAACTCCCTATTTTCGCTCATTTTCGCAGCCTATACTCCGGTAAAAGGTGCAGAGGATGCAGGAGGCTGAAACCTCACGAAGACTGATGCTAGTGATCCCGGAGGGAAACAGAGAACGAGGAAGACCCAGGAAGAGATGGATGGACGCAGTCGATGGGGACGCAAGGAACCTTCGTGTGCAAAACTGGAGAACGCTTGCGCTGGACAGGAATCTTTGGGGGAAGTCTCTGGAGGAGACCAAGGCTCGAATGGAGCTGTAGCGCCGAGAATGATGATACTCCGGTAAAGAACTGAATGTCTGACGAGGTCGACTCATTATTTTTTGAATTATTGTCTATTTCCCAAAACATTTTACATGTTATTTTGTTATTGTGACTCATGCCCGGGCTTTAACTGAGGTCATATCGCCTACTACACTTTCGTCACTCTGGTAGACTTGAGCCAGACTCTATTGAGGGAGTCCTAAATGCCAATACAAGTTTATTCACACAATAACTTCAATAACTGCCGTTGAAATGAATCCATTGACACGAAATTTGATATGTATATTCAGAGCCCTATAAGGATGTCAAATATTAATTTTCAGCTGAATCAACCAAAAGGGAGGGGGGATCAGTAAGGGGGCTTAACAGAAAAATTTCAATAACTATTAATTATCAGTAAAATCGGTCGAACGGAAGGAGGGGTTCAAGAGAGGGGACTCAATTCAAAAACTAGGGGGTAGGGATGGGTATCGATTAACCGATTAAGCGACATAATCGATGTAGGTAAAATAATCAGTGGTTTTTAAGTCGATGTCATGTGGGTTTGATTAATCGGATAATCGATGATTATTTAACGATTATTAAATTTATAATTAAAATTACAACTCATCCGAAAAACAGGAGAAAAAAAAGGAAAATGAATTAATTATAATTCGTCCGAAGTGCAACTCGCCTAAAAAAGTGGGAGGAGACTATCGTATTGACTATCGATACAACACAGTGCCTCTGCGGTGAACTGGTGATAAGTAAAAAGTAACCTTTTAATAGTTCTACTTCTAATTCTAATTTCTAATCATTTGTGTTTTGTCATTTGTGAGTTGTGATTGACTGATTGAATTAACTTTTGTTTGTGCGTTCGATCGATTAATCGAATATTTAACACACTAGTAATAAATATATCGATTAATTAGTAGTAATGATATATTTCAATTATCGATGTTTTGTTGGTCGATACCCATAATTAGTTTAGAGGGGAAACGAAAAGTTAATTGATTAATTCATTCTGGGGAAGTATACAATCTGTATCACAGTATACAATCACTTCTCACATCAGCCATCATTTCCATCACAGAACTGACCAGGTGTTACTCACTGTAGTATGGATTATTTATTAAAAGCATTGGATGCTTAGGTACCTAGATGTAAAACATTATCCGACCATATATATTTCAACCCTGTCGGGAAAAATTCAAAACACCAAAAATACAGTAATGTCCATTGTGTTATGACTGATAATTGGGCGACACAATGCAGATACCTTGATTGATGAAGTTTACGATAGTATTCTAAAATTAAATTTCGCTCAAATAGGCCCTAATGGTGCTATGACAACCTCTCAAGTTAATATCTTTGAGTGCTTCGATAGTAGATGGTTGTTCCTTAAAAGCCTCTTAAACACAATTATCGATGGGAGTTTGTTGTCGACCTTCTTCGTCTCATGCTTGGAGGTCCTCCACAAAATTAAGATGAATTTATTAACTCTAGAAAGGTAACGTTAAAAATCTGACTTATTTTCCTAATGACCATAAATTTTTCACTAGTTTTTGCCAAAAACAATTTTTATTGTTTTCATTATGAAGGTATTATTAGTATTTTTTCAATCAAAACCAAAGACATTTTAAACAATTTTATTACAAAATCTTTTAAATAGTATAAAAGCAATGACGTAAATATTTTTACATTTGTTTAAGAAAATAATCAGATTATTATTAGATTATCACAATAATAATAATAATAATAATAATAATAATACTTATCTTTGTTAAACTATAATATAGAAATAGTGTCGTATAACTACCACGCTAATGTTTCATATAACAGAGAGCTCTTTCATCTTGTACATAAGCTCAATTCTACAGTGAGAGTACTAAAATTTGTCAAGCCACAGCCTCGGGACCATCGTTTAATGCAGGGGTGGCCAACCCAAATGATCTTGGGGGCCACTTTGGAAATGCATTATAATCCCGTGGGCCACATATAAAATTATATATCCCCATATTAGATTTGGACCCTCTACATAATTTTTTGCAGTGAAAATTTAAAACAGAATGAATTATTATTATTGTTTTTATTATTATCTTATATATATAAACATAGATAATATAATAATGAAATGATGGAATAATATTTAATTTATTTAATTAGTGAGATATTTGTTTCTCAACTCTTTCAATTAGCTTTTGTAAGTCGATCTCAATGCGTGTATTTGCGCAAAAACATATTTTGTAAACTTGTGGTGAATCATGAGGAGCCATGAAATTATTCAAGGCGGGCCGCGGGTTGGTCACTCCTGGTTTAATCCGACGAAATTTGGGAACGTTTTTACGTCCCTTCATCAGGTCGCAATGTGCGAAATAAAAAATAACAATAAAAAATAAATAATATGAAAAATAATAAGAAATATGAAAAAAATACATAAAAGAATAAACCAAGAGTAATAAAATAAATTAATATTATTAATTATTATAATACCTATTTATAACAATAATTAATCACTTTTATAGTTTTAATGATGGTAAATGTAATAAACAAAGCATGGTGGTGTAAATTAAATATAAACATTTTTGCCACTGAGATAAAATAGTTCTGCACTTTTCACAAGTAATTGTTTTAATCCATTTTATTTTAATAATTACAAAATGAACAGGTTCTTGGTGAGCCACCACTCAGCAAGGCAGAGGGCGCTGGTAGCTTAGTGGTATGCGTGCTTGCTTGCTGAGCTCGAAGTCACGGGCTCGAAACCTGGCCGAGGCCCTTAGTTTATTTTATCTGGGAGGTAAGATAAACTTAAGTACTCTGTGCTTCGAATGGGAAGTTAAGCGATGGTCCCGAGCCGGTGAATAAAAATTTAGGGTAGGCAAAATTGAGGACTACCGCAGTAGAGTCGGGCTCATGTCAGAGTGATGAAAGAGCGCTTTGGTAGTAGGCGATATGACCTCGAGATTAAAGCACAGGCATGAGTCATAATATCTAACTCTGCAAGGCCAATTCTGCTTTTGTTTTTGCCCTAGCAGCCTTCTGTCCCAACAAATCAACTAGTACAGCTTTCAATTCTCTAGGCATGGTTGTGGTGTTAATCGTAAATATTTGATCAACCATTTTTCCTAAAACTGTATTCGGAAGTAAGAAAATTTTGTTATAAAATTACAAAGATTATAAAATTATTATCGAAGACTGACATGGAACCCTTATACACGTCTCACACGAAACACGCTGAACCGTCGACTCGAAATACTCCACGGACTTCTAAATAGACGATCAAAATTAGACATGACACAAAAACGGTACTGCTACACTTAGACCATTATGGACATACGGAATACAGATATACGGTTCAGCAAAAACATCCAACATCAAACGAATTCCGGCGTTTCAGTTAAAAACCCTCAGACTGATAACACAATGCCCCCCATACATAAACAACAGAACATTTCATAACGATCTTATGATACACACAGTACCCGACACAATACAAACTACATACATACATTTTTTTTAGAAAACTTTACACACATACAAACCCAGAAATACGTACTTTATCTTCACAACACTTACCACAAAACCCCCCACAAAGGTTGAAGAGAAGATGGAACCGCGACTTATTGCCACCTCAAATCCTATTCGTTCTTAACATTTTTTTTTTACATTATTTCCCTTTACTTTTCTCATCTCTCTCACCCATCCATCAAAATTGTCTTTCAATTCCTTTTTATTATTTTTTATTTTTTAAATTTTTTTTTTCTTTATTTATTTGTTTTTTTCTTCCTGTTCTTGTCCTAATAATTAAGATAAATTTTCGTCCCGAGGACCTACCACTGGGTGGCCTTCCTCTCACATGCCATTCACGCCAACACGACAATACCTACCCTCCTAGATGCTGGTTGTTGCACCCTAGCAACAGTTGCTTCTTTATAAATAAAATATAAAAAATAAATAAATAAAATTATAAAAAAGTGAAGTCAGATATAATAAGTAAAGAATATAATAAATACTCGTAGTTACTAACGACCGACATTTTGGCTGGGATTCAGACGTTAGCTTTAAGCACCTGGGAGTGTCTCGTGTCTGAGGCCCTTTGTAACCAACACACTATTGTTTTCATGTTTGTACTATCACAATATTTGTGTTTGTCTCCGCAGTGTGTTAGTGTTAGGTCGGGAAGTCCTCCCGGAGGGCCTCATAATTAATAAGACACACACCGACGGTGAGGATGTGCTATGTCAAAGGTAAACCTATGCTCAAATCGGATTATAGAGAGGATGGCTAGGAATAACAGCCCTTAGCCCAAACTGAAAATAAACCTTGTCTTGTCAACTATTAACAACTAAACAAAAAAATCTTTGGTAGATCACCGGCAATGTACTTCCCCAAAACGAATTAATCAATGAATTCGCTCCCCCTCCAAAACCAATCGATGATTCGGGCTAAAAATCAATGGCCATACCGCTGAGCTAGCGGCGTTTTAATTTTAGTTTTACCACTGTTATCAAGTTGGGCAAAAATCAGCTATAACTAATAGCTAAAAACTATAAGTAAACCGTTTGGCATGCGGGGCTGATATAAAAACTGAAGAAAAACCTGGCACCCAGATACATTGTTGAACTTATAATGTCTTTTCTCCACGGCAGAACATTTCAAGTTAAAGGGGGCAACGCAATGAGCAATCAGAAAAGAATAAGAGCCGGGATCCCTCAAGGTGATATTTTGAGCCCTCTACTTTTCAACTTGTTCATGCAAGACATCCCTGAAGCTCCCACTCCGACGTTAGCCACCTATGCCGATGATACAATGATCGCCTATCAGCATAGTACCCTCTCCGTTGCCATTGAACAGCTCCAGGAAGCCCTAACAGACGTTTCTCACTGGTCTTCAAAATGGAGGCTCAAACTGAACGCAGGGAAGACCGAAGCCAAAATTTTAACTCTCCATAGATTCTCCATAGAAGAACAAATCCAGCTGCAAATTGATGACCTCCCGATTCTCTGGAATCCTAAGGACCAGGGTGTGCGCTATCTTGGAGTACTTTTGGATACACGACTCACATGGAAACTACACATTAACAGAAAACTACGTCAAGCATATTCACGACTTAATACCGTTTACCCTCTCATAAACAGAAACACGCCACTTAAACACACATGTACTATTCTGCTATACAAGACACTCCTACTTCCACTTCTAACATACGCCTGTCCAGTCTGGATCGGTACCAGCAACACTAACTTGAAACGACTACAAACATTTCAAAACAAAGTACTCCGAATAGCAACAAACGCACCCTGGTTTGTCAGGAATCACAAAATCCATGAAGAACTGGGTGTTCCTCTTTTTGCAGCTCACATCGAGAAGCTAGTGAAGAACCACCACGAAGCCCTTGTGCATTGTTCCGGGGCTGTACACTACAGTCTAGGAGCGCCTACTCCTGGGAGGCGACTCAAACAAAGACTGTACCAGGACTTTCTATTTTAAACCCTTTATTTTATATATTTGTGTAAAGCATCTTGCTGGTCCAAATAAATGTTGTTGGTGTTGTTATAGTTGCATTGTTTTTTTTTTCTTCTATATCTCGCACATTGGGACCTGATGATGGGACGTAAGAACGTCCCGAAACATCGTTGGCATAAAGACACTTCCGAAGAGTTTTTTTGGAAAATAGTTACCTTAATTTTTATTAAATTGAAAAATATTTCTACTTATTATAAGTATCTTGTATTACATTGTTTATACACTCAGATTTATTTGTTCAGTTTTTATTAATTTCATTTTACTTTTTTTAAAATAGTTTTGTTATTACTACTAATCATAGATGGGTTAGACTCAAGTAGTTATAAATCTATATCTTTATGTATAAATTCATTTGACGTATCTTATTACCATGTATTGGTCTAACGGAAATAAATTAATTATTATTATTCATATGTGTGTACATTGTCATGTTATAACATTATCAGGGCTTGAAATATGAAGTAATCCTTCTTTGTTTTTTGCGGTTTAAAATGATTTTCCTTACTTCAATTCTAATTTTTCTCAAATTCATGACGTCATGGAAGTCAAAATTTTCCTGTTGGCAGTAGTTGAGGAGGACATGAACTGGTTCTGAATGTTTTCTTCTTTAGCGCCAAAACTGTTATCATTGTCACTCTACTCTGTATCTAAGTTTCTAGGAACCTATACTTACTGCTTACACACCACGGTTAGTCGCGAACACGGATAATGGAGACACGGTTAATCGAGATTCTACTGTATGTAGGAAATAGTTCAAAAAACTTTTTATTATACCGACCAATTTTTTACTTTTCACTCCTCCCCACCCTTCTCTGAATTACGCTGTGCAATGAAACGAATAAAAACGCTGAAGAGAACACATTAGTTCTATTTACCAATGAATTTGAGAGAGGGTGGAGGGGGAAGAGTTTGTTATTGTGACTCATGCCCGGGCTTTAACTACAAGGTCATATTGCCTACTACCAGAGCGCTCTTTCGTCACTCTGGCGGACATGAACCCGATTGTAAAGTAATATAGGAATCCTAAATTTTGTCTACCCTAAATTTTTATTCGTATAGGCTCAGAACCATCGCTACAAATCCGAAGGACGGTGTACTTAACTTTTTTTCTCTCCCATAAAAAATAATGCCTCGTTTCGAACCCGCGATACAACGAGTTCGTTGCTTTGTCGCGTGTCGCTCATCCCTTCGTTTATACAATCTTCTCTTATGTTTCAATAAAAAGGAATGTAGGTTACCATTGAATAGAATGGTACTTTAATTGAAAAAGTTTCTTCAAAAGGTCGTAAAGGAGAATAGTGTATGTATTGAGACAATGTCGGATGGGTTATTCGAGAGTTTGACTAGGGAAGGAACAGACCAGGTGACGTGGGTCCTGCCATCCTTTTCTAGATTGACTCAATATACAGCAAGAATACATCAGGAACCGACAACCCTTGTTCTCTTCCACCGCATACACAACTGTTATTTATGGCTACATCTTGTCAGACATGACATCAGATTAGATTAGTTTCAGATCCCTTTCGAAGGATTTGTGGATATTGTCCAAGGGGTAAGAACATCCAATGATTGTCAACGAAAGACAATGCCCTCAAGATGGGATAAGTCATTTGAAACTAGGGATAAGTTATAATGAGTGATCACTGCTACTCAATCACTGTAAGCACAACTGACGCCAATAGGTTTTTTTTTATCTGTGAGGTGTAAAAAAAATTCTTGAGAATTCGAATGGGATAAGGCGATGGTCCCGAGCCTTCGTTAATGACTTCTAACCTGAATAGACAATATTTCGGACGATCATAATAGACTCGGGCCCATGTTCACCAGAGCTCTCTTGTTAGAGTATGCCGTCCTTCGGATGGGACTATAAGCGATGATTCCGAACCTGTACAATATCAGATACTCGTTAAAGATTCCTTCCTACTCTAGGTGAATAAAAACAGCGCTCTGGTAGTAGGCGATATGAACTCGTAGTTAAAGCCCGGGCATGGGTTACCATGTAATAAATAATAATATTAAGAAAAACTTAAGACGAGAGAGAGTCGCTGCATACATTTTAGAAAAATAGTTGGTCAAATTCTGAGAATACTTTTTTACACGATAGAAGCACGGTTTCCCTCAACATTGTAACAATCCTGTCGATTGTATCAAGCATTCTGGATATTTATAAAGAAAATATGTAATGTGGTCATTACAGGACTTTCTTATACCAACCATGTTTTTACATTTCATGCTCTCTCCCTTCCCTTTCTCTCGTAAAACCTTCGGATGGACGTTAGGACGTACGATGTCAGGTATTCGTTAAAGACTTCTACCCTATGTGAATAACCATTCAGGGCAACATTTATGATTCTCAGAGAAGAGTCGGGTTCAATGTTCATCATAGCGACGAAAGAGCGCTCTGGTAGTAGGCGATATGACGTCGTCGTTAAATCACAATATCAATCTAAAAACAAAGTTTAAAAACACGCCAATGGATTTGTTCCTAGCTCATTGATCACTCAATCACGGCCCTAGGAAGAGTGACTAGTCACGGTGATCCTTAACGGTGAATGATGAATGAGGTACTGCAGATTAAGGCAAATTGAGTTGATAAATTGACCTAAAAATAATGAAGGACCATAATTTTAATTAAGATGAGGAAAATCACACAAATTGTAACTCAATCACTGTGATCGATGTTATGTAAGGCGAACCCACGAAGGGGACTATCTTCGTTTTTGGCATTTTCGAAAAAAAAAAAAATTTGTTGAGAGCTGAAGATATACACCGCTGCCAGAGTAGGTCTATTGTGTGCCCTGTAAGTGTTGGTCCCTACAGCAGCCCTGTATCTCTAATAAAGTTCAGGATTCTGCTGCAGGTTCCCTCCATAGCCTGCCTCGGTTCCGTTATGACAGACCCGAAGCAGTAAAACCTCTTTCTTTGTAGAGTTTTTATACTGGCTTAGAATATGAACCGGAATCTCATTTACTCTCCACATTTCCTGCACAGAGGGCTTCTAGCGATGCCCATATTATGACTGTGTCCTGTGATCAGCTTTGTCATAGTTCTTTGGTTCATTCTGCTCATATTCAGAAGCTCTCGACTCCTTTCTCTGAGGTTTCCGCTACAAAGAGTTTTGAATGTCTTTGCTTTGGGATCTCTCTCCAGAACTTGATGTGTTTCACGTTCTTCCAGCTTCATATTGCCGCCCTTTCGGTGCCCTTGGAGATCCCACATAAGGGTTCCCGTCCTATGGGTCCTTTAATCGAATATGATGATAATACTTAAAAACAAAAATTACCTCTTATTTATTATGTTATTTTTTTTTTACAATTTACAACGACATATATTTTGTCATTTTCAAATTCTTGGCTGTACTGCTGAGGTGGCCGAAGAGGAGTCCAGGCTAGTCCTGGAGCAGGTCCCTCTGCCATGCCCGCTTGAGGCGTCGGAGTGCATTTATGGAGATAGTCTTTGTGGATAATTGTTGAATAAGTGGTATATCATGTTGATAGAGTTGTCGTGATAATTTTAATAGCGTTGATTACAGAAGGTACAAATGGATTATGGTCAATTATGGAGACCTCAATAGACGATTTGGACGACTGAAATCAATCATCGAACAACGATGGACATTATCACACCCATGCTAAACCCCATCTGGACAAAAAATCAAACATGGACCTTGTCACTACATTGTTTTACCGATACGCCATTTTACATTTCCGACCACAGACTGCATAAAATTATATCTACGGGAAGAGGGGTTTGTGGACATTCAATTCACCCTTTCAACCCTAATAACTCTCGATATAATGAGTTTACCGACAGAAAATTTATTATAATGATTTAGGAAGATTTATTTATATTTATGTAAGTCAACTATTGAATATTAGAGCAAATGATCGAAGGATTTTCTTCTTTCAACCTTCCCTATGAAACAAACGATCGATTAAGGTTACCCTTCTTTCAACCTTCCATATGGAACAAACGATCGACTGGGGTTACCCTTCTTTCAACCTTTCCAAGGAACAAACGATCGACTGGGGTTACCCTTCTTTCAACCTTCCCTATGGAACAAACGATCGACTGTGGTTACCCTTCTTTCAACCCTTCATATGAAAGAAACGGAATGTGCACTTAAAAAATAAAAAAAATTGGTTCAATAATTGGTGGAGGTCTAAAAAAAAATTATTTTTTTTCAAAAAAAACAAAGAAAGGAACAAAAAATGGATTATTAAAATTTAAATATGTACATGGGAGTGGTAGGTCGTAAGGGTGTTCCCTGTGGAGTTTCAACGGGCCGGATAACCACAGGGACCATAACGACTTTCCCGATACTGTTTTTCATTAACCACTACCGTTTTAATTAAAGCACTCCCAGAGGGGGCGGGGGGGCCCCCAAACACCCCCCTCCCCTTCCCAGACAAACTTTTAATGATATATATACCTCGTTGGGTTCCTCCTAGCCTAATTGCCAACCCTGAGTTAGGAGTTGAGATAAGACGGATATGTTCTTCGTCCACTTATCACGGTCATCAGTTGGACAAGAACTCCTTGGGATAAATTCCTTCGTCTGTTTCCATAGACATTACCTTGAACAGGACAGTAGAGTAGAAAGGGGGATTCTACCCCAGGGGCTAATGAGCAAGCGGGTTAGTATCCTTTTTCAGTGCAGGGGCAACTCTTCCTTCCCCTCTTCTTCCCCCTCCCTTCACTCGTCTCCTCCTCTCCCCCCCCCCTTGACTTCTCTTCTCCTACCTCCACTCACTTCACTCCTCTCCTATTCTCCTCTCTCCCCCTCCTTCCACCCATCTCCTCTCCTCCCTCTCCCACCACCTATACCCATAAATTTTCCGAACCTCCCACTTCGAATCACTTTCCCCATCTCATCTAATTGTCACTTATACCTCTCCCTAAAAACCTCAATGAGGTTCCACTCTACCTTTAAACCCTCGCTCTTAGATTTTTTTTACACTTCAATATTTGTAAATTATAATTAGCCCACTAGCGCTCCCAAGCGTATATAATTGAAATTAATAATGCTCTCTACTCCCCCACATCAATTGCCTACTCCAGCTTGTCTACACCATCACCCAAGGATTCGTCATAGTCCACTACTCCTAGCCTTAGCAACATCCTTCTTAGCCCAACTCCTACAACCTCTCTAGACATGATTCGTTTAACATTTTTTTTTTTTCGGTTTACCCATATATACATCGGTATCATCCTACAGACCCATTCCACTTAGGCCGGGCGTGTTTTATTAGCAGCACCAAGGTTCAGCGGTTTCTAGCCTTTTCGCTCATTTTCCCCTCATCCCAACATTTATTCTAGTCAGTCATTATTATATTTTTCTTTACACTTTATATTGTTTCAGCTCTATACTTCCCCACATCAACACTTCCTCTGATATTTTATTACAATCCTACTTCTCCACATAACTTATTCTCAATCTCTTTCAATATACCCATCTCAAATGCTACCTCCCCTCCATTGTACTTCTTCCACTACTACAGATCCGCCCACACCTAATTCTCGGGTCTTTCTCCTATTTTATACTTCATAACATCAATTTTTTAAAATTTTTTATCGTTTTGTCCTGACCAATTTTCGGCTCATACCTCCAACCTTTCTACTTGAGTATACAGGCTAGGGGTACAATATATACATGCTACACACATTAGAACACATCATTCAATCTCATGACTACGCTATTTTGTCGTCGTCTTCAATACACATATCGCAGACCATACAGCATTTTTTTAAATTTTTTACACAAAACAACACATGACAGAGGTCTACAACCTTATTACTACGAAACCACGGTTCAAAACTTCAAACACATTGATACTCATCACCCCGTGACATAACCTTTGGCAACATTGTATATGTTATATTAGGTCTTACATTTCACATTTTCATATACATCACAGGCCTCATCATTATTGAACCCTATACTCATAAAATCATTCATTAAACCTACTTCACTACCTAACTATTTTTTTCAACTAAGCACGTACAGCACATTCGGTAGGTTATAGTTCACACCATCACACATCAATTGCCCCACTTATTCCAATCCTACATATCGAAACAGAGAATATTTCCGGAGACCTCCAATAGGAGCCCTTGTACCAAACCTCCCACCCCTCCTTTCTAGAGGTCAGACACTTACAATTTCCTTGACATCTACCCACTTTTTACCCCAAACCAACCTACATCCTAGTCCATCATGCAGCATAACTCTAGCATAGACCACACCTCCGTCAACATCTGATTCAAACCACTTCTATCCCAATAAACCTTTCACTGAGACATACATACATACTAGCATACAACATCAGCCAAGGGATTTTCTTCAGAATTCTTCATAGCCTAACCGGTACTTTTTTTTTTCCTTAGCATCATCCTGCTTCACCACTGTTCAACTCCCACAATCTCTCTAGATTGTCTGACATTTTCATCATAACCCGGTTTACCCATCCTCTCACTCGCTCTATAAGGTCTAGATGTGCTTTGCCAGAAGTATCAATATCTTAGGAGGTATATTTAACTTACATTTATTTTCTTCGTAGGCTGCTTCTCATCTCCAACACTTGACTGGCTTTTCACCAGCATCTCTACATCAGGTGTCTGAAACAGACTTTATAGGGGTGTGTATTTCTTTTAGTTCGCTTTATTGACTAATCAATAAACCGGTAAGCCTCTTCACCAGCGCCAAGGTAGAAATACGTCGAAGAGGTGGGTGGGGATAGGGAAGGGATAAAGGCTCGAGTCAGGGCTTCTCTTCAATCTTTAGGTTTTTCTTTTGTACAGGTTTACGGGTTTTCACACCACGCCAGTGACCAATTAGGTTTACAGGTTTTCACACCACGCCAGTGACCAATTAGGTTTACAGGTTTTCACACCACGCCAGTGACCATTCAAAACAAGAGATATCAGACCAGTCTAGACTAAAACCTCAAGAGAATTTTTAGGAATGGGATGGGAATAGGAATGTTTTCCGATATTTGAGGCCCCCCCTCGGAAAAACGGGTAGCCAGGTTAAGACAGGACTAGGTTTGAATTGAGTAATGTCCGTGAGCTAAGGTATGAATGCCATCAGATAAAACCACTCTTTTATCATCTTCCGACGACAACGCCTTTTTATTAATTCTAACACTGAACAACTCATGTTTTTTTGACTGAATCATTCTCATATCCGTATATACTATTTTTCCTTCAAAAAGCGATTTCTCAAAATCTTGCAACGATATATTTTTTTCAACGGCTGCTTTTTTAACCCCTTTAATACATTTTTTTATTTTTTTACTTATATCCATAGCATACGTCTTCGGTTTGAGTCCTACGAATTTATTAATGATAACGCCATTGGTCTCATCTTTGAATTTTCCTAGGATTTTTTTATTTAAAACTGAATAACAAGGATGATCCTGCGGAAAATCAGACGTATCAAAATAATTTTCCATCGCTTTCATATCCTGATACCAGTCGGTTGTATTAATTAAATAAACTAAACTGTCCGTATCTGTGTACATTAATTTTAGAGTATTAGGATTATATTTTTTCATCATTACATTATAGTGGAAATCGTACATCACAGTTTTGGACAAATCTAAAATTGACATGCCTACATATATAGGCTTATTAAATAATAATTTAGCTTTACTCATAGTTACGCATACTAAGTTTTCATGATAAATTATCCTGTCTAGAAAGTTAGCTTTGGCGATGAGTTTCATTAATTTTTTAGAGTCGGTAACCAGTATCATGTTCATACGGTTTCTTATATTTTCCATTGTTTTACCGAACACAGCATTATTCAAAAGTTTATAAAAATCTTTTTCAAAGTCATTTTTTGCCTTTTTCCGAAGCTCAGTATTACAATCAATATATGACTGTAACCAACAAGACTGTCGAAATTGTATCGCCCTATGAATTTTTTGAACTTTCAGACCATGTTTAATCGCTTGCTTTAAGTTGACGTAATGCACAACATATCGCTCACGAGGATTGAAATGAGCAACTAATTTATTTACTTTCCCGCCTGGAGGACTAATCGTCTCAGGTAAAAATGGTAAATCGTTATGAGCTGTGTGTAACTCGGAAGGATAGACTACGTCGACCTCCAGAATACATCCTAATTCGCCATTATCGTCCAAGTTTTCAATATTTATGTTTTCGGGGTCTTTCACCCATTTAAACCCCCCATACGGTAGAGGTCTACTCATCGCATGGCCATAAAGATTATTTGCGTCTAAGTATGCAATATAAGAGGATTCCTTTTCCGGATCATACTCGGGCATATAACTATTATTAGCACTCGCATACCGGTGGGATACTTGACATAAACCTCCCCTGATCCCCCGCTCAAAGAATAATATCATGTCATAATCCATTAATTGTTCGAACTTCACCTTAGTATGCTTCAACATCGCATCCCATGTCATCCCAGGAGCAGTGAAATAATGTGCGGGGTCAACCTTATGACTATTAAGCATAACATCACGGAAATTCTGGAAAATATCCGCGAGAATGAGTACATCCGTTTTAAGATAGATATCGCTATATTCCCCGAGGGTTGAACAGTTAAACTGCCGCCATACGTTCTGCGCATGTTGATAGTCTTCATCCGAAACCCCACAGTGCTTTAACTGACTGTAAAACGCTGACTGTGGTGGGAGAGACGTGTCATTCAGACGTTCCCATGAATCAACATAATCGTAACAGAAAACCCCCTTTTTGATCACAAGAGGAAGCTGATCCTCAGTAAAGTATTTAGAGGTTTCCCTAAAGGCTGTTTTCGGAAGCACGCTAGCCATATACTCAAGACTACGACTTAAAAAGCGATAAGAGTCGATAAATCGAAGTTTAACACCGTGCACATGCTTAGTGAAGCTTATGTATTTCTCCTCGGTATTGGGAATCACATCAACCCGCTCTGAATCTTTACCCAGCTCCATAACTATAATGTTTGCGTCATAATTGGTCAAATTATGAAAAATTACGGGTATATATGATGGAGTTTTACACCGCAGGTTACAGCTATTACAGGCTGCTCCTCTATATTTACCGGTTAAATGATCGTGGTCCCTAACTTTAGGATTATTCTCCGAAAAGTTGCCCTCACAAAGATAGCACTGAACGGCGGCACCCCACTCTACTTCCTCATCATTCGTTATTATAATTGGGGCATTATTTTTGTACATTTTCGAAATTTTAAGAGCTAACGAATTTACATATAGAAGGAATTTCTTTGGAGCTTCAAGACCACGGTATAGATACGGTTCTAAAGGGAGATTATACTGTTTTGCGACATTTAGGAAAGAGTCAGGAAATTTCAAATAGCAACAGAAAGACATAGCCTCATGCCTCTGATAGGGAACAGTAGCCTTTGATGTATCTTCAGGGAGAGGAACCAACACGGTTTCAAAATCCGCATATATTACAAAAGAGAGTCGGAGCTGCCGCTCAACATTTTTGAATTCCAAAATGGGGTCTTTAGGGAGCTCTATCCTAACGGGGCTGTTTTTATCACAGTAAATTTTGTGTTCTCGCAATTTTTCTTCCCTCAAGTTACCATACCGATTGTCAAAATGCTGAAAGCATCGCTTACAGATGATAATTTTTGATTTATGCTTAGTAATTTGTGACCGTACTAGTCTTTCAAAATTTTTAATGTATACATAATGCTGCTTATCCCCATTATCCAACAGCAACAAATCGCGGTGCTGGGATTTTTCCGTGTCAACAACTTTAATAGGGTACACATTATTGTTTTCATCTAACCCGAATACATTTATGGAAATATTATTTATTTTTTCTAATTTTTTGATGTCATTGAGCGGAGTCGGGAAAGATACACAAGAGAAGTCATACCCGTGCTCCAAATTTATATAGTTTGCCACACGCTCAGGATGATATTCAACAAGTTTTGCTAAGATGGCATACATGAAACAACGTTGGTCGATGTTTTCAACATTTATACAAGCTCTCCGGGCTTGTATCTTTTTAGGGAGCGGGATGTATGTACTTCCACGAAGGGGTCGATATCTGTTTATTCGTAATCTCAATCCATCTACAGCAATAAGAAACCATCCGCTCTTCTTCATTTGCGCTTCCTCCATCTCCACAGTTAATCTCTTAAAAGATACATCTAAGTATTGGTCTATATCTGTATCCTTGAAGATAGGGCGATTTTTAGTCTTGAAAGCTTTATCCGTTAGATCGCCTACGACATTTTCAAACAAGCACTCTACTAGGAAATTAACTTTTAAAGCCGAATGTATCTGAAGCTGTTCCAAGATTTTTTCCTTTAGACAATCGCGCACATCTTCCAAAAAGCATTCTAGGTCTCCGTGTTTATTGGATCTAACAAAATAAGACTTAACTCTACCCTCGAAAGAAGTATCATAGAGAACCAGATTAGACTCATTAGGTACAAGTTTTAATAAAGTTTTCTTAAGAGGTTCATTCTTGGGTTTTTTTATAACCGGGGCATCATTACACACAGACTCATGTCGACTACCATTAAACCTATTGGAAAATTCATGTCTACAGTGTTTACACTTATAGACCGTTCCACAACTAAGTTCATGACGTTTTAGGTTACATGATTTAGTGAAACTCGAATGGCAATGTTTACAAACAAAACTAGGTTTAACCCCATGATTTAAAGCCATATGTATGTCAAAGTCACTTTTCAAGGACAGTTCGTCACTACAATAATTGCACTTATACATGATAAATCAGTATTTATCCCAAGATAACAGAAAAACAGGTCACCTTCGCAGATCTCAGCGATGTTGACGCCTCAAAGACTCAATGAAGTCTGAAAGAAACTGATCACGCAGACTATTTATATAGGATGGAGGACCCGATCAAACCCGAAGGGAGCCGATGATTGCCGAGCGTACCCGATGATAGCCGAGCGAACCCGATGATGACCGAACACACACCGATGATAGACGAGTCAAACGACCGGAGGACACCTGTTAACAACGTATACCAAGTTAAACTAGATAAAAATTCAATATTTATATAAAAAATGCGGAATTACACATAAATCGGGCCAAAAACGAGATAATTACCGAAAAATGTGATATTTTACATAAATCGATCGAAAAAACGAGGTAATGGGGCAAATTAGACATTATCAACTGGGTAATGATGACACATCAGACAGAAGACTACTCGCCGAGGGAGAGAGTGCTCAGATGTATACAGTTTAAACTCTCCTCGCATCTACATTTTCGAAGGAGTTTCATATAACTTAAAGTAAATTTTTAACATCAATACTTCGGACGATAACGCTTGTCCCAAATTATCAGTACAAAAAACGCATTGGAAGCTATTCAACAGTTCTCTGAAGGGCAGCATGTTCATATGTCAGGGTATAGGGGAGTATCACAGGATGGAGGAACCGATCGAACCCGAAGGGGGGCCGATGATGACCGAACATACACGATGTTATGATCGTGGGACACATTTCAACAACGTATACCAAGTTAAACTAGATAAAAATTCAATATTTATATAAAAATGCGGAATTACACATAAATCGGATCAAAAACGGGATAATTACAGAAAAATGTGGTATTTTACATAAATTAGACATTATCAGTACAAAAACACATTAAAAGCTATTCAACGTCCCATCCGAAGGACGACATGCTTATATGTCCGGGTAGAGGGGAGGTATCCCTGAATCTAAATTTCCTTTTAAATCTAAATCAGGTGCGAGCAAATTTTTACGATTAATATATTAGGCGTTAGGTCCTTATACACTCAAAACGCGACCGGAAATACAAGGCAGTAGGCTAGTCGGAGGGGGAGCCAACGAACCTTGAACAGCTTCCCCCACCCTATCTCGCCACAACTCCTCTCCTGCTAGTACATACAGTATCCTACGACCCATAGTCAAGTCAGTATAATATCAGTAGAGGTTGAACATGTGTGTGGCGGACCTCCATACACTGGAAACATCAGTTACATGGATAGAAGAGAGAAGAGAGTTGAAGAGACCCGTAAGTAACCTTTGTGGCAATATTAACAATTATTTTTATACCTACTACTTCCGGTCTTCTTTAAGGGGACGCAACTAAGAAGTTCGTTACGATTCTAACGTAATACGAATTTTTCATTGCCATACTTTGGCTATGCATAGGATGTAACTGGGGAAGTACATGGGATGAAGAGTTGAGGTGGGAGGGTACATTGATTGTGATTCAAAGTGAACAACTCTAGTATAAGGACACATCATAGTGGCTACTGTAATGTGATGAGGAACTGGGAGATAGAAATGTTTTGAGAGGGGGCGATTGGCAACGCCAACTTGAGAAAAAAGGTTTAAAGGACACCATTGAAATGATGCGTAAGACTAGATTGAAATGAAAAATTAGAAGAAATGAGCATCTGGTCATAAACAGTGAATGACCTTGAATAGGGAGAGCGTAAACTTACATTTTTGGTCGAGTGGGGGCTCTCTGGTTAGGTCTCCTTCAACCCAGCTGAGGGCCCTCAAGGAATTTTTTGGGAAGGGGGCATATTACAATACTTTGTCTATACAAAGGTAGAGCTGGGGAAGTACATCATAGGAAAAGCAGGTCTAGACATGTCGGTGTGACGTCATGGACTATATTTTCTCCATACACTTTGTAGAAAAAAAATATTAATGTCTGATGGGTCCGAAGGTGGGGGTGCTCAGAGATTGAGCTGGGGAGGTACATTGATTCAGAGCTATGGAGGGGGTACTCGTACACCACACGCACACTTACATACACTTTACACACACATACAATAGTAGAGAAGAATAGCCGGTCCTGCCCCGCCACATCGGTGGCACCTCCCCCCACCTCTGTGTGGCTCCCCTGAGGCTCCCCTGTGAGGCCCCGCCATATATTCTCTACTATTGTATGTGTGTGTAAAGTGTATGTAAGTGTGCGTGTGGTGTACGAGTACCCCCTCCATAGCTCTGAATCAATGTACCTCCCCAGCTCAATCTCTGAGCACCCCCACCTTCGGACCCATCAGACATTAATATTTTTTTTCTACAAAGTGTATGGAGAAAATATAGTCCATGACGTCACACCGACATGTCTAGACCTGCTTTTCCTATGATGTACTTCCCCAGCTCTACCTTTGTATAGACAAAGTATTGTAATATGCCCCCTTCCCAAAAAATTCCTTGAGGGCGCTCAGCTGGGTTGAAGGAGACCTAACCAGAGAGCCCCCACTCGACCAAAAATGTAAGTTTACGCTCTCCCTATTCAAGGTCATTCACTGTTTATGACCAGATGCTCATTTCTTCTAATTTTTCATTTCAATCTAGTCTTACGCATCATTTCAATGGTGTCCTTTAAACCTTTTTTCTCAAGTTGGCGTTGCCAATCGCCCCCTCTCAAAACATTTCTATCTCCCAGTTCCTCATCACATTACAGTAGCCACTATGATGTGTCCTTATACTAGAGTTGTTCACTTTGAATCACAATCAATGTACCCTCCCACCTCAACTCTTCATCCCATGTACTTCCCCAGTTACATCCTATGCATAGCCAAAGTATGGCAATGAAAAATTCGTATTACGTTAGAATCGTAACGAACTTCTTAGTTGCGTCCCCTTAAAGAAGACCGGAAGTAGTAGGTATAAAAATAATTGTTAATATTGCCACAAA
Source organism: Aradus depressus (assembly GCA_963662175.1). Classification (NCBI taxonomy): domain Eukaryota; kingdom Metazoa; phylum Arthropoda; class Insecta; order Hemiptera; family Aradidae; genus Aradus; species Aradus depressus. The sequence continues at coordinate 4,999,022 of OY759226.1, read as the reverse complement.
GGTTACTTACGGGTCTCTTCAACTCTCTTCTCTCTTCTATCCATGTAACTGATGTTTCCAGTGTATGGAGGTCCGCCACACACATGTTCAACCTCTACTGATATTATACTGACTTGACTATGGGTCGTAGGATACTGTATGTACTAGCAGGAGAGGAGTTGTGGCGAGATAGGGTGGGGGAAGCTGTTCAAGGTTCGTTGGCTCCCCCTCCGACTAGCCTACTGCCTTGTATTTCCGGTCGCGTTTTGAGTGTATAAGGACCTAACGCCTAATATATTAATCGTAAAAATTTGCTCGCACCTGATTTAGATTTAAAAGGAAATTTAGATTCAGGGATACCTCCCCTCTACCCGGACATATAAGCATGTCGTCCTTCGGATGGGACGTTGAATAGCTTTTAATGTGTTTTTGTACTGATAATGTCTAATTTATGTAAAATACCACATTTTTCTGTAATTATCCCGTTTTTGATCCGATTTATGTGTAATTCCGCATTTTTATATAAATATTGAATTTTTATCTAGTTTAACTTGGTATACGTTGTTGAAATGTGTCCCACGATCATAACATCGTGTATGTTCGGTCATCATCGGCCCCCCTTCGGGTTCGATCGGTTCCTCCATCCTGTGATACTCCCCTATACCCTGACATATGAACATGCTGCCCTTCAGAGAACTGTTGAATAGCTTCCAATGCGTTTTTTGTACTGATAATTTGGGACAAGCGTTATCGTCCGAAGTATTGATGTTAAAAATTTACTTTAAGTTATATGAAACTCCTTCGAAAATGTAGATGCGAGGAGAGTTTAAACTGTATACATCTGAGCACTCTCTCCCTCGGCGAGTAGTCTTCTGTCTGATGTGTCATCATTACCCAGTTGATAATGTCTAATTTGCCCCATTACCTCGTTTTTTCGATCGATTTATGTAAAATATCACATTTTTCGGTAATTATCTCGTTTTTGGCCCGATTTATGTGTAATTCCGCATTTTTTATATAAATATTGAATTTTTATCTAGTTTAACTTGGTATACGTTGTTAACAGGTGTCCTCCGGTCGTTTGACTCGTCTATCATCGGTGTGTGTTCGGTCATCATCGGGTTCGCTCGGCTATCATCGGGTACGCTCGGCAATCATCGGCTCCCTTCGGGTTTGATCGGGTCCTCCATCCTATATAAATAGTCTGCGTGATCAGTTTCTTTCAGACTTCATTGAGTCTTTGAGGCGTCAACATCGCTGAGATCTGCGAAGGTGACCTGTTTTTCTGTTATCTTGGGATAAATACTGATTTATCATGTATAAGTGCAATTATTGTAGTGACGAACTGTCCTTGAAAAGTGACTTTGACATACATATGGCTTTAAATCATGGGGTTAAACCTAGTTTTGTTTGTAAACATTGCCATTCGAGTTTCACTAAATCATGTAACCTAAAACGTCATGAACTTAGTTGTGGAACGGTCTATAAGTGTAAACACTGTAGACATGAATTTTCCAATAGGTTTAATGGTAGTCGACATGAGTCTGTGTGTAATGATGCCCCGGTTATAAAAAAACCCAAGAATGAACCTCTTAAGAAAACTTTATTAAAACTTGTACCTAATGAGTCTAATCTGGTTCTCTATGATACTTCTTTCGAGGGTAGAGTTAAGTCTTATTTTGTTAGATCCAATAAACACGGAGACCTAGAATGCTTTTTGGAAGATGTGCGCGATTGTCTAAAGGAAAAAATCTTGGAACAGCTTCAGATACATTCGGCTTTAAAAGTTAATTTCCTAGTAGAGTGCTTGTTTGAAAATGTCGTAGGCGATCTAACGGATAAAGCTTTCAAGACTAAAAATCGCCCTATCTTCAAGGATACAGATATAGACCAATACTTAGATGTATCTTTTAAGAGATTAACTGTGGAGATGGAGGAAGCGCAAATGAAGAAGAGCGGATGGTTTCTTATTGCTGTAGATGGATTGAGATTACGAATAAACAGATATCGACCCCTTCGTGGAAGTACATACATCCCGCTCCCTAAAAAGATACAAGCCCGGAGAGCTTGTATAAATGTTGAAAACATCGACCAACGTTGTTTCATGTATGCCATCTTAGCAAAACTTGTTGAATATCATCCTGAGCGTGTGGCAAACTATATAAATTTGGAGCACGGGTATGACTTCTCTTGTGTATCTTTCCCGACTCCGCTCAATGACATCAAAAAATTAGAAAAAATAAATAATATTTCCATAAATGTATTCGGGTTAGATGAAAACAATAATGTGTACCCTATTAAAGTTGTTGACACGGAAAAATCCCAGCACCGCGATTTGTTGCTGTTGGATAATGGGGATAAGCAGCATTATGTATACATTAAAAATTTTGAAAGACTAGTACGGTCACAAATTACTAAGCATAAATCAAAAATTATCATCTGTAAGCGATGCTTTCAGCATTTTGACAATCGGTATGGTAACTTGAGGGAAGAAAAATTGCGAGAACACAAAATTTACTGTGATAAAAACAGCCCCGTTAGGATAGAGCTCCCTAAAGACCCCATTTTGGAATTCAAAAATGTTGAGCGGCAGCTCCGACTCTCTTTTGTAATATATGCGGATTTTGAAACCGTGTTGGTTCCTCTCCCTGAAGATACATCAAAGGCTACTGTTCCCTATCAGAGGCATGAGGCTATGTCTTTCTGTTGCTATTTGAAATTTCCTGACTCTTTCCTAAATGTCGCAAAACAGTATAATCTCCCTTTAGAACCGTATCTATACCGTGGTCTTGAAGCTCCAAAGAAATTCCTTCTATATGTAAATTCGTTAGCTCTTAAAATTTCGAAAATGTACAAAAATAATGCCCCAATTATAATAACGAATGATGAGGAAGTAGAGTGGGGTGCCGCCGTTCAGTGCTATCTTTGTGAGGGCAACTTTTCGGAGAATAATCCTAAAGTTAGGGACCACGATCATTTAACCGGTAAATATAGAGGAGCAGCCTGTAATAGCTGTAACCTGCGGTGTAAAACTCCATCATATATACCCGTAATTTTTCATAATTTGACCAATTATGACGCAAACATTATAGTTATGGAGCTGGGTAAAGATTCAGAGCGGGTTGATGTGATTCCCAATACCGAGGAGAAATACATAAGCTTCACTAAGCATGTGCACGGTGTTAAACTTCGATTTATCGACTCTTATCGCTTTTTAAGTCGTAGTCTTGAGTATATGGCTAGCGTGCTTCCGAAAACAGCCTTTAGGGAAACCTCTAAATACTTTACTGAGGATCAGCTTCCTCTTGTGATCAAAAAGGGGGTTTTCTGTTACGATTATGTTGATTCATGGGAACGTCTGAATGACACGTCTCTCCCACCACAGTCAGCGTTTTACAGTCAGTTAAAGCACTGTGGGGTTTCGGATGAAGACTATCAACATGCGCAGAACGTATGGCGGCAGTTTAACTGTTCAACCCTCGGGGAATATAGCGATATCTATCTTAAAACGGATGTACTCATTCTCGCGGATATTTTCCAGAATTTCCGTGATGTTATGCTTAATAGTCATAAGGTTGACCCCGCACATTATTTCACTGCTCCTGGGATGACATGGGATGCGATGTTGAAGCATACTAAGGTGAAGTTCGAACAATTAATGGATTATGACATGATATTATTCTTTGAGCGGGGGATCAGGGGAGGTTTATGTCAAGTATCCCACCGGTATGCGAGTGCTAATAATAGTTATATGCCCGAGTATGATCCGGAAAAGGAATCCTCTTATATTGCATACTTAGACGCAAATAATCTTTATGGCCATGCGATGAGTAGACCTCTACCGTATGGGGGGTTTAAATGGGTGAAAGACCCCGAAAACATAAATATTGAAAACTTGGACGATAATGGCGAATTAGGATGTATTCTGGAGGTCGACGTAGTCTATCCTTCCGAGTTACACACAGCTCATAACGATTTACCATTTTTACCTGAGACGATTAGTCCTCCAGGCGGGAAAGTAAATAAATTAGTTGCTCATTTCAATCCTCGTGAGCGATATGTTGTGCATTACGTCAACTTAAAGCAAGCGATTAAACATGGTCTGAAAGTTCAAAAAATTCATAGGGCGATACAATTTCGACAGTCTTGTTGGTTACAGTCATATATTGATTGTAATACTGAGCTTCGGAAAAAGGCAAAAAATGACTTTGAAAAAGATTTTTATAAACTTTTGAATAATGCTGTGTTCGGTAAAACAATGGAAAATATAAGAAACCGTATGAACATGATACTGGTTACCGACTCTAAAAAATTAATGAAACTCATCGCCAAAGCTAACTTTCTAGACAGGATAATTTATCATGAAAACTTAGTATGCGTAACTATGAGTAAAGCTAAATTATTATTTAATAAGCCTATATATGTAGGCATGTCAATTTTAGATTTGTCCAAAACTGTGATGTACGATTTCCACTATAATGTAATGATGAAAAAATATAATCCTAATACTCTAAAATTAATGTACACAGATACGGACAGTTTAGTTTATTTAATTAATACAACCGACTGGTATCAGGATATGAAAGCGATGGAAAATTATTTTGATACGTCTGATTTTCCGCAGGATCATCCTTGTTATTCAGTTTTAAATAAAAAAATCCTAGGAAAATTCAAAGATGAGACCAATGGCGTTATCATTAATAAATTCGTAGGACTCAAACCGAAGACGTATGCTATGGATATAAGTAAAAAAATAAAAAAATGTATTAAAGGGGTTAAAAAAGCAGCCGTTGAAAAAAATATATCGTTGCAAGATTTTGAGAAATCGCTTTTTGAAGGAAAAATAGTATATACGGATATGAGAATGATTCAGTCAAAAAAACATGAGTTGTTCAGTGTTAGAATTAATAAAAAGGCGTTGTCGTCGGAAGATGATAAAAGAGTGGTTTTATCTGATGGCATTCATACCTTAGCTCACGGACATTACTCAATTCAAACCTAGTCCTGTCTTAACCTGGCTACCCGTTTTTCCGAGGGGGGGCCTCAAATATCGGAAAACATTCCTATTCCCATCCCATTCCTAAAAATTCTCTTGAGGTTTTAGTCTAGACTGGTCTGATATCTCTTGTTTTGAATGGTCACTGGCGTGGTGTGAAAACCTGTAAACCTAATTGGTCACTGGCGTGGTGTGAAAACCTGTAAACCTAATTGGTCACTGGCGTGGTGTGAAAACCCGTAAACCTGTACAAAAGAAAAACCTAAAGATTGAAGAGAAGCCCTGACTCGAGCCTTTATCCCTTCCCTATCCCCACCCACCTCTTCGACGTATTTCTACCTTGGCGCTGGTGAAGAGGCTTACCGGTTTATTGATTAGTCAATAAAGCGAACTAAAAGAAATACACACCCCTATAAAGTCTGTTTCAGACACCTGATGTAGAGATGCTGGTGAAAAGCCAGTCAAGTGTTGGAGATGAGAAGCAGCCTACGAAGAAAATAAATGTAAGTTAAATATACCTCCTAAGATATTGATACTTCTGGCAAAGCACATCTAGACCTTATAGAGCGAGTGAGAGGATGGGTAAACCGGGTTATGATGAAAATGTCAGACAATCTAGAGAGATTGTGGGAGTTGAACAGTGGTGAAGCAGGATGATGCTAAGGAAAAAAAAAAGTACCGGTTAGGCTATGAAGAATTCTGAAGAAAATCCCTTGGCTGATGTTGTATGCTAGTATGTATGTATGTCTCAGTGAAAGGTTTATTGGGATAGAAGTGGTTTGAATCAGATGTTGACGGAGGTGTGGTCTATGCTAGAGTTATGCTGCATGATGGACTAGGATGTAGGTTGGTTTGGGGTAAAAAGTGGGTAGATGTCAAGGAAATTGTAAGTGTCTGACCTCTAGAAAGGAGGGGTGGGAGGTTTGGTACAAGGGCTCCTATTGGAGGTCTCCGGAAATATTCTCTGTTTCGATATGTAGGATTGGAATAAGTGGGGCAATTGATGTGTGATGGTGTGAACTATAACCTACCGAATGTGCTGTACGTGCTTAGTTGAAAAAAATAGTTAGGTAGTGAAGTAGGTTTAATGAATGATTTTATGAGTATAGGGTTCAATAATGATGAGGCCTGTGATGTATATGAAAATGTGAAATGTAAGACCTAATATAACATATACAATGTTGCCAAAGGTTATGTCACGGGGTGATGAGTATCAATGTGTTTGAAGTTTTGAACCGTGGTTTCGTAGTAATAAGGTTGTAGACCTCTGTCATGTGTTGTTTTGTGTAAAAAATTTAAAAAAATGCTGTATGGTCTGCGATATGTGTATTGAAGACGACGACAAAATAGCGTAGTCATGAGATTGAATGATGTGTTCTAATGTGTGTAGCATGTATATATTGTACCCCTAGCCTGTATACTCAAGTAGAAAGGTTGGAGGTATGAGCCGAAAATTGGTCAGGACAAAACGATAAAAAATTTTAAAAAATTGATGTTATGAAGTATAAAATAGGAGAAAGACCCGAGAATTAGGTGTGGGCGGATCTGTAGTAGTGGAAGAAGTACAATGGAGGGGAGGTAGCATTTGAGATGGGTATATTGAAAGAGATTGAGAATAAGTTATGTGGAGAAGTAGGATTGTAATAAAATATCAGAGGAAGTGTTGATGTGGGGAAGTATAGAGCTGAAACAATATAAAGTGTAAAGAAAAATATAATAATGACTGACTAGAATAAATGTTGGGATGAGGGGAAAATGAGCGAAAAGGCTAGAAACCGCTGAACCTTGGTGCTGCTAATAAAACACGCCCGGCCTAAGTGGAATGGGTCTGTAGGATGATACCGATGTATATATGGGTAAACCGAAAAAAAAAAAATGTTAAACGAATCATGTCTAGAGAGGTTGTAGGAGTTGGGCTAAGAAGGATGTTGCTAAGGCTAGGAGTAGTGGACTATGACGAATCCTTGGGTGATGGTGTAGACAAGCTGGAGTAGGCAATTGATGTGGGGGAGTAGAGAGCATTATTAATTTCAATTATATACGCTTGGGAGCGCTAGTGGGCTAATTATAATTTACAAATATTGAAGTGTAAAAAAAATCTAAGAGCGAGGGTTTAAAGGTAGAGTGGAACCTCATTGAGGTTTTTAGGGAGAGGTATAAGTGACAATTAGATGAGATGGGGAAAGTGATTCGAAGTGGGAGGTTCGGAAAATTTATGGGTATAGGTGGTGGGAGAGGGAGGAGAGGAGATGGGTGGAAGGAGGGGGAGAGAGGAGAATAGGAGAGGAGTGAAGTGAGTGGAGGTAGGAGAAGAGAAGTCAAGGGGGGGGGGGAGAGGAGGAGACGAGTGAAGGGAGGGGGAAGAAGAGGGGAAGGAAGAGTTGCCCCTGCACTGAAAAAGGATACTAACCCGCTTGCTCATTAGCCCCTGGGGTAGAATCCCCCTTTCTACTCTACTCAGGACTTCTTCCTGAAGAGAACACAACTCAAGGATACGCAAATTGTTTGTTTATGTGATCCATACCCCGGCTTTAACTACGAGGTCATATCGCCTATTACCGAGGGGGCTTTTTGTCACTCTGATGGACTGTAATTGTAATAAAAGTTTATATGTAAAATAATTATTCTAATTCTTATTTTTTACTTGGTTCTTTGCGTGGGTTCGCCAAGACTCAAAAGGTTTTGAAAAATCAAGATGACATGAGGTGCAAAATACATAAAATGGTGACTCCAGAAGTTGACGATCCTCCCTCCACTAAGGTAACTGACGAATGTCCTATCTGGGAGCGGCTAGCTCGCTTCCATTTTTCCCGCCGGCACTTCTCTGAGCGCCTATTGGTTGCCCAGTTCATCCCTTCCTTATATTGTATTGCTGACATGGTTTTCTCCCTACATCCTGTCAAGTTCTTGGTTGGACTTTTGGTCGGTTTGTCTCCTCCTCGCCCGACCGCCGACAGGAGTAGCGGCGGCTGCCCCCGGCTCCGGGAAGTAGGCAGAACAGAACCCACTGAAGAATCTCGAGCTCACTCGGCGTAAAGGGGCGTCAAGAAACCAAGGACGACTGCGGACTGTAGCCATCGAGCCGGTCCACAGCCGTCCATAGCACCAATTTTGTAAATAGTTAATAAAAACGGAGAAAGGTTACCCATTTCCCCGCCGATCAGGGTGATGTGACCGACCCACCCTCAGGGGATCAAGGGCACCCAAAAAAAAAAAAAAGTTCTTGGTTGGCCTCCAATTCTTATATTTTCATTTTAAGTTTGGCCCCAGCTGAAGTATAAAGAAGGGTGGCTCGGTGCTTCTAGAGAGTTCTTGTTAAGTCCAATACTTAGCAGGAACTTAAGCAAATAGTGTATATCACATTATACAGTGAACCTGAGGTGTGATAAAAACTTGATTGCTACCACATTTCCTGTAGAAATTTGATCTCTTTTGTTTATTTAAATTTTGATTTCTACAGTAGTTTGCCGAAAATTGCCCTAAAAAAATATTATCAATAATTTAAGACGTGCAATTTTTAAGAAAGTACACGTATACAACGAAAAAAATTCAATTAAACAAACTTTACACTTGGATTCACAAAGAGATACCAATTTTTAATAATTTTAAATAATATTAATTTCTAATCCAAAGGTTTTTCAAATGATACTACTACTGGGCCAACAGGGAAGATGAATAGAATAGAATTTGAAGAGGACAAATAATTGGGTTATTATCTATATTTACATATTTAAATTAAAAAAAAACTTATTTGAACAAACAAAACAAAAATTTACAATGGCACAAAAACATTAAATTAATACTTAAAAAACTATTTCTTTTTTTATTTGGGCATATTGAAAAATATATATTATTAATTGTACCTTCTCGACGCCTCTACCACAAAAACCAGACCCCGTCAACTCTTCACTTTAATTCCACCCCAGTCAACTTTCATCTAATTGTTCAACTTCATTTTTATTTAAAAAAACATATCAAAACACATGCACCGTTTAAGAGCTAGCTCACGACTCCATTACATTTTACCACTATTTCACAGCTGTTTTTTATATGTTTTCTTGTTTTGTTTTCTTAAACACCTTGATATATATTATATTATAATAAAAAAAATTACCTCTTTTCATTAAAATATTCATTAAAAAAATGTTCCGTAGTGTACATCACAGAGGACTACGGTAACTTTAGAGATAGTGTACTTGCCTACTGAGCTCAAGATCGCGGGTTCGAAACTCGGCTGAGGCCCTTCAGTTTTTTTATCTGGTAGCTGATATAACCTTGAGCACGCTGTCCTATAACTGCAGCAAACATTTTATTTTATATTTGTATGTAAATGTTTGTTTATCTAGTGTTAATTTATTCTCTTATGGACCCTGCCTTGTTGAAATGGGCAGCTAAGAGAGCACTTGTAGAGAGCAAAGTTTAATAATAGCGGCTAGAGATAGAAGATTTGTGTTGTGAAGTGGAGGAGGACGTCCTTGAATTGGTGATGAAGGAAGCGAGGATGTGAAGAGTTCTTGAGGAAGCTGATAGCCCATGCAACTCTGAGTATAGACACTTCGGACACACTCAGGCCAGGTTCATTGGCATGCGATTCCAGACCACGAACTAACATATCTAGGGTCGGCCATTGTTAATACCTAAAGCAAATAAATAATATAATTGATAGAAGGTAATTGAAAAAAAACAAAATGAGTGGACTGTATATAGGTTAACGAAAAAAAATTATAATAATGAAAAAAAATACTAAATGAATGGAAACAAAACGAAACGAATCAAATATAAGAAATGATAAAACAAATAATACTAAAATGTGCGGGGTAGGTGAGCGGTCGCATGGAGACGCCAAGGAGCTGCCTCGTCACAATGCGTCTGGGTTGAGGGTCCGTCTCCTGGGGCTTCTTGACCAATACCTGCAGCAAGGGCTGAGGGCAGGCACTGGTCGAGGTGGTGGTGAGTTGTGCAGCAAAGGGCTGAGGGCACCTCTCTACAGACAGCCAGACTGCACTTGACTCGTCAGGTTAACTGAACAACAATGGCCACCGTGACCTCTAGTGGCAAGTACATGCACTTTACACAATGCGTCACCCCCTCCACATATACCCCATAGTCTTTATAAAGTTTATTTCACTTTTCGGCCTTAACAGCCATATATATATTACACATACAGATTTATATGTATATAGATATAGAAACTCTTATGAAGGTTATCTGTTATAGATATAGACATATGCTGTTCCGGACTTTTTTGTCAAACATTTTATTGCCAACAATTCCTTCGTATCCTGGAAAGATAAAGCCTTCCCAACCGTGAATGAATTACCCAAAGAAAATTATATAAATAAAAATATAATATTACCATATTTCCTGTAGAAATTATAGCTGGTCTAAATTTTTAGGCTTTAGACTAAGAGGTCATATCGCCTACTACCAGAGCGCTCTTTCGTCACTCTGGTGGACAGTCCTAAGGTGGAGTCCTAAATTTCGCCCACCCTAAATTTTTATTCACCTAGGGCAGGGGTCTTTAACGAGTACCTGACATTGTACAGGCTCGGAACCATCGCTTAACGTCCCATCCGAAGGACGGCTTGCTTAAGTTTATTTTACCTCCCAGATAAAATAAACTAAGGGCCTCGGTCGGGTTTCGAACCCACGATCTTGCGCTCAGAAGACAAGCACGCATACCACTGAGCTACCGGCTCCCTCTTTAATCATTAATACATCTACTACTGGTGATGAATCGGAACAGGATGTAGATAGCCCATTGCAGTTAATTGCGACTATAATATTAAAATAAAATAAAATTAACCTGAAATTGGTCTACAAAACCCTTTAATGTGGGGGGGCACTGAGCACACTTGTCTCTAGTATTTAATTATTAATAAACAAGGTTTAATTAAGGTCGGTAAGTAAGGAGGGAACTTAATATGGAGGGGAGGGGGGAGGGAGGGGGAATTTAAAATTCATATCAGGATGTTGGGTTGGTTAAGTACCCAGGGTGGGCTTATTTCTGGGGATCTTAACTCGAGTTAATAAGTAATACGTGCTCTGCTCGTCTGCTACGTGAATGAGCGGTAAGATCATCCACATACATCCCCGTGGAGTCAGATTACGAAAAAATTACGAAATTCTTCCAGTGAAATATCATCATAAATCATAAATTTCATAAACATTAGCAATGTACAATTAAAATCGATTGGCGTTAAGCGTTGAACGTTCTTATACCAACAAAATATTTTTGTATAGCGTAATCTTGAGAGTGACATGCTTATACCCAGTAATGGCAATTTTATAAGAGGGAGAGCGAGCTTGGAATAAGAAAGTCCTGTAATACCACATCACACATATTTAATTTTTTTCTCAATTTTTACAATTTTCAAAAAACTACCAATACATAAACCGTATTTTAAAGTCGTATTGATTTTTGTCGTATTGATCCTATCTCAAATCTAAGGACTTATTTGGATTGTAAATTTTATAAGAAACAATTTTGATAAGAATCAACTTTTCGATAGGACTAACCGTTTTCGGGTAAATCGAAACGTCTAAAAATAAGTATTTCAAAACTACATTTCAAGATGATTTTCGGCATGTTTCAAAACCGGATGACCTGTGAAAAAATCGTTTTTCATATAAAATATGTATTTTAGTTTTCTCTACAACTATTACGAAAATATTTTTCATTAGGTCATAAAAATAAGCGCTAATTTTTTGCTAAGAGCATTTAACGTTTCACAGACACACGCAAAGACAGACATCAAAGCGAAAATGGTGTCAAAACGTATTCAGGGAAACTTAAAACGTGAAAATCCGTTGAAACCTCGATCTCTGATTCTCGCACGATTACAATACTTTCTTATATTCTAGGTATAAGAAAGTAAAAATTATTTAAAAAATGAATAAAATTATAAAAAGTTAATATTAAAAAAAAACAGTGGGCCAAAGTTTAAAATTTTATATATAAATTCAAATTTCCGTAAGGACGATGCTAGTGAATTTTTAACATAGTCATTCGAAGGGAAGGCTGGGTTCAGGGGAGGGGGCATATCTCAAAAATCATCATTACTCGTGATGCAATAAATTAATCGACACAAAATTTAAAATGAGAATTCAGAAAGTCCTATATTGATTTTTAGTCAGAGAGCGAAAGTTCAATTGATTAAATCGTTCTGGGGAAGTACATTACTGGTGATTCACCGACGATTTTTTTGCAGAAGCCCCGCTGGAACAAACAAACAGACAAACAGACAAACACTGAACTTTACTTAAGTAGATTCGACGTCATGGGTTTAAGTCGTAACCACATCGGGTCGTATTTCTGCTCCAGATGTAATTAAGTCATTTTAATTGGTTTTATTGCATCTTAAATTGTTTACGATTTCACTTAAGTTTATGTGTTTTTAGTCTAATTAATCACACCTGAAATGGAAACCTAAGAATGGAGCATTCACCATAGCAGACTGGACAGCGATACCAACCACTCATCAATATCGGGGACACAGTCAGCTTATGGTATAAGGAATGCTAAAAAATTCAGAACCCTTTAGCAACCTGAGAGGATTAGGGAAGGAAACACAATAACTATCAAGAGCGCCGGTAGCTCAGTGGTATGCGTGCTTGCTTACTGAGCTCAAGATCGCGGGTTCGAAACCCGGTTGAGCCCTTTAGTTTATTTTATCTGGGAGGTAAAATAAACTTAATCACGCCGTCCTTCGGATGGGATGTTAAGCGATGGTCCCGAGACTGTACGATGTCGGACAGTCAGAGCCTAGGTGTATAAAAATTCAGGATAGGCAAAATTTAGTACTCCCATAGAGTCTGGTTCATGTCCACCAGAGTGACGAAAGAGCGCTCTGGTAGTAGGCGATATGACCTTGTAGTTAAAGTCCGTGTATGAGTCATAATAACTAACTGCCGATGTAATGAATTTATCAACACAAAATTTAGTATGAGGATTTAGGAGCCCCTGTGTGAGTCAACTAGCGCAAACGGTCGACTGGTTTTCGAGGGGGTGCGAAAAATTTATTGATTAATTCGTTCTTGTAAAGTACATTGCCAATGATTCACCGACAATTTTTTTTGTATAATTGGAGATGAGTGGTAATCGTCTCATTAATTTGAGCCCTCTCCGGGCTCCTAACAAGAGTTTAGTTGTGTTTTTCTTACGACTAACAGGACTCTTGAAGAAAGATGGGGACGTCAACGGATGATTGAGAGCTTGGAACTTCAACTATCGATTTTGGATTCATGTTTTAACAGTCACATCGTTAACGATATTGCTTATTTTACGACAGCTCCCCCCCTCCCTCAGTGTCAACAATGTCAATTCATCCAAATTGCTATTCACTCTCAAAAATGATTCTTTCCAAATACCTAATAATTCATAGGCTGCAAAATAAAAATCTATCACAAATGTTATTATTGTGAGGGCACAGGTACTTCAGTGGTATGCGTGCTTGCTTACTGAGCTCAAGATCGCGGATTCGAAACCTGGCCGATGCCCTTAGATTTTTTATCTGGGAGGTAAAAAAAAAAAACATGAGCACGCTATCCTTCGGATGGGACGTTAAGCGATGGTCCCGAGCCTGTACGATGTCAGGTACTCGTTAAAGACCCTTACCCTAAATTAAGAAAAATTTAGAATAGGCAAAATTTAGGACTCCCTCATTAGAGTCGGACTCGTGTCCACCAGAGTGACAAAAAAGCGTTCTGGTAGTCGGCGATATGACGTGAAAATTAATTGATGTCGTCCTTAGAGGATAGTGGATACTCAAGTCGATTTACTAACACAGACTTTTTTTTTTTTTTTTTTTTTTTTTTTCCCTGGAAGACTGGAAATTCCGTTGAAAACTCGGCATCGAATTTCTGACCGATTACATAACTTCCCCTATACTTAGTATAGCTTTGGAAGTGAAACATAATTTATCATTTTGAAAAGTGAATAAATAAGATGAAATTCTCTAATAAGAAAAAAATATACATAGGTTAGGTTTTATGACTCATGCCCGGGCTTTAACTACGAGGTCATATCGCCTACTACCAGAGGGCTCTTTCGTCATTCTGGTGGACATGAGCCCGACTCTACTGTGGGAGTCCTAAATTTTGCCTACCCTAAATTTTTATTCACCTAGGGTAGGGGTCTTCAGTACCTGACATCGTACAGGCTCGGGACCATCGCTTAACGTCCCATCCGAAGGACGGCGTGTTTAAGTTTATTTCCCTCCCAGATAAAATAAACTAAGGGCCTCGGTCGGGCCAACGAACTTGAGCTCAGAAGGCAAGAACGCATACCACTGAGCTACCGGCACCCTCTAAAAATATAACAATTCAAAAAATTTCTAATAATTCTTGAGTAGTTTTTTATTTATTATTAAAAATAATTAGTTAATTCTTGTGACTCAGCCGGGTTTATGTACGCGACCATATGGCCGACCATTTTCTTAAAGAAGAAAAAGTAAATTATATGTCATGCGGCCATAACAGGACATTCTTATACCATCCGATCTTTTCTCTTTAACCCTCTCCTTTTTAAAAATCATTTCATAAGGGCATTATTAAGGTTCTGAAAGTCACTCTCAGGGGGTACGGCTTTAACTACGAGGTCATATCGCCTACTACCAGAGCGCTCTTTCGTCACTCTGGTGGACATGAGCCCGAGACTACTGTACGCTTACCACTGAGCTACCGGCGCCCTCAATAATGGAGGCAATAACTTGTCTTATATACAAGGCAGTACTCAAACCTATACACACTTACGGACTTGACTTCGAATCTCCTACACTTTCAATCCAAAGTCCTCCGTAAAATTGCCAATGCTCCTTACTACGTCTCCAACAAAACTCTTCACTCACCTTAACGTATGTCTAGTCACCGAAGATCGAAGAAGGAAAAAATTATTTTCCTCTCTTAGTTCCTCTAGTCCGTGCCCTCCATTCTGCCACACTTCCTCAACGACAACTTAAGCTTCAATGGCCTAGAACCTTCTTAGCAGTAGCATTGACAGTGATTAGTTACAAATGAGAGTAAGTCAGGAGTGTCACCACTGAGTGATTTCTCCCCTTTTCGACATTGTCATTATCTCTATTTTAGCACATTTGCTTTTTGTATTTATTTTTTATACGGTTGTAAATATATATTACTAAAAAAAAAAAGTATGAAATAATCCTGTCATGTCCACAGCACATATATTGTAATGTTCTATATTGTCCATTACATGTAATATTTAAGAAATGGAAAATAAGATACGTAAATATAATCAGTTAGTAGACCTAAGGAAGGTTACTGGGGGTTATCTAATCGATTTGTACCAGGGTCGATATAGTTTCAAAATATATCAAATCATTTATTTCAATTATGTCATAAAATTAAATGTTAGGCTAATAATTAGTTAACTATAAATGTAAGCAACTAGGATTGTATACGGGAATATGAAAGTGATATAAAAAAACCCAGATGTTTAGTGCTAAAGGCTGTAAAAATTGTGGGCCAATGACGGAGCTGAATCCAAAACAAGAGAGAAGTGGTCTGTCCCCTCGTGGAAGGAGTCGTTGTTCAGAGTGAGATGTGAGAGGGTGTCTGTGGAGGGATCTGTGGAAAGATGTGCAGTGGAGTAAGTTTGATTGTTTGAGGACATAGAAGAAAAAGTGTGTGTGTATCCCGTAATAATGAAGATCAACTGGTAAAGACATCCAGAGGCGAATAATTAGGAAATGAGGAATGGCTGTTTCATGATGGAATGACTAACAAAAATCAGGAGAGGACGTCAGAGGTCTACCAACAATCCCATCTCATCAGTGGTACAAAACGAAATCATCGATCATCAACTCAATACAGCATGCAAGCCCCGCAGGTTTAGTTGAATGTGTGTTTAAAAAAAACAAATCTCTATGTCTGTAAAATTTATGTGATACTAACCCATAAAAAATGTCATGATGAAATTTAAAATAAAAGAAAAATGTAACAAATTATTTTAAAGTCTTTATTTTTATTTATAAATTATACATAACCAGGTTCTCTAATAATCGTTATTGCATATAATTATTATTAAATTATATAATTAAATTAAAATATCAAGTAGCACTAATAACAAGCGTTACAAATGTCGCTTCGAACAGGGACTTGAAAAATTAAGGACTTGAAAAATTAGGACTTGAAATATTAAATTCGTATATGGCGCCCGAAAAGAAAATTATAAAAGGACCTTATATGTAATTTTGTAAAAAAATATTTGTAAAAATTAATTTTAAAACTGTATAAAAAGTTAGCGTCCAAAATGGCCGACTATAATAGAAGTTCTCAGAGAACGAATCTGAACAATAATGGCGGACAAAATAGAGTAATTTTTTCTCTTCAGCCGGAGAGTGAGACAAATGTAAATTTAAACACCATGATGGAAATGATAATAAAAAATATGAACGTAAAATTTGAACAACAATCAAAAAATTTTAATGAAATGAATTCAAAATTCGAGCAACAATCAAAACATTTTAATGAAATGAATTCAAAAATTGATGAATTAAAAGAAGACGTAAGCATAAAATTTGAAAATGTAAAAAAGAATGTAAACAAACGTTTCGATGAAGTAAATAAAATTGTTGATCTGAAAGTTAGTGATCAAAGTTTAGAAATAAATCATAAATGTGAACAATTAAATAATAAGATAGAAAGTGCGGTAGAAGCTGTCGAGAGTAAATTAAATCGAAATATGAGTGTAGAGGGACAGGAAAATGGAGAAATAAAGGAAAATATAAACATCAATAAGGTGCTAGAGAAATTTAAATATATTACAATTCAAATAACAAATGGTAGTGTGGTGAAAAGACCGAATCATAATAAAAATAAAGAAACAAGGAAATTATACAATAAAAAAATCACAAACTTAAGAAAACATGAGATAAATAAAATTAAAAGTCCTAGAAAGATCGGATATGGAAAAACAAATTTTCATAGATGTGTAAATAAACGTAACTATAACAAGTGTAAAAAACTTGAGTTCAAAAATAATCATAATAAAAATAATTTGAAAAATTCGAAAACAAAATATCTACGTCAAAGAAATAAACGAATAAAGAAAAAGATAAGTTTAAACATTAGTAACAAATTTAGAAAAATAGATAATCGAAAATTAAATTATAAATATAAGAGAAAGAAATAACATAGGTAGTTTAACCGATGAAATTATGGATATGGAAAAGTGCTTGTCTAGGATAATGATCTGGAACTATAAAATGTAACATTAAAATTAATAAAAAAAAAAATAGAAATAGAAAGTATCAGTTAATATGTTGAATTTTGTCGAAATGAATAATTGCAAAATAAAATGATATAATTAATTAATGAAAAATGTACCTGAGATTTGATATCACAATTTTATCTGTCAAGAATTGTTTGCATGTAAAATTTGAGTTAATAAAAATCAATAAAATGAATGAAATTAATGTAAACAAAGAAGTTGTCACTCGAGATGTAAATAGGGTCTAATTAATAAATAATTGTAAATAAAGAATAAATTAAACTAAAGTTAGAAATAAATATGGGACGTAGTTAACATGATATGTCAACCAAGTCTAGATTGAGGAGACGTACTGATGAATAGATAAAGGATAAGACAGCTGTTAGAGTCTTTTATGATAAACAACTGAAGTTTGTAAACACGTCAAATAATGTTAATATTGATTGTGTATTTGTTTATGGTATGTCTTGTTATTTTTAATATGATGTATGCTATTTTTTATTAGAGTGGTGGTATTATAAAAGAGGTAATAATGACCAATGTTGGGTCTGAGACTGATTGAGAATATGAGAGTGGGTGATGTTCTGACATAGAATAAAAAAAAAAAATTATATAATTAAAATTAGATGTAAATAATGTTTAGTGAACTCTGCATTCTGTACAGAATATTTTTGATTTTAAATGTTTTTAAATAAAAACATATTTATTTATTGTAATATTATATTTATGGTGGTTATTTTTATGGGAAATTTTATAATAAGGGTTAGTCTCGAATTGAACTATTTATTGGTATTTATGCATGCATTTTTTATGGTATTGGTGATAAAATAAAAATATTTATAAAAAAAAAAAAAATATATTAGTTTAAAGGGTTTGTTAGTATTATTTAACCGTAATTGTCAACAACGTGGGCCATGTTGATTTAAGGAGTTTAGCGTCCTTACGGAAACGAGTTATATTAACCCACAAATGGTTTTTGAGAGCGATAATCGCTCGTAGGTTCAGAATAATAGATTGATAAAAGGAATTATCCTAAAATGGATAATAAAAAAATAAAAACATATAATATTGAAATATAACCTTGAAAGTAATTCCGTATAATAATAATAATAATAATAAATAAAAAAAAAAAATTTTGTAAGTGAAACGGGGAAAATGTTATAAGAATATTCTTTTTTAAGAATATCATCTTAAGAGCATTATATAAAAATTAGTGCAATAAATCTATAAGGAAAGTAAGTCGAGATAGCGTAAATAAAAGTAGTAAAATATAAATAATTATCTGAGTTATGTCTAATTGTGACAGTGATGTTATTGATAAATGGAATCTTAAATAATAAATAAATAAAGTAAAATAAGAAAATAAATCTAATATAACATTATGATAAGACGTAAATAAATTAATTGAATTGGATTTGTAACCTAATTGTTGTTTAATATTATTAAAGAGAGTTACCTTGAAGAATGTATTCCATTATAGACAAAAAATTTGTGTGTAATTAATTAATTATAGAAACTGGGTCACCATGTTATTTTTAGTCGCCAAGTGGTACATATAACCAGAAGATTATGAAATAGTTTGGTACTAAACACGTATGTAGGCAAATGAATGATATATTTTGATATTTTAGCAGAGGGCAATGTAATGTTCTATATTGTCCATTACATGTAATATTTAAGAAATGGAAAATAAGATACGTAAATATAATCAGTTAGTAGACCTAAGGAAGGTTACTGGGGGTTATCTAATCGATTTGTACCAGGGTCGATATAGTTTCAAAATATATCAAATCATTTATTTCAATTATGTCATAAAATTAAATGTTAGGCTAATAATTAGTTAACTATAAATGTAAGCAACTAGGATTGTATACGGGAATATGAAAGTGATATAAAAAAACCCAGATGTTTAATGCTAAAGGCTGTAAAAATTGTGGGCCAATGACGGAGCTGAATCCAAAACAAGAGAGAAGTGGTCTGTCCCCTCGTGGAAGGAGTCGTTGTTCAGAGTGAGATGTGAGAGGGTGTCTGTGGAGGGATCTGTGGAAAGATGTGCAGTGGAGTAAGTTTGATTGTTTGAGGACATAGAAGAAAAAGTGTGTGTGTATCCCGTAATAATGAAGATCAACTGGTAAAGACATCCAGAGGCGAATAATTAGGAAATGAGGAATGGCTGTTTCATGATGGAATGACTAACAAAAATCAGGAGAGGACGTCAGAGGTCTACCAACAATCCCATCTCATCAGTGGTACAAAACGAAATCATCGATCATCAACTCAATACAGCATGCAAGCCCCGCAGGTTTAGTTGAATGTGTGTTTAAAAAAAACAAATCTCTATGTCTGTAAAATTTATGTGATACTAACCCATAAAAAATGTCATGATGAAATTTAAAATAAAAGAAAAATGTAACAAATTATTTTAAAGTCTTTATTTTTATTTATAAATTATACATAACCAGGTTCTCTAATAATCGTTATTGCATATAATTATTATTAAATTATATAATTAAATTAAAATATCAAGTAGCACTAATAACAAGCGTTACAATATATTTTTTATTATTTAACAAAAAAAATAATAAGTTAATATATTGACCAGGCTATAGATGGATTGTTTTGACATGCCCACTAGAGAGATACAAGTGAGTAGTTCTGTTCCTGTATTAACACAAGTGAACTCATGGTATCGTGGTATTGACACAAATGTACTGTAATTTAATCGAATATGCTAATCATCTCTATGTCGACTTAATGAAATATACTTGACTCTATTCTGACAGCATAGTGCATATTTGTATATCGATTTAATTGAGTTATCGAGAGAATACATATTCGATATTTATTTGCTTGGTCTCCTCTCGTTGACAATTCAATGAACCTAAATCAAATTATAGTTAAAATTGAATATTACTATCATATTGTACATATAGAACGAAGATAGTAGGAAATGAGAGTAGATCAGGTGAGCGTGTTCCTCTCCCCTCCATCCCCCACCATACCACTCCTCTCCACCCCCCACCATACCACTCCTCTCCATCCCCCACCATACCACTCCTCTCCGGCCCCCACCATACCACTCCTCTCCGGCCCCCACCATACCACTCCTCTCCGGCCCCCACCATACCACTCCTCTCCGGCCCCCACCATACCACTCCTCTCCGGCCCCCACCATACCACTCCTCTCCGCCCTCACTACACCACTCCCCTCCATCCCCAACCATACCACTCCTCTCCACCCCCCACCACACCACTCCTCTCCATCCCCCACCACACCTCTCCTCTCCACCCCCCACCACACCACTCCTCTCCATCCCCTACTTCGCCCTCTTCTCTACTAGAAAATATTATTTCTATCCGTTATTTCTAACCTCAGTAAATCACCGGCTATGCACTTCCCCAGCACGAATTAATCAATTACGTTTTCGCTCTCCCTCCAAAGCCAATCGACCGTTTGGGCTAGTACCCAATGTTTGACTTACATAGTGGCTTCTGAGTCCTCATACACGGCAGTTGTTAAACTATTTAAGTCGAGCCGCACTTCTTTATTCTGCCGATTTTGCTTATAAATAATAAGCTTATAGGGTTTTGGTGTAACATATACAATTTCATGTTGATGCTTTCATTCTATTGGCAGTTATTAGAGTTTTTATGTTAAGTCTCCCCCCTAATCTTCCTCTTCCCTTAGGTCGATTTAGCTGAAAAACAATAGGTGTCCTCATTAGAGGATTCTGGGCTCGTATATAAAATTTCGTGTCGTTATATTCATTCTATCGGGATTTATCGTGTTCACAGACGCACAGAAATTGATTATTCAGCTAGATGTCGTTTGTGACTTTCACAAGAACGAGGGTAAACAAGAACTGTTTCTTATGCCAGGGAAATTGTAATGAAATTATTCATTTATTTCATATTCCTAAACATCAGAATGCGGGAAGGGCTCTGGGCCTCAAAATTACATTCTCTTTTTCATTTTTTTTTTTTTTCTTTCCATCAAGGAAAAACTTTCTTTCATAATTTTCAACAGAAAGGGGGGGGGGGGGGGGGGGGTAAAAAACAAAATTTGACTTCTGAAGTTTTATCAAGTAAATAAGAAAAAAAAAAATCAACTAATTTTGTTTGATATTTCATTCAATTTTGAAATGCGGATCATAGAATATTTATTTTTTAATTTTTGACTTCATTCTTCTTGTTACTTTCCCAGCTGTACAAAGTATGTCAAACTTTATGTGTTAAGTGGAAAAATAAAGAAAACAAAAAAAAGAGAAAAGTCGTGAGAAGACGAGGGTGTAGTCCTTGTAGGGTTCAAGATAAAGATAGTTATTCATGCCAGTTAGTCAACGCCTACTACCAGAGCGATTTTTCGTCACTCTGGTGTACATGAGCGCGACTCTACTTTGGGAGTTCTAAATTTTACCTACCATAAATTTGTATTAACGTAGGGTAAGGGGTCTTTAACGAGTATCTGATATCGTACAGACTCATCACATACATACGTGTAATTCGAAGACCAAAGAAACATCAAAAGAGCAAAAACAGACGTTAAAGATCCAACAAATAAATAAATCGAGGGTTTAGAGGGAGAGCGGAAACTAACTTCGTTCGAAGTGTAGCCTCAATTTCAGAGATCGGAGGACCCTCGAAAGAGCAAAACAGAAAGTAAGATTCCACCAAATAAAGAGATCGTTTGGAGAGAGAGAGAGTGGAAACTTATGTGTGAGTCGGGCTACAACCACAAATTCAGTGATCGAAGGATCCTTAAATGTGTAAAAACAGTCGTGGTAGTGTTCCTATTTCTACCTAGAATAGTCAATAAATATATCTTCTAGTATGTCACATCTAAAAAAGTCCAGGACGGATCATAATATGAAAATATCTTATCCCACTAATGGGGCGTGTATACTGTGTGGTTTGCCAAAATATGCGCAAAACCTACAAAATCCAGTTTGAACATATCGCAAAAGGTTCAGAATTATTCCTGGGCATTTCACGAAATGTCCAAAATCGAGAGTGGTCTTATCGCAAAGTGGCAAATATCAATACTGATAAAAAATAATCAAAAATAAAATACTGGTTTCAGAGGGATAGCAAAAACTTACTTCCTTAAGTCTCGCAGGGGAAAATTACATTGGTGATTCACGACTCCGTATTATTCTGAAAAAGTATCATGCCCCTTTCCCCCCTCCCCAACCTATAAATTTCTGGAAAAGTAAAAATAAATTTGATTAAGAAAAAAAAAATTGAATAATCCATTATTTTCCATTCGATTATCCGAAGTATTGAAGTAAAGTAATTCTGGATGATACGAGTAGTGGTTGAAGGCTTGGGGTGTTATCGAATAAGGGGCAGATAACGAAGCGGTTCTTGAGGAGGATATCACTAGTGATATCAAGAAACCAACATCACATCACGTCACCAGAGATAAGATAGAACCTCCTTAATGATCTGTCTGATCAACTCGACACTCAGTCTGTCTATAAGTCTTCGTAGGTCGACACTTATCTGGGGTATCACCGTGTAACATCCCCAACTCAATAATGGCAACCACCTAGCTGAGAAAGTATTAATTGGTTGCCAGGACGACAGAACCAGGTGGTACAGGCAAGAAAAAGATGATTGATGAGTTTCATCAATGTACTTCCCCAGCACGAACTTATCAATTACCTTCTTGCTCTCCCGCCAAAACACCTTCTTGCTCTCCCGCCAAAACTGATCGACGGTATGGACTACATATATAGTATATGTAGTTGTAGTTTAGTATCCTCATACTAAAATTTGTGTCGATACGACCAACACTTCGGCAGTTAATTTTTGAATCGAGCTTTCAAAGCTTCAAAAATAATAAATTATGTAATACAGATAAACTTTTATTGTAATAAAGAATACATATTTTATGGCAATGGGGCTTGTTGCCATAAATAAATACAAAATACAAATCTCACATTAATAATAACAATATTTTTTAGACTATAAAATGGTAATTGGTTACGTAATACGATTTTGTACATCAAAATAGCGTATAAAATATATACATCAACTGATAAAAAATAATATTCAAATAAATAATGAAATATATACGAATTTTATTAGTACTATAGTTAGTTATTGTGACTCATGCCCGGGCATTATCCACGGGGTCATATCGCCTACTACCAGAGAGCTCTTTAGATGACATGTGACGAAAAAGCTCTCTCATAGAAATAAAATGTGTTGTCTTACCACTGTTTCATTTTTGACTAGAACCGGTTTTCAACGCAACAGAGTCATCATCAGTGGCACATCTCACCCATACGTCTCGAAGACAACGTCTCATAAGAAAAAATATGTCTTCCCACTGTTTTATTTTTGAACAGAACTTGTACAGTGAGGCTTTAGGACTACTGGCCACTCGTGAGATGTGCCACTGATGATGATGATGTTGCGTTGAAAACCGGGTCTGATCAAAAATGAAATAGTGGTAAGACAACATCTTTTATTTCTATGAGAGAGCTCTTTCATCACACTGGACATGAGCCCGACTCTACTGTGGGTCCTTGCCTGCCCTAAATTGATAATCACCTTGTCATACAGGCTCAGCATCATCGCTTAACGTTCCATCCGAAGGACTGCGTAGTCAAGGTTTTTTTACCTTCCAAATATCAAACTTAAGAATCTCGGCCAGGTCTTGAAAACGCGGTCTTGAGCTCAGTTGGCAAGTACGCTACTTCTGAGCTACCGGCCCATTCGTTTTTGAATGGAGGCCCCATCCTCTGATCCCCCATTTTGACATTTTCATACATTTTTGACATGTTTTATTTCCCAGCTAAATGAAGTATAGGGGAAGTCATGTAATCGGTTGAAAATTCGATGTGGAGTTTCCACCAGAATTCCATATATGTGCGTTCCGTGTGTCTCTGTGTCTGTGAACACGAAAACTCCCAATAGAATGAATATATCGACATAAAATTTCATATGTGAATTTAAAACCATATAAAAACAACAACTATTAATTTTCCGCATAATCGACCGAAAGGGGAAAATGTATATATATATATATATATATATATATATATATATATATATATATATATATATATATAATTGATGTTTTGTCACGAAATTTTATATGTTGAGCTAATAATGACATCTCTGAATTTAAAAAAAAAAGTAAAAATTAAATTTGCTTTTCAGATGGAAAAATTTAAACCCCCTAATCTGCCATCTTTCATCCCTAAACTCCGTACAGGGCCTGGGATATTATCGAATGCAATCAAGGAGTTGATCGGGAGAGTGGAGAGGAGTTAAGAGTTTCCCAATCTTTTACCTGTTAATCGTCCCGACCTAACTTTCGATAGAGGTAATCTCCACTCGGGAAACTGCTCCTCATTAAACCTTAAGTCCACTTAATTTAAATGATTTCCTTCAATTTAACGGAGGTTTGATGATTCCCCACCAGAGTGGAAAACCATCTTGTTGGTTTATCTTAATTTCCACCAATGAAAATCAAAGAAATATAGTAGTATAAACATGTATAAGAGTTTCACTTGAACCGGCCTCTGAATCAACAGCAATGTACTTCCCCAACTTGATTTAGTTGTAATAATGTTGCCGACTGCTACTATATGTTCGCCATCTTCATGAACTTAACTGTCTGGCTAAAGTTGAAACAACAACTCTGATAAAGTACGTTTTTTTCTTTACTCACTTTATTGATTGATCATTCTTAAAAGGTAATAAAATTGTTCATTTTTATTGCGATATGTCACAAACACCATAATGTTGCCGACTGCTGCTATCTGTTCGCCATCTTCATAAACTTATCTGTCTGCACACTAGCTAAAGTTGAAACTAGAGCTCTGATAAAGTACGATTTTTACTTTAGTCACTTTATTGATTGATCATTCCTAAAAGGCATTAAAATTGTTCATTTTTATTTGACATAAACCTTTTCCTCGCCCATCTCGACCGAGTATACTATAAATGTCTAAATGGGTTCAGACTATCACGAGTTTTAAGACAGTCATTAAATTTTTGTTTTTCAATTTTGGATTTAGATGGGCGAAATGCTGATGAAAACTCAATCGTATTTCTGATTGATTACATTCCCCAAACTTTGTTTTGCTGAAGAAGTAAATATTGATAAGTTCCTCTACGATAAGTTCTCCGCAACGATCCTCCGCCAGTGCCGTTCATCAGTCTGTCTCCATTTTCTCATGGTTGTCCTCCAGCCACCGCAAGCGGAACCTTCGTCTACTTTTTTCCTCCAGGGTGCTCCTTCAGTATCCTCTTCAGAGCTCTCTCTGACTCCATCCTATGCAGATGTCTCTGCAGTTGGAGTCTCCAAGACCACCAGGTCCGCGCACTTGTCCAATTGTCTTACCTCTCTGCTAGACCATATTCTCCATCTGCACACTATATGACTGTGTCTTTCCCAAATTTTCAAAGTGGCCTAAGCGTCTGTTTTTAGCAATTTCATATAGTGCCTTAAGCTTGAATTTTCATAAGATAAAGATAAATATCTGTCAATAACGAACCAATTTATATTCGTTCATTCAGAAATTCCCACAAAACCTTAATGAGTGTATCAAAGATGTAATTCAAAAATTCGATGCGGAGTTTTCAACGGATTTTCTAACGGATATTATGTTTTCCGAACTGTAGATTTCAAATGTGAGAAAAACTATTTACCTGTGTACATTCCCTCTAACGGCGGCACCTTATATTGGTTGGTTGGTTGGTTAATTTTGGGCGAACAACTACTTCGGTTATTATCGCCCTATCTTGTTACATTCCTTGCACTAACTTAGCCAGCGAACTCTTGATGCAGATGACAGGAACAGACATGAACGGATCCCACAGGGGGCCACGGGGCCCAGGGAAGGCCAAGCACAGAACCAAGGGCAACCAACGAACAGGCAGGCCGGACCGGGGGACAAAGACAACGGCACCGCCGGACCACTCACTCAAGTATATGAAGCATTTAGCTTAATCGTGAAGTTAATGGGACTTGAGGACGAGGGTGTGCATGTGAGGAAAGCCGTCCACACCCTCTAAGTCCGGGACCGTTCCAGTCCAGAGGCCCCGGCGGAGCCGCCCCAGGCCCCCCCATCCAGCCAGCCGTGCCCGCCGGCCACCCGAGGGTCCCACGCAGGACCCCCCCGGGCCCCCAGACCCCCAGGGGGACCCGCCATGGGCTGTTTAGGCCCCACTCAACTGGCGGAGCGACCTAAAATAGGCAAACGATAGCAGACAGTAGAGCTCACATTTTTTGGTATAGCCCAGTTTCTTTTAAGAAATTAATGACTCTTATGGCACCTTATGTTATTCAGTCAAACCGACCAAAGGGAAGGGGGGATCAGAGGGAAAGCTTAAAATAAAAACCCTAATAACTGCCGACAGAATGAATATATCAATATGAAATTTTATATGTGTGCCCAAAATCCTACAAAGACAACACCTATCGATTTTCAGTCAAATCGATCAAAGGGGAGGGGAAGATTACGAGGGAGGCTTAACTCAAAAACTCCAACAACTGTCATAATGAATTTATCGACACAGAATTTCATATGAAGACCACAGGGAAAAAACCAGCTATTTCATTTTTTTTTCATTTTGCAAAATTTTAATTTTCCTCAAAAACTCAAAAAAATCTTATTCTTGTGATGTAAAAATGTGAAAAAAATTCAAATTACTCAAGACCCAAGAAGAAATTAGAAAATACTATTAAAACTTTATTAAAAATTGTCACATATGCGAAAGACACAAAACTCCAAATAAACAAGGCAAAACCCAGCTATCTTTCGAATGTTCAATCAAGACACTTAAATTTTCCAAAATTTCTTTAAAAGTTGCAGGTCTTTATATTTCTTTTTGGAAATAGGCAATTTCTTGATATTCACTCGAGGTGGGAAGTGAGATTCCCCCCATTCCGACAGTTCCATTGTGTCAGGCATCCTTCAAAACATATAGAACCGTCGTTACCTACCTTTTGAAAAAAACTGAGATAGTTGGTTTTTCCCCTGTGGTCTTCATATGTGAATTCAAAATCCCAAAAGGATGCCACTTATTAATTTTCAGCGGAATGGGCACAAGGGAGAGAGGGCTCCACTTAAAAATCTTAATAACTGCCGATGTAATGAATTTATCGACACAAAATTTAGTATGAGTTAGAAGCCCCTATGTAATTCAACTGTTTGGAGGGGGAGCGAAAAATTAATTGATTAATTCCTTCTTGGGATGTAAATTGCCAGTGATTCATCGATGATTTTTTTTTTTATTTAGCTACGCGAAATTTATTAGTTGTTGAGCGGAATGAGTCAATTCAGCCCCTGAAAAATGGAAACTTAGCCTAAAGACCTTTGCTGCGAATCAGTAGATAATTCCTAAGGGAGGTGTGACAGCAAAAAGTACAAGAACGATAGAATATGAGTCTATCAAAAAAGAGTCTATCGGAAACCTTATCTGACCTTCCTGGACCTTAGCCAACCCATCCTCTTCGGTTACATCAAAACCATTGATTTTGCAATTTGTGAGTTATATGAGGCTTTTGATGGTGCCAGGCAATTAGGATTAATTAATTCTGCAGAGATTACCTTTCTTGAGTTAAGGTTTATCTAGAGATGGCAACGATTAATCGTTTATAAAAATTATATATCCGATACCTTTTCATTAAAAGCCTCAATATTACGTTTAAATCGATATTTAGTAAGTGACGATAATAGGGGCAAGGCCTTATGCCAAGCAGCGTCCTTGTATAATATGGTGTTTATTATATTACAAGAAAGTATTGTAATCATGTGAAAATCCGAGATCGACCTTTGAAGGAATTTTTAGGTTTCAAGTTCCTCTGAACGTCTTAAATGTTTTTGGGATGATATCTAACTGAACGTGAGAACGTAACGTTTCCAAATTTTGGGTGTTATACATTTAAAGCCTTTGTCTGGGTGTGTGTGTCTGTATGTGGCATCGTAGCTCCAAAACGGCTGAACCGATTCCAAAGCAGATCTTCAGGTTTCAACAGAGCCTGTGTAGGGATCTCGGCCTCTATTGCAGCTACAGACTTGGAGTTTGAGCGCAAATGATTATAAGGCCAAGTCCCTCCCCCCTAAGCCCTTCAAGCCCCCCCCCCCCCCCCCCCCCGTTTTAAGGTTCATTTTTTGTGTCGCTTTTTTTTTAATTGTTACCTAATTTAATATTTTAAGAAATTTGCTTGTTGTATTTATTTTTTATACAGTTTTAAATATATATTTGTAATATATATACTTCATCTAAAATGTACATTGATTAATCAAAGGAGGGTGAATATATTATGTAATTAACCAAAAAAAAAAAAAAAATGAAGTCGGGTTTATTAAATTTTCTTTTTTTTTTTTCCTCTTCTGTTTGTTTTATAATTTTTGTTTAACTTTAATAAATTAAATGTAGCAAAAAAAAAAAAAAAAAAATAGGATATGTTCTAAATATCTGATTTAAATGTAATAATCGGAAGTGACTATAAATCTTATTAAGAAACATAATATACATTCAGAGTTTTACTATCTTGAAAAGTACAAAAGATTATATAGTTTTCGGTATGAGGATGACCTAGATATATATTGCAACTTACATAAGGACACCAATAACCTAAAGTAGTACATAATGATACATTTTAACTTTCTTACATCTATAGTATAAGAGGGCACCGGTAGCTCAGTGGTATGCGTGCTTGCCTTCTGAGCTCAAGATCGTGGGTCGAAACCCGACTGAGGCCCTTAGTTTATTTTATCTGGGAGGTAAAATAAACCTAAGCCTTTGGATGGGACGTTAAGCGATGGTCCCGAGCCTGCACGTGGTCAGGTACTCATTAAAGATCCCTGCCCTAGGTGAATAAAAATTTAGGGTAGGCAAAATTTAGAACTCCCACAGTAGAGTCGGGCTCATGTCCACCAGAGTGACGAAAGAGCGCTTTGGTAATAGGCGATATGACCTTGTTGTTAAAGCCCGGGCATGAGTCATAAAACCTAACCTAACCTATATATATATAAAAAAAAAAGGTTTTAGGAAAAAGCGAAATTCCGATTACATAACTTTGCTTATACTAAATAGATGTGGGGAAGTGTTTGGATGGGATGGAACTGAATCCAGTTGTTTTTCCCGAGTGAGGCTACAACACATTGCCCTAGCTAGACAAACATCGGACAATACTTCCTACTGACTTGGTTTCGATTTAATTTACCGAGGGGTCCTGTGAAACCGAATCCCCGCCCCCTGACAAGCTCCTGATAATGTCCGCCGTCCCCCCTCAGACAACCACATCCATTGAAATACCCACAAATCCTAATGAAACCGCCCCCAAACATACCCACCCCCAACAGCCCCCTGTTTCAATTATGTATAATTAAATATTTAACTGGCTACTCTTGATCCTCTAGTCTGTTTTTATTTTTTTTTTCATTGTAACTTTATTGAGTCGGAGTTTCTATAAAATATTCAAAGGATGTTGGTTTTCAGATTACATCTCAGTATTTTTGTTTTACTTCTCCAGCTACACAAAGTATAAAGAAAGTTATGTAATTAGTCAAAAATTCGATGCTGAGTTTTCAACGGAATTTCATGTTTTCCAAAAAAAAGTGAATCACCGGCAATGTACTTCCCCAGAATTAATATTCAACAGTTGACTTTCATAGGGCCCTCATTATTAGGGTTTTTTCAATTGAACCCGACACTGAAATTTGACAGGTTATGTCCTCATTGGGTTTTTACTTCAAATATGAAATTTCATATCGATATGTTCATTACATCGGCAGTTATTTCGGTTTTTGAGTTGAGCCCCTCTGATCCTCCCATTTTCTTTTTGCCGATTCCGCTGAAAATTTATAGGTGTTGTCCTAAAATTTGGTGTCGATACATTCATCTTATCGGGAGTTATCGTGTTAACATCCACACAGACAGACAGACATTTTTTTTTTTCGTATTTCGAATCTAGAGGTCGGAAAACATGAAATCCCATTGAAAACTCCGCATCGAATTTTTGACCGATCACCTAACCTCAGATTTTCGAAAAATTAATAGGTGTCATCTTTTTGAAGTTCTGGATACATATACAAAATTTTGTGTTGATGCATTCATTCTATATAGAGTTATCGTGCTAACAGAAACAAATACAGACAATGTTTATTTTTTTTGGAATCACGGGGTTTGGGAACTTGAAATTCCAATGAAAAATGAACATCGAATTTCCGTCCGAACTTCCCTCACACTTATAGTGAAATTATAGAAGTAAAAAAAAAATTATATGTATCTATGTACAATATAACTTCCGATAGAATGAATGTATCGACACGATATCTGTGGTCACAGTGAATAAATTGATGTCTAAATTCATAACTTTTCAGTCAGTTATTGATTTTTATCCAAAACGTTCGATGGATTAGAGGAGGATTTGAGGAAGATTATCGTTGCCTCATTTCATTTTCCGAGGAAAAAAAAAACTTAAGAAAAGCCATGGCGTAGCCCATTCCCAATTATATACCTTTTTCCAAGGGATAAATTTCCCTTCTGTATACATATTACGGGTAGAGAGCCCGTGGATCCTCTGATATTATGTATGGGCATGGACCCTTTTATAGATTGTATTATCGAGACAACGTAAAAGACAGCTTCATTTTCCAATATCAAACATCCCTTCTTCAACTTTCAACCCTTCTGTTTAATACGCTTCAAGAAAGAAGAAAATGAAGACTGTACTTTCTCCCAGAATCAATTTAATCGAGTTTTTGCTCTTCCTCTAAAACCATTCGACTGTTTGGGCTAAAAATCGATAGTTGACCTATATACTTCTGAATCCTCATACTAAATTCTGTGTCGATATATTCATTACATCGACAGTTGTTGTGATTTCTGAGCTGATCCCTCCTCCCCTTCTGTTGATTCTGCTGGTGTTTTCAAAAGAAATTCATGTTTTTCGACCTCCTGATACCAAAATGAAAATAAAGACACAACAAGCAGGTTCTCGGATGTGTGTGTTTCGCCTCTTTGCACCCTAAATCAGAGGAAATTACTGAGCTGTGTATTAAGACTCTACAAAGGTGGCATTTCTAACTAAGGGTCATTCATAAATTACGTAAGGCATTTAGGGGGGGGGGGGGGGGGGATAAGCTGAATATTATTAATTCTTACTATAGGGGAGGGGGGTAAAGAATTTGATCTTATGTAAGTTTTTGAATTTAAAATCTACTACTTTCGCGCAAAGAAATGGCGCTATTGGATAGCGCCATTTGTACTTAGTTCTCAAATTCCGTATAGAATCCTACACAAATCATATGGTCTCAGTACTTCTAGACATTTTTTTATTCTATTGTCTCGCTGACTAGGGATATCCCTATTGCTTGAATTTTGAAAAATAATTGTCATTTTGGTATCATTTATTTATTATACCTGACATGTCTGCATATTTACATCCACTATTATTTAAAGCTTGGCTACAAGCTGCTCAAACTGTCTTTTATTATCAATACGATCATTTCTTACGAAAATTTCTTATCAAGGGGTAAAGGGGGGGGGGGGTCAAATTAGCTTTAAAAAATCCTTACGAAATTTATGAATGGCCGCTCCTAAGTGCGGCCCTTGTGGACCACACGGCAAACTTCCCAGCATATGATACGAATACCAATAATAATAATATCACAAAACTAGGCATTTTATTCAGTACAGAATTATTTATTCATTTGATTGAATTTAATTTATACATAGATTTTTAATGGATATGCAAATAACAACCGAGTCACATAGCCTATTTTTTAAATTTTGCTTTTAAAACTACTACATGTAAAATTTCACAATCCGATAATCCGTTAATATTTTTATGCTCAACCTCCCTCCCGGTAAGATTTTTGAGACGTCACACACCATTTTTTTCAATTTGGCTTTTAAGAATACATGTTGAACTTCATTACAATCCCATTATCTGTTGATGAGCTAGACCGATTTTTATACTTAACCCCCTCACAACCCCCCTTCCAGATAGTCTATATCTCAATTGGCTCTATATGCTAGGAAGATAATAACTCTCGATAGAATGAATGTATCGACAAGAAATTTCATATTTAAAGTCAAAACCCAAAAAGGACATAACCTGTTAAATTTCAGCGATATCGGCTGAAGGGAAGGGGGTTGTCATCCAGAAGTAGGAATGGGTATCGATTAACCGATTAATCGATGTTTTGGTAAAATAATCGGTGGTTTTTTAATCGATGTCATCTAGGTTTGATTAATCGGATAATCGATGATTATTTAACGATTATTAAATGTTTAATTAAAATTACTACTCATCCAAAAAACAGGAGAAAAAAAAAGAAAAATGAATTAATTATTATTCATCCGAAGTGCAACTAGTCTAAAAAAATGGGAGAAGACTATCGTATCGACTATCGATACAACACAGTGCCTCTGTGGTGAACTGGTGATAAGTAAAAAGTAACCTTCTAATAGTTCTACTTCTAATTCTAATTTCTAATCATTTGTGAGTTGTGATTGACTGATTGTAATAACTTTTGTTTGTGCGTTCGTTTAATCGATTAATCGATTATTTAACCAACGATTAATAAGTGTATCGATTAACTAGAAGCCTATAAGGATGACACTTTTTGATTTTCAGCCAAATTAGAGCAAGGAAAGTGAGAAATTAAGGGAGGGGGCTAAAACTGCCATTGTAATGAATATGTTGCCACGAAGTTTCATATGTGAATTCAAAACCCCATAAGGACAACACTTTTTGATTTTCAACGGAATCGGCAGAAGGGAGGGGGGGGGGGATTAGAGGGGCTCAACTCAAAAACCCTAATAACTACCGAAGTAATAAACTTATCAACACGAAATTTCATATTTAAAGTCAAAACCCGATAAGGACATAACCTCTTAAATTTCAGCGATATCGGCTGAAGGGGGTTGTCAAGAATTTATCGACACAAAATATAGTATAACTATTTAGACCTTTGTAAGTGAACTATCGATTTTTTGAAGGGGGAGCGAATTGATTATTTCGTGCTGGGAATGTACATAGCCGACGATTCACCAACAACTTTTTTTTTTATTATTTTTTAGAGAAAAGTCTTGTAAAATATTGAATTAAATAATTTTTTTATCAACAGAATCAATATGCATAAATAAAAAATGTTAATTAAGGGTCTCTACTCCATTAGGAGTAATCCCAATTACCGATATTTCAGGAGCATCTTCGTAATCGTAAAGTGGTAATTTGTAAGGATGAGGGTCGCCTGGAATTATTTCATAAATTACACGAAGCCCCCCCCCCCCCCCCCCCCCCCCTCCCCAACCTCCCTTCTCCACAGAACGGAAAAATGAGGCATTTCTAATATATATTTTTTTTAACTACCCCAGCTGTACGATGTATAGAGGGAGTTAAGTAATCAGTCAACAATTCGATGAGGAGTTTTCAATGGAATTTCATAATTTCCAACTAGATTCCTAATTAAAAAAAAAAAAATGTAGGTCTGTGCGTTTGTTAACACCACAACTCTTGATAGAATAACAAAATTTTATATGTGACTCCAGAACTCTTCAACAACGACAACTATAGATTTTCAGCCAAATCGACTAAAGATAGGGGGAATTAAGGGGAAGGCTCAACACAAAAACTCTAATAACTGACGATAGAATAATTGTATAGAAACGAACTTTTATATATGTGACCTGAACTCCCATAAGATTTTCAGCTAAATCTGCCAAAAGGGCGGGGGAGATTAAGGGAGGGGTTTAGGGGAAGTTATGTAATCGGTAATAAATTCGATGCTTACAAAGTGGTAAATCTTCCAGTAATTTGTTGAGGAAAACATTTTGTTTGAGGTTATGTGAAGTAAGGCAAGAAAGGAAGTATTGTAACCGCGCGAAAATCCGAGATCGAGGTTTATTTACGTTAATCCATAACATGGTCATAGGGTACCTACGTCATAAGTATGTTTACGTTAAGATAGCTTATAAGTTAGATACATAAACAGATATTAACTCTTAGAGTCTGACACATGGATTAGAGTTAACAATACTACTAAAAAATAAAATGAAATTAATAAAAACATGAAAATATGAGTACAAAAATAATAATATTAAACAGTAGATAAAATAGTTGATTAAATTTTTACGTTTTTAAGTTCTTACGTCCCTTACTCAGGTCACAATATGCGAAGTATAGAAAAGAATTAAAACAAAATAACAATAACAATTATAAAATATATTTATAACTGAAAAATAAATAGAAATAAATAAAATTCTTATAAAAATACATAAAAGAGATAAACAAGAAAAATAAATTCCTATATAAATAACAAAAAATAATTACTAAAACTTAAGTTCGATAGATCTTGAAGGAGGATATCTGTAGAGGAACTTCGCCAAAAAAAAAAAAAAAAAAAAATATGAAAGCTATGAACCAAATATTGTTTTTGAATACAAAACACGATTTTTTTAAATTTTGGTTATTTTATTACTTTTGAACAATGAGAAAAAAAAATTCCGTTTCCGAATTAGAATTTCCTTTAACATAATTATTTTTAGTTTAAGTTTAAATTTTCTTATTGTTTCCATTGTCGATGAAGATAATTTTGTATAGTCGATATTTGATTTTTAGCCTGCTTTTGAGAGAGAGCGAAAAATTAATTGATTAATTTCTGCTGAGAAAGTACATTGCTGATGGTTGATTTTTTTTTTCCTTTTTTGAAATAAGAAGATGGGAGGAACAGGACATTCTGACTGATTACATAACTTCCCCTATACTTTATAGTTGGTGAAGTAAAACGAAACGCATTGTTTCCTTGAGAAAGTGTGTTTAAAGAGTAAATGGTGTTGTCTATGCCCAACATAGTGTAAACATTGAGTAAGACGATATTAAGGAGAGTAGGTCTGAGTGAGTAGTTTTGTTGCCATGGCTCCCATTACTGGAATTGAGCCCTTCTCCAGAGCCCGGCTCACAATATCCAGGACCCTTCGATACCTATATTGATGGGTGTGTCAAAAGGCCAAGTACCGTCCACTTTGGAGGGTGCAGCCAGCCAGCACAAAACTCTAATGTCTAGGTTGCAAAATAAAAATATAGTGAGATCTAAAGACAAAGTCGAGTTTCCAGTTAGAAGTGGGGTCTACCAAATTAACTGCTAATGTGAGGCTTCCTATGTCGGCCAGTCAGGTCGAAAGATATCTACAAGAATAGGGAGGAACAAACTAATCAGATTCAAGTTAGCACAAGTGACTTCTTCGTTCCAAAGTTCAAATACATAGCTACAATTGTTTCTGCGTTAGAGCGCACACTAAAATTTAAAAAATATATTTTTTTGAATAGTGTTATTATGACTACCAGAGCGCTCTTTCGTCACTCTGGTGGACATGAACCCGACTCTACTGTGGGAATCCTATATTTTGCCTACCCTAAATTTTTATTCACCTAGGACAGAGGTCTTTAACGATTACCTGACATCGTACAGGCTCGGGACCATCGCTTAACGTCCCATCTGAAGGACGGCGTAAGTTTATTTTACCTCCCAGATAAAATAAACTAAGGGCCTCCGGTCGGAGCTCAGAAGGCAAGCACGCATACTACGAGCTACCGTCGCCCTCTTTTTTTAAATAATTTTTTAATTATTTATTATTATTAAAGCTCTTTACATCAATTAAAGCTTTAATAAAAAAACATACTTGATAAAATAATTATTAATATTAGATAATATATAATTATTAATATATAATATCTCTTAATATATAATAAAAAATAACTCTTAATATATAATTATTAATTAAGAGAATACGTTTTGACCCTTTCGCCCTGTTTGTCTACAATTGGAACTTCGTGCGCGCTCTAACGCAGAAACTGTGACACCTTCATTCAAGTTCATTGCGGTAGAGAGCTCACAATTTTCCAATCACAAGACACACGCACAGACAAACATCATTGCGAAAATGGTCAAAACGTATTCAAGAGACCTCTCTTTTTCGGATTTTCGCATGATTAAAAATATTTCCTGAGTAAAATACCTATTAATTTTCAAATGCGAAAGAGTCAAAAAGCGAAAACATAGTTGAGTCAATATCAAACTTAATATGAAGATGGCTTCTGTAGTGAGAAGTGATTATTTCACAGGTAGTCAAATAAAATGTAGTAATGACCTCTTACAGATTTTTATTAAAAGTAGCTAGCCGGCTTTCGAGGATTCTCTCATCGTCAGGCAGTCTGATAAAAAATTAAAAATTTTTGAATGAAAACTAAATAATTTTATAATAAAAATAAATAAATAAAACAATCTAAAAACTTTAACAATTTAAAATATTATGGTTGGGGACAGACGAGTTATTCAATCAAAATTTTTTAATTTTTTATCAGACTGCCTCATGATGAGGGAAACCTCGAAAGCCGGCTAGCTACTTAGGTCATACTACATTTTATTTGACAACCTGTGAAATATGAAACTTCTTTTCTATTATACAACTTGGCTCTATACATCGTTTAGCCTGGATAAGTAAAAGAATGAACTAGATCGGAGGTTGCCAAGGTTGCGAACCTCCACTAAACTCAGCAGGTTTATAGCAGCCTCGAGTACTAGCGGTAGTAAACCTGAAGACCACTTGCCCTCTCACAGTTTACACTTGATTAGAAGAGACAGGGAGGGGGGGGGGGTATAACTCCCCAAGGAAAGTGGAGAACTTAAAATTAATAGGTTTAATATAAATCAGATGTTGGTGCTGCTCCCTGGAGTTTAGGTGCTATAACCTGGAACCTCGTCCCTACTCTTGGATAATTCTACAACGCGCCCCCCCCCCCCCTTCCCGACCACAGTTAAATAATTAACGTGCTCTCGTCTCTAGACACAACTCTCTTACGGTAATTATAACTTTGAGAAGGGAGTATTGACAAGAGCCCCGAGCTATATTTCATGAAAACATTTTCCCAATAAGAAACTTATCTCAGACAACCTTCTCTTAAAGTCAGCCTCTTAAGCTTGTTGCTCAACCTTTTAATAAACTAATTTCGTACGCTTCTTATTTCATATTGACAAAAACGAAATATACTTTCACAAGGCGCATTAATTGAATCAATGAGTTCGAAAAGGGTCCTATTACTAAAAACCAAATTTTCCTGGAGAGCCGAAAAACTGAATAGACGATCGACTATTCATCCTAGGACCACAATAATTTTTTACATACTGCTCTGCTATAAGACATGAAGTTCTAGAACGTTTTAATTGTGGTACCTCACCAGGGTTTTTCCACAAAAAAGAAAATTCTTCAAGTAGTTGGAGCCTTTTCGATCTCAATAAGAAAAACAAAGTCTATAAAGGGAATAGATAATTAAAATACACAATTTCTTTGTCAAACTTCACATAGGTATATACTCAAATACTGAACTAGTTTCGCCGTGTTAAGGCATTATCAAGAGTCACTTATAAACTGACAGAATTGGTTGACAGGGTAGAAGGTACAGTTATGGAGAGGTTTTTTAGGTAATGACGGGGAATCCCTTGTTTTTGTTACTTTATACATTCCAATAAACAGATATTTACAAGATAATTATAAATATAAAATAAAAAAGAAAATATATATATATATAAAATCTAATAGAGCGAATCTAACAGTAAAGTGTTGGTATTTATATAGGTATGACTCATGAATTATATAAATGTAAAATATAATAAATATTAAAGTGAATAAAAACAAATACAAAGAATTTAAAGAGAAATTAAAACATCAAATGAAAATTATAGTATTCTCTGAATGTGAGTTGGCAAAACATTCCTACAATCATCAGACTCTTAGCTACTTGATATTTAAATTAAGAAGGGGGGAATGGTTCAGTTCTATTTGTTCATTTAGCATTACAATATCGTTATTTTTGATCAGTTTATTTATTTCTACCGCTTCCAGTAAATTCAAAAGTGGACCTTTTTGGCAGATATGTATTATAGTTGGTTTGTGTTGTGTGTCTATGGTATGTCCTGTTTCTGTGAGATGTTGGTGAAATGAGGAAGTGTTGGAGTTAGTATTTCTTGTGTGTTCCCTGTATCTAATCTTAAAGGATCTCCCTGTCTGTCCCGCGTATTTGGCATTACATTCTGGGCATTCCAATTGATACACTCCACATTTATCCATTAAATCTATTTTTTCTTTTGAATTAAATAATATTCTACCCAGATTGGGGTTGGATTTGAAGGCTGGATTTAAGTTATGCTTACTTAATTTCTTTTTTATTATTTGGGATAATATACCAGTGTAAGGGATAGAGTAATAATTACATTTTTCTGTTTGTGGTTTAGGGTAGATATTATGATAAGTTATCTGTTTTAATTTACTAGATATTAGTTTGTCTATTATACTGGTTCTAAGTTGAGGAACGCGGACATATTGTGGAAACTTGTAATAAATAAATAAAACAAACTTATTTTTGAAATATTGTCTATTCCACTAAAGATATATATACATATATAACTACCGGTTTCGGCTTTACACCATCGTCAGGTCTAGTTATGAACTAAGTTAGTTTGCAGAGAGCGACCCTTCAAATACATCTCAGGTCAAAGGGTGCTATTAGAACTTGGGAGTCCCCCGGCTGTACCGTTAGCTAACTGATGAAATATTTCTTAACAAAACCTAGTTCTAAATTTACATAAAACAATGTCACTAGACTAATACGGGAAAAATAACAAATAAATAAGTACAAATACAAGTAAATAATAAAAAATAGAAATAAAATTAATAATAATGTTAAGATTTAGATAACTTGAAACATATATGTGGAACCAGTTTTTCTCCAGCGTAAACAACTCTGGAATTTTCAATGAGAAGTGATATTTTTTATGACGGATTCAAACAGGAAAATGAATTCTAGGAACAATTTAAAGGAAGCACTTTTTGATTTCCTTTCATTCTGTTGGTGATAATCGCAGAAAAAAATGAAAACATGAGTTTATTTTTCTTCGAAATGAGTCAGATAGAAGATTTTTGATGAAAATGTGTTTCTTGACCTGCAAAAACGATCTTCTGGAACAGAGTAGGCAAAATTTAGGACTCCCACAGTAGAGTCGGGCTCATGTCCACCAGAGTGACGAAAGCGCGCTCTGGTAGTAGGCGATATGACCTCGTAGTTAAAGCCCGCGCATGAGTCATAATAACTAACTAAGTTTGTTATAGGTTAGGTTAGGTTTTATGACTCATGCCCGGGCTTTAACTACGAGGTCATATCGCCTACTACCAGAGCGCTCTTTCGTCACTCTGGTGGACATGAGCCCGACTCTACTGTGGGAGTCCTAAATTTTGCCTACCCTAAATTTTTATTCATCTAGGGTAGGGGTCTTTACCGAGTACCTGACATCGTACAGGCTCGGGACCATCGCTTAACGTCCCATCCGAAGGACGGCGTGCTTAAGTTTATTTTACCTCCCAGATAAAATAAACTAAGGGCCTCGGTCGGGTTACGAACCCACGACCTTGAGCTCAGAAGTCAAGCACGCATACCACTGAGCTACCGGCGCCCTTAAGTTTATTATATTTATAATCAGTAATTAATTTACACATAGGGCGCCGGTAGCTCAGTGGTAAGCGTGCTTGACTTCTGAGCTCAAGGTTGTGGGTTCGTAGCCCGACCGAGGCCCTTAGTTTATTTTATCTGGGAGGTAAAATAAACTTAAGCACGCCGTCCTTCGGATGGGACGTTAAGCGATGGTCCCGAGCCTGTACGATGTCAGGTACTCGTTAAAGACCCCTACCCTAGATGAATAAAAAATTTAGGGTAGGCAAAATTTAGGACTCCCACAGTAAAGTCGGGCTCATGTCCACCAAAGTGACGAAAGAGCGCTCTGGTAGTAGGCGATATGACCTCGTAGTTAAAGCCCGGGCATGAGTCATAAAACCTAAACCTAAACCTAATTAATTTACATGTCCTTAACAGCTGTTTTTATTTTTAAAAATCAACATTTTAGCTGTTTTCTTAGAAATTCAACATTTTAGCGATTCTATTTTTAAAAAATTATTAATTTTAGAGTATTTCAATATTTATAATGTGTATACTTTATGTACATCACAATAAACCAGAGGAGAACCAAGTGGATGCGTATATAGCTTGTCTCTTGTTAATGTGCTTGACATGGCAGGTAGTTAGATAGAATTGAAACGAAAATCGTATATAGAATAGATTACAAAAGATGAAGAAGAAAGAAGAAAATATTTTCATATAATCTTGGTTGGACTACTTAAAGAGAGGGAAGATTGTGGAAGATGTGAGACGGGACATATATACAAGATATGAGAAGGGGTAGCTATAAGAGCTGACACAGAAGCCATCCCAGGAATAACATAGTGAGATATTGAATAAGAAGGCAGGCATCCTCTTTTACATTTGTGTTGCCTTCTCTGAATTCTAACTGGGGTGACCGTTCTCTGGGGGCGTCTTATAACAGTTCCACCTTAGGTCTCTTGGCCAAATCGAAAACTTAAATATTAACCTATTCAAGTCGAGTTCCAATTCTTATCAATAGAAAATGACTTGTGTTAACATGGCGTCATATGGATCTGGCTTCAGCTGTAGGATCTCTCTTCTGTTATCCATGAAGTACAGCCAGAATGTAAAAGTTTGAAGAAGATT
This sequence comes from Aradus depressus, assembly GCA_963662175.1. NCBI lineage: Eukaryota > Metazoa > Arthropoda > Insecta > Hemiptera > Aradidae > Aradus > Aradus depressus. The sequence goes on along the minus strand of OY759226.1, from coordinate 4,958,225 downwards.
TTAGTTATAGATTTTTATTATAGAAACAAAAAAACGTTGTTTTCCCACTGTTTTATATTTGACCAGAACCGGTTTTAACCGGAGGTTAAAGGCTAGTACAGACATGCGAGCAACGAGCCGAGCCGAGCATTTGGATGCTGCACAACATACTAACGAACATAACCTGCACAAGTTAACCTGCAAATAACAAATTTACGTTTATTTGTATTTCATTTTATTATTTAAAGTCTTCAATCAGAAAATGCTCAAGGTAGGTAGCTACTTACGTAATTAATTTACATATTTGTAGTACAATTAATACGGATACGTATTTATTATGATACGTAATTTATTTTTACATGTAAATTGTTTAAAATGAACACTTTTTTAGGTACCTACTTATTTATCAAAAATGAAGAAAAAACGGGTTGCGGCACTAGCTTACATTTATATTAATGTGGCTATGAATGAAAAGAAGACGCTCCTGAGACCAGTCTTCAGAAGCCATAATAAAATATAATTTATTGAATAATATTTAAATATATATTTAATTAAAAAAAAAAAAAAAGAACGTGCACTTCCAAAAACCTAAATATTTGAGAAGGTTATAATATTGGTTATAAACAACAACAGTGCTCGGGTTCGGACTTGGTACCATTCCACACACACCGCAGCCCGAGCCGAACATTCCTTTAATGGTTCGTCAAAAAACCGACAACAGTTGGAGTAGACCCCGAGCCTATCTTGTTCGTCTAGCGCCAGCGCACTTCATCCCCAGGCATGCGCACTGACTAATGTGTCTATACGCCTCTTAAGGACAACTGTTGGGTAGGATGTGCCACTGATGATGAGGAAGTTGCGTTGAAAACCGGATCTGGTCAAAAATAAAACAGTGGGAGGACAACGTATTTTGTTTCTATGATATGTTTCGTCACACGTCTTACTATAACATATGAAGATTTTCATTTGTTTGTTGAATTCCCTCGAAGGCAACACTATGAGCGATGATGCAGCGAATAGAATGAATTTATCGACACGAAATTTCATATTTGATGTCAAAACCCATAACCTGCAAAATTTTAGCGATATCTGTTGAAGGGAAGGAGGGTTCAGGGGTTGGGGCACAATTCAAAAAACCTTTTTTTTGTAATGAATTTATCGACACAAAATTCAGTATGAGGATTTTGGAGCTACTATGTCAACTTACAATATTAGCGCAAACGGTTAACTGTTCTTTTTAATTTTTTTTTTTTTTTTGGGGGGGGTGTTATTGATTAATTCTGGGGTGGTACATTGCCGATGATTCACTGACGACTTTTTTTTTAGTATATATCTTGCACATCAACAGGTATAAAGAGAATTGGTCTTGGGACGCCGTTGAACGCATTTGAGAAGTGAAATGCCCTCTCTCGCCTCTCCAAAGCGTTGGACTGCCACTAAAGGAGCATACCAATCTCTTGATTAAGTTCCACAAAGTCTACCCAGCGATCAAGCGTTTGCTTAATGCAAATGAAGTGACACTGGCAATCAGTTCGATGAAATGCCTGCCGGGCTTGTGATAGACCGGCGGGCAACAAAATGAGGGTCATCAGAGAGAATACCGGCAACAGGGATTTGCTGATGGTTAAGGTGCTTCACATGAAATGCTGAAAGACGACGGCAAGACTGTAAAGGCCGTTCTAATGGTGATGATGAGAACTTGCCTCATTCAATCATTTAATATGAACTGCTTCATTAGAAAGCGTGGAAAATGAAGTAATTGAAGCTATGAGCGGCCAAATAAACCACTGAGTACTATTCCTATTGCAACATTTCAAAGATACAAGAACAGAAAGGGCGCCGGTAGCTCAGTGGTATGCGTGCTTGTCTTCTGAGCTCAAGACCGCGCCCTTAGTTTATTTTATCTGCTAGGTAAAATAAAATTGAGCACGCCGTCCTTTGGATGCGACGTTAAGCGATGGTCCCGAGCCTGTACGATGTAATAAAAATTTAGGGTAGGCAAAATTTAGTACTCCCACAGTAGAGTCGGGCTCATGTCTACCAGAGTGACGAAAGAACGCTCTGGTAGTACCTAGGCGATATGACCTCGTAGTAGAAGCCCTGGCATGAGTCATAAAACCTTACCTAACCTACATGAACAGACAGACGGAAGGGAAGCGACACATATGAATGACACATTGGTTATTGGTCTACGCAAAACTGATTACCCTATTGAAGGATGTACACAGAACTTGGCCACCACATCTAAAGTGGAAAGCATCTGATGTTCAGTTGCTTCTGGTTTTAGATCCTTGAATATTCGCTGTACGATAGGTAACCAGTACGCCTGACGATGGTGTAAAGCCGAAACCGGTAGTTTTGTAAATATATTTGGTGGAATAGACAATATTTCAAAAATAAGTTTGTTTTATTTATCCAGTAGTAAGTCAGAAGCTTCTAAAGGGACAGTATCATAAAATATTAACACATTTAAGGGGTGACCCTGAAAAACAAACTTTTTCCCTTAATTTTACTTTCAAATTTCCGTCGCTGTGCCGGGGCCGAATCGAGGGGGCATCCTTGGTCTCGGTCGATAGCTTCAAAAGAGGGGAGCGCCACGCGCAATGAACCAAGCAATAGGTTTGAACAAAAAAAACTAAGCAAGTATCCGAATTGGAATTTAATCCGGCAATAGTTATAAATAGTATAATTACTTAAAAAGAAAAACAATTAGCTTGAAAATAATTTGTAAACAATTTGGAAGCGTTAAAACTAGATTCATTTATATCTAGACAATAAAAATCATTGGAAATAACAGCAGAAAGGCCGGGTTTACACTGTTTTCTTATTTTTTCGCCAGGAGCAGAGAAGTAGATAATGAGCCTTGACTAAATGTTTAACTCAGAAACATTCTAGGTAATATTACAAGAGAAATAGCATTAAAAAATATAAATATCCATGTATAACTGCAAAGAGAGAATTTCTCATATTAGAAGTAGGTAATGAGTCTAGATTGAATGTTTAACTAAGAGTTATTCTAAGTAATATATATTGCTACAGATCTAGAATTTAAATATATTTATATCTATGTATTTCTGCAAAAACCGAATTTCATAGATGAGAAGTAGATATTAAGTTTAGATTATTCAACTCAGAGATATTCTACGTAATATTGCTACAGATCAAGAATTAAAAAATAATTATATCCATATATTTCTGCAAAAAGATAATTTCGTAGATGAGAAGTAGATATTAAGTTTAGATTTAATTAGAGTTTTAATTCAGAGATATTCTAAGTAATATTGCAACTAATTTAGCATTAAAAAATATAGATATACATATATTACTGCAATAAGAGAATTTCGTAGATGAGAAGTAGATATTAAGTTTAGATTATTCAACTCAGAGATATTCTACGTAATATTGCTACAGATCAAGAATTAAAAAATGTTTATATCTATATATTTCTTCAATAAGAGAATTTCGTAGATGAGAAGTAGATAATGAGTCTAGATTCACTTGATCCTGAGCTCAGTAGCTAGCATGGCTCTGAGCTACCTCCTCGTTTCCTCGGGATTGGAACCAGCGAGTTCCACTTTGAGTAGACAGGAGACTAGTAGAGGCTGAGGGAGGTGAAGAGAGCCCCCCTACAAGTTAGCTCCATACATCTCCAAAGTTAGATTGCCCCCCCCCACTGGTCAACCCGTTTTGTAAACTGATAAATCAATTACCCTCCCCTCTCCATTCCATCCTTCCCCCACCCTGTTAGATCTGTACATTTCAATTGCTTTCACCCTATAAACAATGGGTCTCACTCCACATTTCGCTCTCTCTCTCAGAATACTGTTCGAACACCATACAAGGAATTTTTATAACAAGAGTCTGGAGTTTTGTTTGAACAATGTTGTTAATATACAGATTATACTTGGAATATAAGACAATCCATTTTTAGGAAAAAATTAAGGCTAAGTGAGACGCCAAGTATAATACTAGAGAGACAGATCTTTTGTTTTAGAAAATGGTTTGCCTTAAACTAATGAACTTATCTTTGAAATTATCATATATATAAAGCTGAAAATGTCTGTGCGTTGTACCGCTTAACTCACGAACGGCTTGATGGATTTGATTAATTTTTTTTTTAATTTGTTCGTCATCGTCTGTGGAAGGTTATAGGCGTATTAGTACCTCAATATCTGGTCCATCCCAGCATCTACTCACGCAATCTTTGTAACTCAAAAACCACTCCAACGATTAATGAGCAATCTTTTTGAATAAATTAGTTTTAGCTCCAAAGCTAGCGTTACTACAGTTGAAGGACTATAAGCCTTATTCCGTATGAATAATTGAAAATTATAACATCATGAATGTACTGTCGAGGAACTGTATTACTGCTAGTATATATATATATGTTTCGGTTTGATTTACTGAACAAATTTCAAATATGAAAAGTGTGTTTAATTCACGAATTTTAGAAAAATCAAAATTTTACATAACGAATACTTCAAAAAAATACAAGTCGATCGAACCTTCATTGGGGTAAGTATACTGAGGTAAATGCAGTTTTAGATTAAAAATCGGTTGATTTCTACTAGACAAAACTGCCATTTCACCTTAAGTAGGGAATAGGGGAGCCATGATGGTCGTGCGGGATAGAGCGTAGGGCTTTGGTCGCATGGTCTCACCATGGTTTGCGGGTTCGAATCCCGTCCGGGTGTGCGTTTTATTTCGTAGCAACACATTGATGGCTAGTGTGGTGTCTGCCGAGGCCAATCCAAAAAGAAAAAAGTAGGGAATAATGCTGTGTTCTGGCGGATTGACTTAGGTGACACAACATGGCTGCCATCCCTTCCACCTACCTATAAAATTATTAATGTAGTTATGACACCTTACCTACCTAAAGTCGATCTCAGAATTTTACGAAAATTCGAGCATGCCCTCCTATTCTTTTTTTTTTTTTTTCCAACTCATAATTCATTCAATTTTCTCTTATTGTTCCACTATCCAATTAATCTTTCTGAGAAATCGATCACCCTATAGCCTATCTACTTTTTCGATCTCGAATTTTCATCGGAATTTCTAATAGTTAAACGTTTTTTCACTCTCCCGACAATTTCGGATCTACGAAAAAGGAAGACGTTTACATCACTACTCTACTAGAATTGGCATTATTTGTTCATAGCCTGTCTTCAGAACGCTAAAAACGAATACCAGTTTTCATGTTAGGGGAAGTAATTAAGTAGTAATAAATTTAAAAAAATAGTAATGAAACAAAAATGGGGAAAAAGGGATGAATGAGAATTGGAAATGAGTGGGGGAGGGTTAAATGTTGATTGAGGCCGGGTCGGGTCATTGTATTGAGGGTGATTGGTGGGGAATGTTCCGTACCCTGGGGTATTATGATAAATGGGAGGGGTAGTTTTCATTAGGGTTGGGCAAATGGTATAAGGTCATGTCGAGAATGTAACCAGCCCCAGTGACCGCATCTGTGCGTTCAAAAGTCAATTGTATTCGAGATCGAGGATGTCGATAGGTCGTAGCGTGAGAGGTGATCCATTTCTGACAAGGGTTAATTGGATAGTGGAACAATAAGAGAAAAATTCTGCCAAATAGGATGACGTACTCAATTTGAATTGAATTACCAGGTTGAACCAGTCGAAAAAATAATAATGAATAGTGCTTGAATTTTCGTAAAATTCTGAGATCGACTGTAGGTAGGTAAAGTGATATATCTACAACGAACTATTCATTATGCAAAATTCTGATTCAGTAGATCAAACCGAAACAGAAATCTATCACCCCCCCCCCCCCCCCCCCCCCCCCCCCCTGTAATTTGGTTCGCCCTCCCTGGAAAATGTGGCTTTTTATTTAAATAGCATTTTATAAATAGGCTAAATTTCTTTTTTAAATAATTGGTACAAACTACGATTTATTGTTTGTTATCTGTAATTAAAAACTAGAGGCGAAGAAGCGCTCCTAGTGTCAATAAATGTAAGCCGAATTGATCTGAGAACTGATGACATGACCCGTTCTAATCTTCTAACAATAACAAACATTATTTTTAATTATATCACTCATTTAAGTTGAAGTTTTAGTTGTATTGTAAAATGCCCGAATGAACTAAACTAACAAGTGAAGTTGAATAAAAACTTATAAAAACATTTGTATTTATTTTAAATGTTAATAATATGTATATATTAGATGGCGCCGGTAGCTGAGTGGTAAGCGTGCTTGCCTTGTAAGCTCAAGATCGTGGGTTCAAAACCCGACCGAGGCCCTTAGTTTATTTTATCTTGGAGGTAAAATAATCTTAAGCACGCCGTCCTTCGCATGGGACGTTAAGCGATGGTCTCGAGCCTGTACGATGTCAGGTACTTGTTAAAGACCCCTACCCTAGGTGAATAAAAATTTAGGGTAGGCAAAATTTAGGACTCCCACAGTAGAGTCGGGCTCATGTCCACCAGAGTGACGAAAGAGCGCTCTGGTAGTAGGCGATATGACCTCGTAGTTAAAGCCCGGGCATGAGTCATAATAACTATAAAATTACAGTTTTTGTATTAAGCCACACCTCTTCACTGTGGCTGATTGAATTGAAAATCAATAGGTGTCGTTCTTACGGTGTTCCGGATAGACATAGAAAATTTCGTTTAGATAGGTTCATTCTATCGGGAGTTATCGTGTCCACCCACATAGGACTTTTTTGTAAAATATCCCTCCTAATACAGAGACTCATTACATAATTTATTATTAACAACTTTCATTCAAAATAATTCAATTCTCTATAATTTATTTAAAATGGATTAAATTATTTATTTATATTTTTTGTTTAACTCACTTTTTTATTCATTACATAATATTATTATTATTCATTTTCTAGTTCAATTTTGAGAATTTAATGTATATTTATTCGGATTATAATGTCACTGTTTTTCATTTTAATTAATAATTTATTTTTTTATTTATATATTTTATACTGGTTTAAATTAATGTTTAACTAGTTACTTTTTTATGAGCTAATTTTAATCAACCAATCAGCTGTTTAGTTGTTTCAAACCCACGTTCTTGAGCTCAGAAGGCAAGCACGCATACCACTGAGCTACCGGCGCCCTCTTTTACTATAGATGTAAAATGTATCATCCAATACTTTAGGTTATTGGTGTCCTTATGTAAGTTGCAATATATATCTAGGTCATCCTCATACCGAAAACTATATAATCTTTTGTACTTTTCAAGATAGTATAATACAAAAACTCTGAATGTATATTATGTTTCTTAATAAGATTTATAGTCACTTCCGATTATTACATTTAAATCAGATATTTAAAACCTATCCTTTTTTTTTTTTTTTTGCTACATTTAATTTATTAAAGTTAAACAAAAATTATAAAACAAACAGAAGAGGAAAAAAAAGAAAATTTAATAAACCCGACTTCATTTTTTTTTTTTTTTGGTTAAGTACATAATATATTCACCCTCCTTTGATTAATCAATGTACATTTTAGATGAATTTTTTTTTTTAAATCAGGATTTACTCTAACTCCAATTAGCAATTTTCTTTTGTTAAAAAAAAAAAAGTTTTAAATAAAAATATTTAGTGAATAAATGAACTGTTTTTTATACCAACCACCTTTTTACAGATCACTATCCCTCCCCCTCCCCCCAAAAAAAAAAAAATTATATATAAACAAAATTCTGTGTCTGTGAACACGATAACTCCTGATAGGATAAATGTATCATCACAAAACTTTATTTGTGAATCCAGAACCCTCCAGAGTTGATTACCTATAGATTTTCAGCCAAATCGACTAAAGAGAAGGGGGATTATGAAAGAAGCTTAACTCAAAAACTTTAATAACTACCGTTATAATGAATGTGACATCAAATTAACTAATGATTTGATTTTATCAATTGTAAATATGTATTCTTATATGTAAATCCAGGACCCTCTAACGATGACACCTATCGATTTCTAACAAATCGATCAAAAGGAAGGGGGAATGGGGGAGTGGCTTAACAGAACACTCTAATAACTGTTGTAAATGAATGTATCGATACAAAATTTCATACTCGTTATGTGAATTCAAAAACCTGTAAGGACGAAACTTAATAATTTTCAGCGGAATCGGCAGAAGAGAAGGGGGATCAGAGGGGGCTTAACTCAAAAACCCTCCAATAACTGCCGATGTGATGAATGCATCGATATGAAATTTCAACTTACTTTCCCTGGCGCTACGGTCCTCGTAGAACCTGGCCCTCCGCAACGATCTTCCGCCATTCTTCTCTATCCTCGGCCTCCCGTCTCCACCGTTTCACACCCATCGTTCTGAAATCGTCCTCCAGTCCTCCCGGGTGACCCTCCAATATCCTCCTTGACAATCTGTCTGGCTCCATCCTCTGTAAATGCCCCAGCCATCGCAGCCGCCCCTGCTTCACGAAGGCCACCAAGCCCGGGCTCTTGAACAAGTGCCTCAGCTTCCTATTGGTCCTTATCCTCCATCTATCCCCCTCTGGAGTAGGGCCGAATATCTTCCTCAATACCTTCCTCTCCCACGTATTGAGCAAGACTTCGTCCCTCTCAGTCAAAACACAGGTTTCGATGTGACGACCGGTTTCAGGACTGTTTTATAAATTGTTATTTTGACGTCTCGGGGCACTTTGATCCGAGTACCATCTGCAGTGACAAGTAACGTCTATTCCCAGCCGTTATCCTCGCTTTAATTTCTTCTTTAGCAATACTGTGTAAGTGAAAATTTATTTGATTATTTCGTTGTGGGGAAGTTCAATGCTGGTGTTACACCGACAACTTTTATTTATTGTATCCTTATAAGCCCCGTTCAAAGTTACTTAGTACACTCCAACGACGGTAGGCCGCTAACTTAGTTACTCCAAGGATAGTAATTCCTCTCACCAGGTTCCTAATAATGTTCCTAAGATGGCTTACAATTCCAGAGATCAGGAGCATGGCTTCTTTATCAGGTGAGCCTAATGATAATATTTGAAGTAACGATGAGTCTGGATTTCATCCCACCTTCATGAGATAACAATATCCACTAACTGTGTCATTTGAACAATTACTTCCAGCTATTCAGTGGTGTGACCAAATGTCTCCCAGCCGTGATAACAACTTCAAAATCAAGTTATAATCAACCAAGTTGGTAACTTTCTCATGCTTCGCAAAGTCCCATTCCTTGAAATTTTATTTCACCAGTTATACAAAGTATAGGAGAAGTTATATAATCGGTCAAAAATCCAGTGTGAAGTTTTCAACGAAATTTCATCATATTTTCCGACCTTTTGATTCCAAAATCAGTGGTATGCGTGCTTGCGTTCTGAGCTGAAGAACATGGGTTGAAAACCCGACCGAGGCCCTTAGTTTATTTTATCTGGGAGGTAAAATAAACTTAAGCACGCCGTCCTTCGGATGGGATGTTAATTGATGGTCCCGAGCCTGTACGATGTCAGGTACTCGTAAAGACCCCTGCCCTAGGTGAATAAAAATTTAGGGTAGGCAAAATTTAGGACTCCCACGGTAGAGTCGGGCTCATGCCCACCTGAGTGACAAAAGAGCGCTCTGGTAGTAGGCGATATGACCTCGTAGGTAAAGCCCGGGCATGAGTCATAAAACCTAACCTAACCTGAAAAGTATAAATTTGTGATTCTTAAACTTCTTTTGAATGTTATGTTCATTTTTTCTGGCATTTTTTAAAAACTATGAACGGTTCGTAGTGACCAGAAGAAGGGAAGTAAAATATTGTCAAAAAAAAAAAAACTGGCAAAAATGCAGGAAAAATCAAGAATAAATCTTAAAGCATCAGGATACAGAGTAACAAAATAAAAATTTACTTACCCCATCCAAACAACGTAGTGGGTAAAGGAGAACTGGCATAACTCAAAGGGGTGGGGATAGCTAGGTTCACTCACCTATATATACAAAAATATTTTGACCAGAACCTATTTTGTTACTCTGTGCTCTCATGCTTTAAGATTTATACTTTCATTATTTGTATAATATATTTATTCTATTATAGATGTACCACTGATGATGACGCTGTTGCGTTGAAAACCTGTCTGGTCAAAAATAAAACAGTAGGAAAACAACGTATTTCATTTCTATAGGAAATCTCGTCCCACAACATCTTACTAACACATATGAAAAGAAAACATTTCAAATTAGGTACCTATGTTGTTTTCAAAATCTGTGAGAAGTCAGACTATATTTTATTTTACAACCTGTGGAATAATCGCTTTTCACTACTTTATTTATTTTATACGTTTATTTATACTTTTCATTATTTGTATATTATATTTATTCTATCATAAATGTACCACTGATGATGACGCTGTTGTGTTGAAAATCTGTTCTGGTCAATAATAAAACAGTGGGAAGACGAGTTATTTTATGTCTATAACATCTTACTATTACATATGCACAGAAACATTGATTCAAATATACACAATAACTATAAAAATGTAATTTAACAAGAGAATACGAATACATCCTAGGAGCTTGGGGGGTTCATTACGTAATCTGAAGCATCTGTGGGGGGGTCATTATGTAATCTGATGCAATGATTTTGGTATATGAATTGCATAGTTATATCTATATATTCATATTTTGTCAGTATGACCGTCGACTGACCCTTGTCCGTCCTAGTTACAACTAAATTATTATTCTTAATTTTAGATTTTAAGTTATTCAGGTTTTTTTTGTAGGGGTTGCTTTGTGTTGAGAAATGTCTGATTTCTCAAGATTTATACTTTTCATTATTTGTATAATATATTTATTCTATGACAGATATACCACTGATGACGGCTGTTGACGCTATACGAAGTATCGTCAGAAGTTTAATGTGGAGTTTTCAACGGATTTTCATATTTTCCGACCTCAATTATGAAAAAGGGTATATTTATTTAGTTATTGATTTTTTTCTACGTGTGCCTACAGTCTTAGATTTTACAACAGTTGGTTGAATTCATAATACCTATAAGTTAAGTCATATTATGACTTAGGTCTCCCATTATAGAGTCGGGCTCATATCCACATTGGCAACGAAAGAGCGCTCTGGTAGAGACGGAGGGCAGCTAATGCTGGAAGCAATGGGGGAAGGGTTCCCCACAGCCTGGTTCCAGGAATTCAACCTTTCCTATTGTTTAATCGTCTGCAAACGATGCCGAACATTGTTGAACTTACAAGATGATATTCTCTTCAGGACGAAGCTATCTACAAAATAACTGCCGACGTTTTATGTTTAAAACATTTTTCTAAGTATTTTTTTTTGCCATCAGACTATATATAATAATTTTTTCCACGAATATTAATGACTTTTCGCATTAGAAAAATTGATTCTTCATCCAATGCATTTTTCAGAATTAAAAACAAAAATTCTGGGTAGTAGGAAATGGATTCTAGGATTATGGAACTTTTCTGCCATTCCCATTCGTCTTGCTCAGGCAAGTCACGAAAACGAAGTTATCGAAATGGCGTGGAAAAACATAGAATTTTTGATAATTTTGAACTTGAAAAAAATTGTGAATCTGAAATTTTGCTTCTTTTTCTTTTCTTTTTTCTCAATCTGAAAAATATGAAAAAGTGTTAAGTCCATAAATGGGGGGGGTAAGTCCCTAGAGGAATTAGAAAGGCCTGTTTTAGTTCGCCTCGAGAGCTCATATTTACTTACTCTACGTGGAGTTAATATTGTTAAAAGCCTTTTTACTGACAGTACATTGTTCATGCAGCGTTTTACTATCCATCTAATTACTCAATAAATTCTGAAATATTTTTGCACTTTCTAGAAAACTCTTCTGGACTACAAGGCCTGAGTACATACTTTCTTGACTGAAACTGCGGGCTGTGCCCCCGGGAGTCTATACTCCTCACCCTCGTAGCCTAACTTTGCCCCCCCCCCCACCCACCCCCCTGCTCAAAATTCTGGCTACGCCCCTGGTTGCTGTTACTTTTTTCCTGAACTGAACTATCATTTTTGTACCCGGTTATGCACTCAAATGTCATTTGAACCATTTTCATGTTAACCTCGTCAATTACCTACTTATTTTTTTTTTTTTAATAATAATAATTTTGGATGTTTCTGTATTTTTTTTGTGTGTGTAAAATAAATGTTTTAAAGAAACAGATTTACCTAAATAGGTAACGAAAATTGGTAAATATCACACCCATATCAGCCACACCTATTGCCATAAACATAAAATATGCAATTAATTTCCGAGAGGGCGCCGGTAGCTCAGCCGGTACGATGACAGGTACTCGTTAAGACCCTTGCCCTAGCTGAATAAAAATTTAAAGTAGGCCAAATTTAAGACTCCCATAGTAGAGTCATGCTCTTGTCCACCAGAGTGACGAAAGAGCGCAATTTGAAAATTGTATTGATAAAAATTATTATTATTATTAATAATTTATTGATTGAGGGAGAGTTAAAACTTAAGTTAATTAATCCGGGAAGAATAATGCTGGTGATTCACGAACATTTTTCTGACTCATGGTTAAATGTGTAGACTTTAAAACGATGTGTTACTCAATGTTTAATAAAAAAAAAATTTTTCTCTTGCATATCTGCAGTGTGCACATGTCTGAAAAGTATCTGTACATTGTTAGCCAAACCGGATGTTTAGTCTGCTGTCAGCTGTCAAAGAGGTTACATGTGTTTTGGTACCATCGGCGATTATTTATTTGTTTACAAAATGGATCAGAGAATTTGCATTAAATTTTGCTATAAGAATGGAATAAAGTGCAGCAAAGTTTTAGAAATGTTAAATATTGCTTTTGGTGAGTCCGCTATGAGTTAAACTAGGGTTTACGACTGGAATAAAAGCTCGACAAGTGCGGTCGAATGTGAAGGTCATGCTCACTGTGTTTTTCGATTTTAATGGCATAGTGCACCTTGAGTTCTTGCCACAAGGTCAAACGATCAATATGGAGTATTAACTACAAGTGCAACGCCGTTTGAGTGAAGCAATCCGAAAAAAAAAACCCGGATTTGTGGCGAAGCAATTCATGGCTTTTGCACCACGATAATGCACCTGCTCAACACTGTAATGATGCCCCAGCCTCCATATTCGCCAGACATGGCTCTGTGTGACTTTTTTCTGTTCCCAACAATAAAGAGAACCTTAAAAGGCCGCCGTTTCACAAGCATAGATGAGATTAAAGCGCATCGCTGAGAGAGCTAAATGCTATCCCAAAGATCGAGTTCCAGAAGTGTTTCGGGGATTGGAAGAGGCGCTGGCATAAGTGTATAATATCCAATGAGGACTATTTTGACGTACAACATTTGGTCGTCCCTTCGTATATAAAAATGTGTGCATGCCTATAAAACAAAATCATCAGTGAATCGCCAGCGATGTTCTTCCCCAGCACGACTAAATCAACTAAGTTCGCATTTTGGATAAAATTCAATAGTTCACTTATACAGGAACTTATGAATCCTCATATACATTTCGTTCAATCTCTAAATCGGCAGTTTTATGTATTGAGCCCGCCTTTAATCCGATTCGCGATGGTCACGGCTGAATTGAAAGAGAACGAAAACAATTTGGGAAGGGGCACTCTTGGTACATAAGTGGTTAGCTGTGGTTAAGGCATGGTTCAGTGGCTAGCGGAGGCTAAGGCTTGGTTAAAGCTGGGTTTTCCAATGTACTGCAAAAGGGTTGCAGGAAAAGAGGGGATGGACGGAATGGCTACCACCACACGTGATGAGGTCACTTCTGCCCCAGGACAGACGTATTTCTTCTACTGGTGAAAATTCTCCTTCTCCTTATGTGAAAATTAATAGATAGATGTTGTCCTTATGAGGTTTTGAACTTACATACAGAATATCGATACATTCGTTCCATTGGAAATATATTCAATGAATGTATCGACACTATATTCAGATTGTAGGAATATTGAGGGTCAGTCAAAGATGGAAGAAAACACTATTCAAATGCCAACGTTTCGATATCATTTATAATTTCATTAAGGCCTACAAACATGGGGGGGAATCAAGTTTAGAAACACAATTAAACAAAATTAGTGAGTTGATAAACATTACTGAACGTCAAAATAGACATTGTAACGAGTTAAAACTTGAACCTGACTTACTATGAATACATTAATAAACATTAAAATTAAATATAGATACATTAAAATTAAATATAGATACATTGTTAACCATAAACATGAACGTACACTAATACAAATTAAAATTAATATGAATTATATGAACTAAAACATTAATAATCATGCAAATAGACAAATAGGTGGAACATAATAAAGAATAAAAATTAAACTGACTTACTATGAATAAGCAGGGTTGGGGAGAAGGCATACACTGGATGGAGTCATCATTACAATGAAATGGTACAATAATACAGGGGCGCTGAAGGAAACAGGTACAGGGAGCTAGGAAAACCCCGTCATAAATGTCACATTCCAGCCAGATATTCTATATACTATACATATATTGTAATAACTAATGCTTCTCCTAAGAATTTATTTGTTCATTTTTTTAGCAAAGGCCCCAAGTTGGGCGCCAATGAAACATCATTTAATTTCCCATGTTAACATTTATCTTATACAAAACACAGGGGTGGCTTTCTTTTTTGTACAGTTTTTGGTGAGAATATAAGGGAATAATAACAAAAATATTTGAATCACAAAGTTTCATAAGTTATAAATTTTATTTTAAATTTCTGTAAATGATTTAAAAATAGGTTAATGGGTTAGTGAGCTTAATGATTTTTTTTTTTTACAATATTTAAATTAAATCTTCCAAAATTATCTTCCAGATCACACTACCACTCCACTCAGACCCTCCATAACCAAACTACACCTCCACTAATAACCTCCAAAAAACATACCACTACCTCTTCCAAGATCTTCCTAGATACTCCCCCGAGTTGGCTCCTTCTGCTCTTCTCGCCATTTTTTCCCCCACCCAATATCATCAGGTTGCTATTCTTTTATAGTTAATCATTTTTTTTTTTATTTTAATATCTTTTGGCATATAAGTTCATTTTTATTTGTATTAACTATTTTTTTATATATACTATTCATTCTTCAACATTTTTTTTATTATATAAAGAATAACAATTTATTTTATTATTCTGTGACGCCCCCCCCCCCCCCCATTCTAAACGTCACAATATATACTATATGGGTAATTCCATGCCAACTCGACATGGCGCATGACACATGACCACCTCGGATCATTGAAAATGAGTGATTTTAAGACAGAAGGCATCAACATAAGTCCAAAAATGCGTTAAAATAATTGGAAATAATTGATCACTACTTGGTAATGGCGGTTTTTTTAAAATGCGTTTTGAAGTACGATTTTTTTATATTTCGTTTAAAATGACTTATTCGTTTTAAATCAAATGAAAAAAAGCGTGTTTCGTATAGGAGTTTAGACGTAGATTACGAATATCGCGTCAGAAAGTTGATTTTTGCCAAACCAAACTCCCAAAATTGGCAATAATTCAAAAAATCGATGAATTTGAATATCTCAAAAACTTATGCCTAAAAAATGTTTTCTATACCGCCATTCTACTCCTATGGAGTCATTCTAAGCTGCCAATATCAAATTTTTTTGGATAATCACATTGACTGATTTTAAAATGTAAATAACCTAATTTTTAATCAGCATATAAAGCTTTTTTTGTGGTTGTACTTTAAATAACCATAACTTTCACCCATATAATAAAACAAAATTGATTTTTGGTCTTTTCGAAATATATTTTTACGCTCTTTAATCGAAAAACAAAATACACTTTTCATATGAAATGCCAGGAATTAAATTCATGTTCAAATAATTTTGTTGGTAATGAATTTTTTTATACAATTTTATTTTGTTATAATTTTAATAATTTACAAAATTATATTTCAATAAAAGCAGCATATTTAAAGTACAACCACAAAAAAAGCTTTATATATTGATTAAAAATTCGGTTATTTACATTTTAAAATCAGTCAATGTGATTCTCCAAGAAAATTTGATATTGGCAGCTTAGTATGACTCCATAGAAGTAGAATGGCGGTATAGAAAAATTTTTTTAGGCATAAGTTTTTCAGGTATTCAAATTTATCGATTTTTTCAATTATTGCCATTTTTGGGGGTTTGGTTTGGCAAAAATCAACCTTTTGACGCGAGGTTCGTAATCTACGTCGAAAATCCTATATGAAACATGTTTTTTTCATTTGATTTAAAACGAATTAGTCATTTTAAACGAAATATTAAAAAATCGTACTTCAAAACGCATAAAATTTACATTTAAAAAAAAACGCCGTTGCCAAGTAGTGATCAATTATTTTAATGCATTTTTGGACTTATGTTGATGCCTTCTACCTGAAAATCACTCATTTTCAATGAACCGAGGTGGTCATGTGTCATGCCATGTCGAGTTGGCATGGAATTACCCATATACTATATTCAGTATAAGAATGTTGAAAAACATCGATTGTTGTTAGAGGGAGATCGAAAACTTAGTTGATTTATTCGAACTGGGGAAGTATGTTGCCGGTGATTCACCGAATATATTAATATAGATTCCAACTGAATAAGAATAATTTTAATATTTTCATAATTTTCCAATATAGAGGGAAGGGTTGTGATAGTTCTACCTGTATAAAGATAGAGCTATAGAGCTCTAGAGCTACTCTATAAATTGGCCGCTCTAACCTTCTGTAGCTCAGTCTGCATCCCTTCGTTCTCTCACTTCCTTTCCTTTGTTCTTCAGATTTACAGTCCACAACCCCCCCTCCTCCAACCCTTAACCACTTCTCCTCCCTTGTCCTTTGTATTTCAACACTCCCCCCCCCCCCCCCCCCCCGCCTCCATCCCCCATCCCTCCTCTGTTTTTCTTACCTCGTACATAAGGATACAAGAGAAGACTTCGTCCTCAGTTATATTTCCTTTTATCCTCTCTGGTGGGTGACTTTCAGGTAATTTTATACTACCTCAGTTATAGATATTATGAGCTGAGTTTTGAGATTCTTCAGAAAATTCGATGTTGAGTTTTTAACAGAATTTCTTCAACTGGAGGGAGTGATAGAATGAAATTTTTTATGTGTATCCACAACCCCACATAGTCGACAAATATTCAAAATGAAATGGTTACCGATTTCGATGGGGTTTTGAATTAACATTTGACATTTTGTGTCGATACAGTCATTATAACAGCAGTTATTAGAGTTTCTCCCCCCTAATCTCCCCCTTCCCTTGGACCGATTTGACTGAAAATCGACAGACATTGTCCATATGAGGTTCAGATCACACTTACAAAATGTTGTGTCGATATATTCATTCTATCGACAGTTATTAAAGGTTTTATATTAATCCTACCCCTAATCCCCTCTTCATATGGATTTGTTGATGATTTAGTGACTTTTGGTATTGGAACCCAAGAAATTCCAATGAAAATTGTAATGAAGTAATTACATATATATTCCCCCCCCCCCCCCCCCCACATATAGTTTTGATATATATTGTTTCGGCGTTTGTCCGCGAGCGCGCTATCCACTAGGGAGCCGAGCGACTGAACCTGTATTCGACCACTTGCTTCTTGCCATCCTTATGAGACAGACGGACCATGTCGTAAGAATTATTATATTGAAATTATATTTGAATGAGATATTTAAAATGTATTATATATATTTAGAGGGAACCTTTTGTTTATACATGTTTACTGGTCTGTTTTCATTTTCTTTTATTTAAGTAGAAGATTGATTTATTTTGATTAAAGATTATATTTGGCTTGGTTTATTGTTTTAAATAGTGTCTTTATTTTATATTAGACCCATTTTCCCTGCAGAATTGACGACACCGCAAGATCCAGATATTATCTAGGAAATATAGGTTTTTTAAGGGAATTTTTTGTCTGGTTTTCATAACTGGAATTTCCAATTCCCGCATTTTACTTTTGATTTTCCTCCACCTTTCCACGGCTGGAAATAGGGAACTTCATTAAAAAATTCAACCGAATTTCTTATCGATTACTGCCACCCGATACGCTACCTAAGCAACTACGCTACGAGGAACTCTCCTTACCAATAAGACAAGGGCTCTATAGTCAGGTAAGGGCGACAGA
Source organism: Aradus depressus (assembly GCA_963662175.1). NCBI lineage: Eukaryota > Metazoa > Arthropoda > Insecta > Hemiptera > Aradidae > Aradus > Aradus depressus. The sequence goes on along the minus strand of OY759226.1, from coordinate 4,940,189 downwards.
CATACTAAGGGCTCTCTCGTGTAATTAATTATGGTTACAAGAGAGAACCGCATCCCTTGTAATTATTGACTTAATCAGAGCCTCAGGTCATAGATCCATAAAGCTTGGTCTGAGAGAGGAGCTTGGGGTATATTGAAATCGAATTCAACATCGACGTGGCCCAACCAAGAGGACGATACTCAAAGGATATTGCACCCTCCTCTTGTCAGAGGAGCACAATGGCCTCCAGTGTCTTAACTCATATTCTGTTCAATAGAATCACTTTAATTGTGTTCGTCTCACTATTCTCAAGATATTACAGAAACTATATGGAAAAAGTCGTTGGAGAACCACCACTAATATACTACCCCAAAAGGAATTAATTAATTTTTCGCACCCTCTCAGTCTACAGTTAGCGCTAATATTCAATTTTTGTCTTACATAGAGGCTCCAAGTTCAAACTAAATGTTGTCTAAATTTTCACTATCGGTCCTTCTGCCGATATCACTCAAATTTGACAGTACTACTGCCACTGATCACAATCTGATTTTAATATTCCCGAGAGTGAATACGTCAAGTTTTCCCAAGGCTGGTTAAAGCCTGGATTCGTTTATTTCATTCGCGGAAAAGAGCAGCTCTTACAATATTATAGAGGTGATGCACCTTCATATAATGAGGGACGATTTCCATAAGAAGAAAAGAGAGTCACAAACAAGACAAACAGACATTCGAACCTTCCTGACTTATACATTTGTACATACTTATGTAGTGATAATTTATTATGCTTAAGCTCCACACTTTTTTCTATTACACATATGTACATTAAACTATGAGTAAATGTGAACAATTATGTGTTTTACTGTGTTTTTAATGTTAATAAGTTCTTTTTAAGACCACATCGTCTTAATTTTATTTAACGTCCTGTAATCCGACAAATCCTATAATCCGGCATGGGTCCGGTCCCGAACATGCCGGATTAGAGGAGTTCTACTGTATATACTATATATATATAGTATTACTATATATATATATATATATATATATATATATATATATATATATATATATATATATATATATATATATAGGGGCGCCGGTAGCTCAGTGGTATGCGTGCTTGACTTCTGAGCTCAAGGTCGTGGGTTCGTAGCCCGACCGAGGCCCTTAGTTTATTTTATCTGGGAGGTAAAATAAACTTAAGTACGCCGTCCTTCGGATGGGACGTTAAGCGATGGTCCCGAGCCTGTACGATGTCAGGTACTCGTTAAAGACCCTCCTGCCCTAGATGAATAAAAATTTAGGGTTGGCAAAATTTAGGACTCCCACAGTAGAGTCGGGCTCATGTCCACCAGAGTGACGAAAGAGCGCTCTGGTAGTAGGCGATATGACCTCGTAGTTAAAGCCCGGGCATGAGTCATAAAACCTAACCTAACCTATATATATATTTTTTTTTTCTTTCTATTATTTTGTACATAATCATGTGTTTTTTTATATTTTTAATTTTTTTTTTTTTTAATTTTTTTAATGTTTAATGTCATTCATCAAATTTACTTAAAGTTTATACTGATTGTAAATATTCAAAATATAAAAGAATTACACAAAAAAAAAAAAAATGTATATACAGGGTGTCGCAAGTTCAATGCGACGGCCTATTTTCACCCAGACGGTTCGAGATACAAAAAAGTCATCAATTATGTACATCCCCACCAAGAATTAATCAATTAAGTTTTCTCTCTCCCTCCAATGTTGGTTGATCGATTTGGCTGAACAATAATATGTGTCGTCGTTAGAGGATTTTGGATTCACATATAAAATTTAGTGTCGATATATTCGTTCACAGACATACAGACAGACATTTTTTTTTTCATTCTTGAAATCTGGAATTTTCGTCCGATTACGTAACCTCCCCTATACTTCGTATAGTTGGTGAAGTAAAAAAAAAGTCTCGGCTTCAAGACCATCTTAAAAGTGTCATGAAAAAAATAACTGGGGGCTAACTGGAGGGTGAGCCCCCCCCCCCCCCACCCCCCCCCTCCCTTATGGTTTTCAATGAAACGTACGTTTTTCTCATCATTTTTTTCCGCACACACGCGCACACATGGATAAAACTAATCTGAGCGAATCCTTCCTCTCGACTGCGTCTATTCTGTATCGATGTGTGTGTGGGGGCTTTCGGCTTTGTACTCGCCTCTCCTCGCCCCCCTCAAGTCCGACATTGAATGGACACACTGGGTATCCCTTGTTTTTTTATTACAGGGAAATTTATTTTATTAAGAGAAAAGAATATATATATATATAAGAGAATTTTAAAAAATGTATATTTTTTTTTTTTTATTGGCGCTGTCAGGGTTCACATCCCTGCCCCTGTGTTCAACTGAACTCAAGGTTCGAAACCCTCCTAAAGCCCTAAGGTTTTATACCTGGGATAAACCTCGAGTAAGCACTTATTCGTTAAGAGCCCGACCCTTGGTGAAAGAATCAGGTTTGGAAAAATTTAGAACACCCTGAGTAGAGTCAACCTCATGTCCGCAAGCGCGACGAAAGAGCACACTGGTAGTTTGCGTTATGACCTCTTAGTTAAAGCCCGGGCATGAGTCATGATAACTATTTCAATTCTATTTTTTTATTGACTCTTGAGGATTACATCTTTTAGGCAAGTGATTCTGCATGATAATTACATTCTTGGATACAATTCCCAGAATAATAAAAGGAAATAATAATGATAAAATACATAGAAAATAAATAAATAAATATAATTATTTTAGTCAAATTGTTTTTTATTTATGGTCCTCACATTTTTTGTTGGCAACAATATGCAGAGCATGACACTTTTGAGATTATTGTAAGTATTAATGTTGAAGAGGATCTTGTGATGTTGTGGGCTGGTCAGTGCTTCTACCAGATACTTTCTTCTCAGTTGGCTGAAGGCTGGACACTCCATGAAGATGTGGTTGATGTCGTCAGGACGCTCTTCGTTACAGACACAGCTGTCCTTCCTGTTGAAGAGGATCTTGTGATGTTGTGGGCTGGTCAGTGCTTCTACCAGATACTTTCTTCTCAGTTGGCTGAAGGCTGGACACTCCATGAAGATGTGGTGGATGTCGTCAGGACGCTCTTCGTTACAGACACAGCTGTCCTCCCTGTTGAAGAGGATCTTGTGATGTTGTGGGCTGGTCAGTGCTTCTACCAGATACTTTCTTCTCAGTTGGCTGAAGGCTGGACACTCCATGAAGATGTGGTGGATGTCGTCAGGACGCTCTTCGTTACAGACACAGCTGTCCTCCCTGTTGAAGAGGATCTTGTGATGTTGTGGGCTGGTCAGTGCTTCTACCAGATACTTTCTTCTCAGTTGGCTGAAGGCTGGACACTCCATGAAGATGTGGTGGATGTCGTCAGGACGCTCTTCGTTACAGACACAGCTGTCCTCCCTGTTGAAGAGGATCTTGTGATGTTGTGGGCTGGTCAGTGCTTCTACCAGATACTTTCTTCTCAGTTGGCTGAAGGCTGGACACTCCATGAAGATGTGGTGGATGTCGTCAGGACGCTCTTCGTTACAGACACAGCTGTCCTCCCTGTTGAAGAGGTTCTTGTGATGTTGTGGGCTGGTCAGTGCTTCTACCAGATACTTTCTTCTCAGTTGGCTGAAGGCTGGACGGACACTCCATGAAGATGTGGTGGATATCGTCAGGACGCTCTTCGTTACAGACACAGCTGCCCTTCCTGTTGAAGAGGATCTTGTGATGTTGTGGGCTGGTCAGTGCTTCTTCCAGAAACCCTCTTCTCAGTTGGCTGAAAGCTGGACACTCCATGAAGATGTGGTGGATGTCGTCAGGACGCTCTTCGTTACAGACACAGCTGTCCTCCCTGTTGAAGAGGTTCTTGTGATGTTGTGAGCTGGTCAGTGCTTCTACCAGATACTTTCTTCTCAGTTGGCTGAAGGCTGGACACTCCATGAAGATGTGGTTGATGTCGTCAGGACGCTCTTCGTTACAGACACAGCTGTCCTTCCTGTTGAAGAGGATCTTGTGATGTTGTGGGCTGGTCAGTGCTTCTACCAGATACTTTCTTCTCAGTTGGCTGAAGGCTGGACACTCCATGAAGATGTGGTGGATGTCGTCAGGACGCTCTTCGTTACAGACACAGCTGTCCTCCCTGTTGAAGAGGTTCTTGTGATGTTGTGGGCTGGTCAGTGCTTCTACCAGATACTTTCTTCTCAGTTGGCTGAAGGCTGGACACTCCATGAAGATGTGGTGGATGTCGTCAGGACGCTCTTCGTTACAGACACAGCTGTCCTCCCTGTTGAAGAGGGTCTTGTGATGTTGTGGGCTGGTCAGTGCTTCTACCAGATACTTTCTTCTCAGTTGGCTGAAGGCTGGACACTCCATGAAGAGGTGGTGGATGTCGTCAGGACGCTCTTTGTTACAGACACAGCTGTCCTCCCTGTTGAAGAGGGTCTTGTGATGTTGTGGGCTGGTCAGTGCTTCTTCCAGATACTTTCTTCTCAATTGACTGATAACTGGACACTCCATAAAGAAGTGGTGGATGTCGTCAGGACGCTCTTCGTTACAGACACAGCTGTCCTCCCTGTTGAAGAGGATCTTGTGATGTTGTGGGCTGGTCAGTGCTTCTTCCAGAAACTCTCTTCTCAGTTGGCTGAAAGCTGGACACTCCATGAAGATGTGGGGGATGTCGTCAGGACGCGCTTCGTTACAGACACAGCTGTCCTTCCTGTTGAAGAGGGTCTTGTGATGTTGTGGGCTGGTCAGTGCTTCACCCACATACTTTCTTCTTAGTGGCTGAAGGCTGGACAATGTCTGGTGAATTTTATATGTTTATTCAGAATTCTATAAGAATGATTAATTGTCCGAAGGAAAAGGGAGAATTGAAGAGGGACTGAAAACAAAAACCCTAATAATTGTCGATGCTATTAACCTATCGACACGAAATTTAGTATGAGGAGTCATAAGTCCCTGCGTACTTTAACTGTTATTCGGTTTTATTTTTTCTCCAGTAGCATAAAGGGGAATATATACATCATTAAACCGGCACGTCGACCACCCAATTGTAAAACAAAAACAAAACCTGTAAGTTAAGCTGTAAGTTCTCAGCTTAAAGTTCTTTGATAAGTTGTGAAAGTTGGTAAGTTGAGCTTTCTTGAAAAAGTTTATTTTTTGCCGGTCCCTCTCCCTTTAAAATGAGCCGCCATCTACACCTGTTCCATTTAAAAATTTCCTCTCTCCAAACTACATATTCACAATTACATTTTTACAACGTTGTCTTAGGACAATGCACTAAATTAGCCGGTAATTTGACAATCTGTGAAGTATGAAATGACTTTGAGAGGGGGGAGAGTGCTCTGTGAAAATGTGGTCGGTACAAGTAAGTTCTGTGAAGCCATATCACTCAGTTTTTATTGTATCTATTGCTTTCATATAGATACAAATTGAACTTTGAATTGAGATATATTTATTGAAACCTATTAGAAGAACTCACCCAATGGATTTAGGAAATTAAACCTTATTTAGGCTTCAGTGACTCTCCCATCTAATTCCCATATATTCATAGGGGAGACAGAGGGGTGAGTTCCCGAGGGATATTGAACCCTAATCCTTGTATCCAGTCTCAAAGGGAAATTGCGCTACTGGTTCTTCAAAAAGGACTCGCTCTTCTTCACGCTTCCAGTTCTGTTTTCATGTTTCATTTTTGTTGGAAAATCGTCCTGATCTGAACCATTGACAATCCATCTCTATAGGCCGTTCTTTCTTCTTTCACACTCTTTTCTTATCTCTTTTGAAGGAAGTTCTTCAGAGGAGGATTTAATATGCATCACTCCAAACGAGAATTGTATTGCATGTCACTAAGAAATGTTCTGCTCCGATCCCCAAGACTGCAATTAAGATCACATGACATTCTATCATATACCTTGTGGTAATGACAATTATGTTAATAGAAATAAAAGACGTTGTCTTCCCACTGTTTTATTTTATACCAGAAACTGTTTTCAACGCAACAGCGTCATCATCAGTGGTTCATCCCACCCACACAGCACAGCGGTTGGAAGATATTTCTATTAGAAATCTCGTCCCACAACATCTTACTATCACATATGAAAATTATGTTGTTAAATAAATGTAATAAATAATAATTAATAATTAAAATAATTGAATTAATAATAATTTAATAAATAAACACAAAATTACCACATTTCCTGTAGAAATTTTATAACTGGTCTTCTTTTTAATTTTGATTTCTACAGTAATTTCCGAAAAGAGCCCTAAAAAATATCAAAACTTCAAGACGTGCAATTTTGAAGAAAGTGCACTTATATTTTTAAAAAATTTCAATTAACAAACTTTTCATTTGGTTTCCTAAAAATACGTCTTGTTTTCTAAATTTTGCAAAAATATAAATCTAATCCAAAGGTTTTCAAATTATCTTACTGGGCCAACAGGAAAAATGAATAGAATAGAATTTACGAGAACAAATAGTTTGGGTTTATTTTTTTAGATCTAAATTATAAAATTTAAAAACTAAAAATTCAAACAAACAAAAATCAAAAGGAAAATCTTAAAAACTAAATTCTTAAAACTATTTCAATTTTTTTTCTGTTTTATATTTTTGGCTATTCTTTAAATTTATATTATATATTTCTGGGCATATATCCTCTACATATAAACAAACAACAATACCTTCTTTGCGGATCAATTTCACCGTCAATTCACTTCTATTTAGTTCATTACATCTTAAGCCTAAACACAACTTCACTCAGACAGTCTCTACACTACACTAATTCAAAAACAGCTGATGTCCGTGTTTTTTTTTTTTTACTCATTTGTTTTAAAAGAAAATGCATGCTTATTATTTATTTACTAATTCAGTTTCTTCTTGTAGAAAAATAAATATGATTAATTTTTTTTTTAATATTAATCATTTTAATGTGTGTATTTTTTTTATACATCACAACCTATGAAATCTTTTCATAATCACAGATTCCCGTTATGAATTAATCAATTAAGTGTTCGCTCTTCCTCAAGAACCAATCGATCATTTGGGCTAATAAATCATTAATTAACTTACAGGGGCCTCTGAATCCTCATACTAAATTGATTATATCGTGATCACTTACACAGGTGATTCACCGACAACCCTGTTCATACTCAACAACCGTTACATCCAGAGTTATTCATTGTGACTCATGCCCGGGCTTTGACTACGAGTTCATATCGCTAGTCCTAAATGTTGCTTACCCAGGTTCAGTTACCTAGGATACGGGGTCTTTAATTCACACGGCTCTCGTATTTCATGAACTCTCAAAGTCAGATAAACCTAATTCCCAGGATCGTGTGGCCCTAAGGCTCCATTCTTGTTCCGGCTTCAAAAAACTTTTTGGTATCAACACGGTATAGTATCATGAGATACCACTGAGGATGACATTGTTTTTTCACTGGTAGTTATTGTGACTCATGCTAGAGTCTACTTCCAGAGCGCTCTTCCGTCGCCCTGGTGAATGAACTTCTGTGCTTAAGGTAGGGTCCTTAACAAGTACCTACCTCTCATCGTTTAGGACCGACTCCCTTAACGTTCAATCCAACTTTTTTTTTGGAACCCGCGATCTTGAGCTCAGTAAGCAAGCACGCTACCTCTGAACTATAGGCAGCCCATTTCCATGTTAGATATCATGTTACTAATTTTTATTTAGGATGCCTTTTCATCATCTAATAAATCATTTTGAAGAGTTCTTTGCGAAGATGTCCATGTCAGGATGATGAATACCGCCAAAGTAAGACGAAGGAGTGGTGGCCCTTGTAATGAATGAGGGGCAGGCCCAAGATGAAAAGGAAGGTACTCATTAATAAAAATGTAGGGTGGCTTGAAACAGGGCCAAATGAAATTTGTCAGGTTACCTGGAGAAAGAGTGGGGAGGGGGGTTTCCTCTTCCAGGCAGGTCTCTGGAACAGAGAGCAGTCCTTGGCATTTCCAGGACCCTCTTCACCCAGGATCAAATGGAACAGAGGACAGTAGGATATCGAATGACAGAGATAGTGCTCACTCCATACTACTGCTGGTCACAATCATCTATACAATATTTATATTTCTTATTTCTTCCCCATCTACACGATGTAGGGTAAGCTACGTAATCAGGGAAAATTATTTGTTCAATTTCTCTGTCTGTGGACATGATAACGCTCAGGGGCTGTGTTGAACATCAGGATGGAGGGAAGGAAGAGTGACAACGGTTATGTGGAGTGCCAGGATAGAGGGAAGGAAGAAATACAACGTCTATGAAAGGTGTCAGGAAGAAGGAGCGTCTGTGGACACTATAACTCTCAAGGGCTGTATTGAGTGCCATGATGGAAGAAAGGAAGAAGAACAAGTGTGATGGACGCCAGTATAGAGTGAAGGAAGAGCAACAACAGCTGTGATAGGCGTCAAGATAGAACAGGACACTGACTGTGATGGCGTCAGGATGTAAGAAAGGAAGAGCGACAACAGCAGTGATGGATTCCAGGATAGAGGGAAGGAAGAAGAACAACTATGATGAACGCCAGTATAGAGTGAAGGAAGAGCAACAACAGCTGTGATAGGCGTCAAGATAGAACATGACACTGACTGTGATGGCGTCAGGATGTAATAAAGGAAGAGCGACAACAGCAGTGATGGACGCCAGGATAGAGTGAAAGAAGAAGAACAACTATGATGAACGCCAGTATAGAGTGAAGGAAGAGCAACAACGGCTGTGATAGGCGTCAATATAGAACATGACAATGACTGTGATGGCGTCAGGATGTAAGAAAGGAAAAGCGACAACAGCAGTGATGGACACTAGGGTAGAGTGAAGGAAGAAGAACAACTGTGATGGGCGCCAGTATCGAGTGAAGGAAGAGCAACAACGGCTGTGATAGGCGTCAATATAGAACATGACAATGACTGTGATGGCGTCAGGATGTAATAAAGGAAGAGCGACAAAAGCTGTAATGGGCAACAGGATGGAGAGATGAAGACCCAAGGAAGACCCTTGGATCGCTGGGGTAGCAGTCTTGGATCGGGGACAGATGGAGGCGACTGATGAGGCTCTGAAGTCTGGAAGCCAACCGAGTAACAATTAGTACGTTGGGCTTATTTCTATCTATGTTTACATACTTTAAGTAATTTCAGTAGGCTTAAAACATTTTCCATTTGAAATAATATCTAGTTGAGGATCCGCCTTCAGTAGCAAGACTCAGAACTGTGGAAGGGCAGTGGACTTTGAACGACAGACTTCGAACAAAGGACATCTGGGTCGCCCTTTGTATAAGGGCCCACACACTCAGAGTAGAAAGGAGAAATGAGGATTTACCTTCAAAAGGAAATCGAATCCACATTACCCTAAGTATCCCTGCCATTAGGGTCCAATCACACAAACCTCCCCGCCTCACAGCTCTCACAGGGACTCCGCAAGGAATTGCTTCTTTCTCTTTGTCAACCTCCTTGTAATGGCCTCCACAAGCAACCTATTTGGATAGACCTTCATGTATGCGGTGAAATTTTCCAGCCATGTTCGAACTGTTTTATACAGTACTAGCGGGTAATTTGGCATTGCCCTGTTAGTAACTATAACAAGGGTTTTAAACTGACATTTTTAGAAAAAACTGGTCAAGCGTTGAAGAGGTCGATGTAAAAATTTGAAATTTTATGGAAACGTTGCTAACTCCTCAAAATGTCCCCCACTCCCTCCCACTTCTCCTCTCATACTGCCGTTAATAATAATAATTTTATTTCCGTTAAACCATAACATAATAGGATACGTCATAAGAATATTTACATAAAGATAGCTTATAATTTAGGTACATAAACAGATATTAACTCTTAGGGTCTGACACACATGGATTAGAATTAACAATACTACTAAAAAATAAAATGAAATAAATAAATAAATACATACATGAAAATATGTGTATAAAAATAATAATTGTATACAATAGATAAAGTATATAATAAATACAGTAGATAATTAAATTAAGATATTACTTATTAATAACTTTCCCGGAAGTGTCTTTTTCACGAAGATATTTAGGGACGTTCTCGCGTTCCATCCTCAGGTCATAATGTGAGAAATATAAAAAAAAAGAAAGAAAACAAAATAACAATAACAATTATAAAAGATAAATATATATAAATAAATGAAATAAATAAATAAAATGCTAATAAAAATACATAAAAGAGAAAAACAAGAAAAATTAATTAATAGGTATATAAATAATAAAAAATAATGATAAACGTAGATACGACAGACCTTAAAGGAGGATATCTGTGGAAGAATTCTGCCAAAAAAAAAAAAAAATATATACAAAAGCTATTTATCAAATAATCTTTTTGAATATAAAACACGATTTTTTTAATATGGTTATTTCACTATTTTTGAACAATGAGAAAAAAAATGATTTTCCGAAAAGAATGTTTCCTCTAACGTTACTGGGTCACTCTCAGAATTATTTTGAAATGAATTTGAAAGGTGGAAGAGAGATCAAGCGTGATGTGTAAAAACGTTACTTACCACATTACATATTTTACATTTAAAAAATCGGATATAAGTCCCTGACTAAGACACATATTGATTTTAAACCAAATCACAAAATTGGTTTTTGGTTTTAATCAAAGAGTAAAAACTTCTTTGATTGATTCGCTCAGAGGAAGTACATTGTCGGTGATTTACCGACAATTTTTTTCGTTTAACGAAGCACTCATGCAGTTTCGCGTTTGGAATAGCCAGGAAATTGTACGATACTTAGTTGAATAAAAACTCTTTGATCCGGAAGATTAATTTTTTTCAAAGCGAGCAGTTTGAAGGGATTAATGCTCTTTTGTGTGTAGGTTCTCATTCAGAACGAATATGGGATATACAGTTAATTTATCTCTTTCAACGCCATGGCTAATTTTTTTTTTTTTTCTTATACCTTTAGTATAAAGAAATATAATCGTGTGAAAACCCGAGATCGAGTTATCCTTCATGTTTCGAGGTCCCCTGAATACGTTTTGATAATTTTCGCGATGAGCGCTCTAACTCTGAAACATACTTTAGCAATGAACCTGAAATATGAGATGAAAAAGTCATATGTTCTAACTGATTTCTGATTGGTTTTTGTCCTAAGTAATAACCCTATTTTACTTCAGAGCCTTAGAACATTTTAGAAGATGTCGCTTAAATTTATGACCTAATCAAACATATGTTCCTCGATTGACCGATGTACGACAGGTCTAGGGTGGAGTTGATCCGCGCGACAGGATCGTATCTGGGATTGATCCTGCCGGAGTTGATGATGGAGTCTAACTACCCGACGTTCGGCCGGTTTGTCACCTCTTGGTGGGAACAGAAAAAGCGCTGTTGACCCGGCGCGGGGGGCAATTGACGGGCCGGCCCGAAGTCTACTCCCGGCGACCGCGATGTAGAAACAGCCCCACTTCACCGATTTCGAGTTCTCTCGGCGCCACCAGGCAGCCGCAACCCAAGGAGGTCTGAGAGCGCCAGTCTGTCCCGCAAGGGACCAAAGGCTATCGCCCCCAGACACCGAAAACCTTTGTAAATAACTCAATTAATATGTACCTCTTCCCGGGCCGGGTGATTTCCCGGAGCACCCGTAAAAAAAATATATGTTGAAATAAATGACTTAATTTATGATCTAATCAAACATATGTTCTGAATAAATTACCTAATTTGTGATCTTAATCAAACATATGTTCTGAATAAATGACTTAATTTGTGTTCTAATCAAACATATGTTCAAATAAATGATTTAATTTATGATCTAATCAAACATATATGATAGTAAGATGTTGTGGGACGAGATTTCTAATAGAAATAAAAGACGTCTTCCCACGGTTTTATTTTATACCAGAACCGGTTTTCGACGCAACAGCGTTATCATCAGTGGTTCATCCCACCCACACAGCACAGCGGTTGGAAGATAGTGCTGTGTGGGTGGGATGAACTACTGATGATGACGCTGTTGCGTCGAAAACCGGTTCTGGTATAAAATAAAACAGTGGGAAGACAACGTCTTTTATTTCTATTAATCAAACATATGTTCTGAATAAATGACCTATTTTATGACCCAATCAAACATATATTCTGAATAAATGACCTAATTTATGCCCCAATCAAACATATGTTTAAATAAATGACCTAATTCATGACCCAGAATAATGGCCATATCCGGTTCTACTTAACGAGTTGTGCAAATCGGCTTTCTGAAGCATAATACAATTTTTAAAAAAAAAGTTTCATTTTTCTAATTAAGCAAACATTTAACTGACCTTCCCCTAGCGGCACACGGACAAACTAAAGGAATCTAACTTTCAAACAACTTTTAACTGGACTTCATTAATTTTATTCTACTTCACTTTGTTTTCACCACTCCCTTTTTAATTATGAGTCCTTTTCACTTTCCCAACTGTACGAAGTGTAGGGGAAGTTATGTAATCGGTCAGAAATTCGACGTTGAGTTTTACCAAAATTTTATTTTTTTTCAACCCCCTGATTCCAAAAATAAAAAAAATAAAAATAAAAAAAATAAAAAAAAAAAAATTATTACCTATTATTTGTTTGCCGGCTTTCCAGATTGCCCTCATCAACGTTCTGTCTACAAAACAGCCATTATTTAATAAAACGTTATTTAATTCTAATTGCTAAAAAAGTACATCGAAATATCGGCTAGCTCAGAGGTATGGTAGGTATTCGACACCTTGACCACGCCGTCCTTCAGCGATGGTATTCGTTAAAGGCTCCTAACCCTATGTGTATAAAAATATAGGATAAGCAAAATTTAGGACTCGGGCGTATGTCCACCAGAGCGACGAAAGTTAGGCCATATGAGTCATAACTAATTAACTAACTGCACTGTATATCTGCATCTGCAACATCAGGTTTCAGTAGACTCCATGATGTACGTGCTTTTGATGATGACGTTGTTGCGTTAAAAACTGGTTCTGGTTGGAAATAAAAAAGTGCTGGTTTCATTGAAGAAACTGGCTGAACTATTTTACGGGCCAATACATCCCTCCCCCCTCTCCTTGTCAGTATTCGCATTATGAATGTAAAAGACATAACTTTCCCTAAGGGAAAGTGAAAATCATTTTCAAATGCTATGTGAGCTGCAGATGGGTACAGCCCTATCGTGAAAAAGTCATTATTGACAGTCTGAGAAGTCAACACTGACAGTTATGTCATCTACGTATGAGATCTGAGGAAATGATACAAATAAAATGACATCTCATATAAATATGTTAAAAAGCGTAACTTACTGGAGTCTGGAGCTTCCAGAGCACACAACCCAATATTCTCAATGATACCTTCTTAAGGTTTATTTTCGGTTTTGTTACTTCCCCAGCAGTATAATGTGCAGTTTTTAAGAAAGTGCACGTATTTAAAAAAAATTCAATTAACAAACTTTTCATTTGGATTTCTTCTAAATTTACTAATGAGATGCCATATTGTTTTCCTATATTTCCAAAAATGTTAATCTAATCCAAAGGTATAAATTATCTTACTGGGTTAGCAGGGAAAATGAATAGTATAGAATAAGAGATCAAATATTGGGTTTATTATACTAAACATACATTATTAATTGCATAACTAAGAGATTGAAAAAAAAAAAAATAAATAAATTATTTTACAAAAAGAAATCTTACAAACTAATTACTTAAAGCTATATCAGTCTTTTTTCTGTTTTATTATTGGCCATATCTATCATTATTTTGGGCATATACAATATACAAATTATGGGCATATACAATATACAAATTATGGGCATATACAATATACGATTTATGGGTATATATATATGTACATATATATAAATAAATAAAAAGTACCTTTTCTCTTCTACGTACTTCCAATGTTATAATTTTCACTCCTACATCAATTACATCTTCTCTGACTACATCTTAACCCTAAAAACACTTCTCTCACTAGACTGTCCACTTCCATAACACAACTTAGACTGTCTCTTGACTATTCGAACAGCTGATCGTCGTCTTTTGTCTCCATTCTTTGGTTCACATTTCGTTTTGAAACAAAATGCGACTAGTCCATCTTTGCATATTTATTCACTAATTAAGTTACTTCACTCCTAACAGCTGTTTTTATACATATAATAATAATTGATTTTATAATATTTTAATAATCTTAATGTGGGTAAATTTTTTTTTACATCACAACCTGACATCGTAGAAGCTCTAGAACTTCACTTAACATTCCGAAGGACGACGTACTCAATGTTTTCTCGCCATGTAGAATAAAAAGCCCGGTTTGTTTACCATTGATTTTTAGCTGATTTGAAATTAATCAATTAACTTTCCGCTCCCCTTGACTTACATAGATGCTTTTAAATCCTCATAGTAAATTTTGAGTCGTTAAATTCATTACATTCGTAGTTATTGAGTTTATGAGTTGAGAAAATCGATAGGTGTTGTTTTGGTCCCACATATAAAATGTGTCGATACATTAATTCTATCAGCAGTTATTAGAGTTTTAATGTTAAATCTCTCCCCTAATCCCCATTTCCCTTGGGTCGATTTGGCTGAAAAACAGTACGTGTCGTCTTTAGAGAGTTCTTGATTTAAATATAAAATTTCATGTCATTCATTCTATTGGGAGTTATAGTGTTCACGGACACTCCAGACACAAAGACAGATATTTTTTTTTTCATATTTGGAATCTGGAAAAAACATGAAATTCTGTTGAAAAGTCCGCATGAAATTGTTGACCGATTACATAACCCCCGTATACTTCGTATAGCTGCTGGGGAAGTAATAACGTATTGAATAGGATGAGGTCAGTTAACATAGGACAGGATGACGTCAGTTAACATAGACTTGGATGACGTCAGTTAACATAGACTAGTTTTGTTTCTTCTCCTCGTTTAAATAAAAAAGCTGCTTTCAAAAGAAAAAAAAGAAAAACAAAAGAAAAAAACATTAAAGACAAAAAAACAACAAAAAAGAGCGGAAAAACGACGTGAAATGAAATGTGAAAAGAGCAATTTACGAAGCAAACTCAAAGAAGAAAGTTCTTTTGTCGGAGCTGGTTGGTGGCTAAAGGGCTACTGAAGGATAAAACGATTTTAGGGCCAAGGGAACCTCTGTCCTCAGGGCATATTTAAGAAATTGGCTCATTCCACTACCATGTCATAGTCTCTCATTTCAAAATTTGCATTTTTTATAAAATTTTATTCTAAAATTTCGAAGATTTCCATATTTTATTGGTGTTTCCAATTATAAAAAAAAAAAAATTTCCCCCAAAGTATACGTAGGTGGAGAATATAATGATGAAATTTCATCACAATCCGACCATACGTTAATGATCTAGCACTATATTTATTCTTAGGTCCCTCTCACAAACCCCCCACCCGTAAAAAATGTTGAGGCTTAGAAGAATGCTATTTATGAAGTTTCATGAAACTCCGTTTAGCGGTTTGAGCGTGAAGTTGGAACAAACCCCGTTTCAGCTTTATTAATATAGATTTCTTCTTCGACAATATACAACTAAAATATTTATTTTATCTTTACATATGGTGTCTAAAAAGCTCGTAATAGGGCGGTCGAAATCTAGGCGAGGCTTACAAATATTTAATCTGAGAGGTAAAAAACTTGAGCACGCTGTCCCTCGGAGTTGAAGCCCGGGCATTAGTCAAAATAACTAATTACCTATCTTACGGTTAACTATCATCATTTTTGGTCAATAGCTATCCACCAACATAACTATGAGGTCATATCGCCTACTACCAGAGCACTCTTTCGTCACTCTGGTGGACATGAGCCCGACTCTATTGTGAGAGTCCTACATTTGGCCTACCCTAAATTTTTATTCATTTAGGGCAGGGGTCTTTAACGAGTACCTGACATCGCACAGGCTCGGGACCATCGCTTAACGTCCCATCCGAAGGAAGGCGTGCTTAAGTTTATTTTACCTCCCAGATAAAATAAACTAAGGGCCTCGGTTTGGTTTCGAACTCACGACCTTGAGCTCAGAAGGCAAGCATGCATACCACTGAGCTACCGGCTCCCTCTAAGTATATTCTATATTTCTTCTTCGACAAGTTTAGTTAGATCCAACCAAAATGTTTATTTTATCTTTACATGTGGTGTAAAGAGCTAAAGAGATTGGGGCTATCGAAACCTAGCCGAGGCCTACAGCTATTTATTTTGAGAGGTAGAAACCTTGAGCACGTCGTCCTTCGGAAGGGAACTTGGCGATGAACTAGGGTCTTTTGGAATGTTAGGTACACATTAATGAGTCGTATCGTATGTAACTAAACTGGGTAGGTAAAATTTCGGTCTCCCACTGTAGAGCTAACAGGAAGGGAATAAGAGCATTCGATGCTTAGGTCCCTAGGTGTACACAACAACCCTCCCATATATCCAAAGCTATCTATGGTTGATTATTATCGTTTCTGGTTGCTGCCTATCTTCCGACATTGCTGTCCTAATGTGTTTTTTCAGAGAATGTATGAAAATGGTACCACAAAGCCCACCTATATTCTATATTCCTTTCTTGACAATTTTAGTTGGAACCAAACGGAAACTTATTTTATCTTTACATGTGATGTCTAATGAGCTCAGGATCGCGAGTTCGAAATCTAGACGGGACTCTTAGTTGTTTGGACTAGGAAGTGAAAATTATACATGAGCACGTCGTCCTTCAGATCGGACTTGTGATGGTGACAAACTTGTTAGACGTCAGGTACTCGTTAAAGACGCTTAGCTAAGGTAACTGGGGAAAAAACCTTGAGCACGCTGTCCTTCGTAGTTGAAGGCCGGGCATGAGTCAAAACAACTAATTACCTAACTTATGGTTTTAACTATCATCATTGAGAGCCATGGTGGCCGTGCGGGCTAGAGCGTAGGGCTTTGATCGCATGGTCTCACTATGGTTTGCGGGTTCGAATCCCGTCCGGGAATGAGTTTTATTTCGTAGATAAAACTCCCCCATGGATGTTGTAAATAACTAGATAAACAACACATTGACATGAAAAAAAAAAAAACTATCATCGTTTTTGGTTAATACGAATTTGCCATATGAGATTCCCACACGTGATATTAAATGACAATCCAAACAGCCGTTAATATGTTATAACTAATTTTATGATGCGCCTCCCTCTCATTCAGAACAAACTAACACCCGTGTTTCAGTTTTATTAATACAGATTTATTTACTATTATTTATTTATGAAAACTGACATAATTGCAGAGATATTGTGAAATAATTCAAATGGACTTGAAAAATAAAATAAAACTGGTTTATTTAATATGTTGTCTAATTTCACTAACTATATATACATGGGAGTACTTTCGGTATTTCTACCATCCTCAGCCAAAAGCATAAGAGATAAGACTTATCTCTTATGCTTTTGGCTGAGGATGGTAGAAATACCGAAAGTACTCCCATGTATATATAGTTAGTGAAATTAGACAACATATTAAATAAACCAGTTTTATTTTATTTTTCAAGTCCATATTATTTATTTTATTTTATTTTATTTTTTTTTTTATTTTTTGTATATATCTATACACATTTTATTTATATTGCCGACGTCACATTTACTTATGATGATTTACTGATAGAAAATATTCAAAATAAAGAATCTGAAAAAAAAATAACAAAAACACAGATCGTTTATTCTCATTGAGAAGTACATTGTCGGTGATTCTCCGAAGACTTTTTTTCCCCTCAAAGCATTACTTTTTATAGGATCTCTACTACTTTTTTTGTCTTATATGAACAACTGGGATAAGGGGAAAAGAGAGAAAGTAAATAAGATAAAAATCCATTATGATAGATGACCTTCATGCTGTAAGTCAAGTAGAAGAGGAAATAGGGGTGGTAGAGTTGGGGGGAGGAAATAAGGGTTTATCGGGAAAGTGGGAAATCTGAAAAGGGGAGGTCCCTCTCAGTGGACCAAATGGGGGACAAGAACAATATGTTGGGGGGTAGAGCAGTGCCGGAATGAGGGGGGCCCTTGAAGAATTTAGGATCAAATTTAAGGGCGTCTATGCAATTGGACACCAAAAGTGTACAACCTGACACCGATTTGTCGACTAGGATTCTCCGAATTGGACACTGCACCTAGGTAGTATCTTAGCAGTGCCAGAAAAGTTCAGTTTTTGTAGAATTTCCTGGCTACCCATTTTATAAATAAAATAAACTTAAGAACGCCGTCCTTAAACGTTAAGCGATGGTCCCGAGCCTCACACGATGTCAATACCCCTACCCTAGGTGAATAAAAATTTAGTGTAGGCAAAATTTAGGACTCCCATAGTAGAGTCGAGCTCATGTTCACCAGAGTGACGAAAGAGCAGTAGTAGGCGATTATGACCTAGTTGTTAAAGCTCGGGCATGAGTCATAATAACTACTTCTAGCCAGTTGGAGAGGGAACGTAACGGCCGGTTCCAGAAATTCAACCTATCACATTGTTTAACTTTATGCAAACGATGTTGTCGAATCTATTGGACATATAATATATAATAATTTAATTGGACATAGAATATATAATAATTTAATTGGACATAATCCAATTAAATTATTATATATTATATTATAATATATAATAATTTAATTGGACATATAACATATAATAATTTAATTTGACATATAATATATAATAGGTGAACGTACAATATGTCATTCTCTTCAGTGCGATGATATCTACAAAATGACGTGCATAGTCAGGTATTCGTTAAACACACCTACCTTAAGTAACTAAATCTGGAGTAGACAAATTTAGAACTCTCCCAGTAGAGTTGGGTTCATGTCCACCAGAGTGACAAAGTGCTCTGGTAGTAGGCGATGTTGTAGCCCGAACATGAGTTATAATAACTAATTTTATGCGGAATCTGCAGAAGGGGAGGTGACCAGAGGGGGACTCAAATCGAAAACCCTAATAACTGCCGATGTAATGAATTTATCGACACAAAATTTAGTATGAGAATTTAGAAGGAGGAGAGCGAAAACATAATTGATGCTGGGAATGTACATAGCCGGTGATTCACCGAATACATTTTCTTTTCTTTTGAATTCAGAAAAATGTATTGGATTAAGAATGGATTTCAGAAATGTGGAAAGAAATTAAAAGTAATGTGAACTTTTTTTATATGTGGTCGGTCATATAACAACATCATAGAAAAAACAGTTTAAATATAATAGGTTCGTTCTAATCCTTTGCACAAAATCAGACAGTGGACACTGTTCCTGGAATGATTATGCCAGTTCATGACAATCTATGACAATGACATTCTATTTGTCTTTTTTTTTTTTTTTTGGCAGGAGGGGGAATGTCAATTACGCACATCCAGGGAAGATAGCCCTGGATCGCGTGGGGCTCGAGCCGTGGTCCCAAACCCACTAAAACCCCCTCCTTTGACGATCCTGATTCTCTTCCGCGGTACAGACGGCCTGTCATTACTTCGCGGAAGGGAGGAAGGGTGGCTGGTAACGCCCCTTCTTCTGATCTTATTGCCGCTACTGTTGTTCCTTGTCAGCCCTCTCCTGGAGGGTCAGCTCAACCATGATGAATGCTGCGAATTCGCAGAGGAATGAGCCGATGGGTCCACCGTCCCTTGTTCGACCTGTCCCATTCTTCCTGCCACTCTCGTCCTGGACCTCTCTGGCTCTGCTATTCTATGTCAGTCTACGACTATCTCATTCGTTGACTATGACTCTCTAAGGGTTCCCGCCCACTAGGCAGCCAGGCCGCCGCAGCCAAAATGTTGAGCAGCCAGTTGTCAGCAGCCATGGGAGGGATATATATTTCAAGACACGCTGTACGTCCCTCCAGAGTTGGAAATTCCACCAGGTCCTCCAACCAGGGGAAACCGATCATCAACGGCATATAGGGATTTATTTGCGGATTATTTTAATAATGAAAATCCGCTAGAATGGCAAAACAGAGTTGCATTAGGATAGTAATTATTATATACTTTTATATATTACATTACGTAACTACTAATTTATTATATTATACTTAAATTTAAAAAAAAAAACTTACCAAATTCATTCTTTTCTTTTTCCTCCAAATTCTCTTCACACATAACATTGGTTCCCATCTTCTTCTCTTCACATCACGATCACTGTACTCATCACAAGTGATATCCCAGATTGCATTTCGACTTTCAACTTTCCGTATAAATTTCTCTGTATCAAAAGTCATTTTTGTTTGAAATAGATGTGGTTGCTGCAACAAGTGAGCGGGTACTGAGGCAGCCTCATAGTTCACAATGAGCTCTGTTGGCTGCGGGCAGCCACGTGGCTGCCTGTGCAGGTGTGCAGGATCTAGTGGCCGCCGGAGCCAGAACTTCTTGGCTGCCTAGTGCGTGGGTTCTTATAAGCTATCACATGCTGCGGCGGCCTGGCTGCCTAGTGGGCGGGGACCCTTAGTAATCATGTTTTTTATTTATTTATTATAATAATTTTTTTTTTTTTGAGAGGGATTGCTTTATGTGCTTTATGAGAAAAGGGGAGGGAGATATAATTACTTCATGTTCATATGGTTCACTTCAAAAACGCAAAAGTTGTATGTTTTTTCATCCAGAAGCTTTCATAAGTTCAGGAAAACACAACAGAGAGAAACGTTTATATAAATAAGACATATTGGGAAGCCACTTATTTGAAGGATGAAATTGAGTAGATGTAAACAAGTATATATATACAAATATGGTAAATTACAGAGGAAGCCCTCAACTAGATAACAAGACCGTCTTGCGCCTCCCATCCTCTATGAATAAATCCTTGCGGTTTATCTCTTTAACCGAGCCCACTCCTCCTAAAACCAAGTGTAAACTCATTATTTTTTTTTTTCTTCCTTTTTATGTGGTCTGGGATGTTGTAAAGAAGAGGTCTTCAGAGGTCCCTTTTTCGGGAGAAAGGAAGGCCCTTTATCCAAGTCTGATTACACAAGGGCCTTCAGGATGCTGCCCTTTAGGGCTCTTTTGAAAAGAGGGCTTCTACTCATGTGAATCTTTCATGGTAAAATTACCCTTGAAGAGCTTCTCAGTGGTCATGTTCGCTAAGCTATAAAATAAAATATGTGAATATGACAGTCAGAAATACCTGTATTCAGTCACAAACGTTCTTCATGTCGTCAGATAGCAAAAGATTGCAGAAAAAAAAGTTTAAGTAAAAAGTAAAATGACATCTTGTACGTTCACGTATGTTTAATAGAATCGTCGATATCTTTTGCAGAATATCAAACAATGGAGGTTGAATTATAGAAACTGGGCAATGCGGACCCATCACCATCGCAGCATTAGCTAGAAAATGTGGTGTGGGTTAATGTCCTTAAAACAGTTGATTGGTTTCAATTCGCGCTAGGGGACTACATTGCTAGTGATTAGACCAGCTATATGAAGTATAGGGGAAGTTATGTAATCGGTGAAAAATTCGATTCCGAGTTTTCAACGGGATTTTATGTTTTACGACCTCCAAAAGTCTCTGTCGGTGTATATGTGCGTTTATGTGGATTCATAAACAACCCCATAAGGACGACATTTATTGATTTTCCTCGGAGTCAGGTCGTCATTAAATTTCAAATTTGAAGTCAAAACCCAATGATATCGATAAAGAAAACGTATGTTTTTTTTTTAAATATTGTCTATTTCACAAATAATATATAATATGGGAGTACTTTCGGTATTGCTATCATCTTCAGCCACGACTTAACAAATACTAAATTGAAGTTCAACTAGGTAGTTTACAATCCAAAAACAAAAAAAAAAAAAAAATTATTTTTAAGATCCAAATTTGGGACGAAATGTCATTTTTTATGTTTTTCCATATTTCAAATATTAACTGTACAGAAAGGATAGGAAAACCCCGTAGGGGCTGAAAAAGGATACCTACCTACCGTTTGGATTGTAAACTACCTAGTTGAACTTCAATTTAGTATTTAAGTCGTGGCTGAAGATGGTAGCAATACCGAAAGTACTCCCATATTATATATTATTTGTGAAATAGACAATATTTTTTAAAAAACATACGTTTTCTTTATTTTTATCAAGTGTTTCACAATATCTCTGCAAAAATGTTAAATACCAATGATATCGGCTGAAGGGAAGGGGAGGATCAGGGAAGGAAGATCAATATAAAATCCCTAATAACTGCCGATGTAATGAATTTATCGACACAAAATTTAGTGAGGATTTAAGTCAACAATTTTGGAAGGGGAGCGTTAATTATTAATTCGTTCTGGGGAATACATTACGTCATTCACCGACTTTTTTTTAATGTTTTTAATGGCCGATAAAAATGAACCCGAAATTGTCCAATGTCCTATTTTATCTAAGGCGTCAAGAATATAAGGAGGAAAAGTTGATGCTTTAAGGAAAAAGGAAGGGTAGTTCTGGTATCTTATTTGCCGATAAGAAGGGTGACTGCCTCCAGGAAAACTTCTTCTTCAACCCTTAACAACATGGGAAGCACACAGGATCCATTCTGATTATCCAGGAGTTACCTACCTTCTAAACCAGTAAGTGAGCTCAAGATCGCCCAGGCTCTTAGATTGTATCTGGAAAGTCTTGAGCACGCCATCCTTCGGCTGGGACGTTAATATGTAGGTAACTTGGGTAAACAATTAAGATACGCTGCTGTACGAAGTATAGGAGAAGATATATACTTGGTAAAAATATCGATGCTGAGTTTTCAACAGAATTTCATGTTTTTCAACATCTATTCCAAATATGATAGAAAAAAATTGCTGTCTATCGGTATGTGTGTGTGTGTGTGTGTGTCTGTGAACACAATAACTCATGATAATGATAAAAATGAATGATAAATGAGGTTATTCGTTATTTTTTTTATCTAAGAGATTCGGATATCCATCATCCGTTATTCGGAGATGTTTACAAATAATTCACGTTATTCTTATTTTTTATCTTTATCTTTATATTTTATCTTTTATCATTATAAAATAATCATTCGAATAAAAAGTTCATCCGAGGGATAAAAATGTAATTTTGAAATAAATGAAAATTTATTGGACAACAAACATTTTGAAAGAAATGAAAATTAATTGAGCAAAATTTAAATTTTTTTATTTTAACCATGACTTTAAAACAACCCTTTTTTCAAACATTTTGTCAGATTTGTTTTTGAGGCATCCGTAATGGACGCGAAGGAGAAAAGTCGCTCCACTGGTGCCGACGATGTTATCGCTGTATTGTATTTCAAGAAAGGTTTTTTGGTAGTCAGAACTTGAAGTGGTGTCCGGATCAGCGATGTATTCCAGAACCTAAAAACGAAAAAATAAAATACAAGTTTACAACCTGGAAAAGTATACTACAAATAAAAAAGATTTTTTGGGGGCGAATAACGAATAAAAAAATAACGGATAGTCAAATAACGGATAATTCAAACTTATTTCGGAAAACGGATAATCAATCATCCGTGGTTATTAAAGTGGCAGATAACGAATGAAAAATTATCTTTTATTCGTTATCCGAATGAAAATTTATTCGAATACGCCCAACTCTGAATGAATGTATCGACATTAGATAATCCATTGATGATGTCACATATAGTTTTTCTGACAAATCAATCAAAGGGGAGGGGAGAATTACAGAGGAGACTTAACGTATATATATTTTTAATGCAATGGGGGGAGGGGGGGGGGGGGGACGCTAAAAGTTAATTGATTAATTCATTCTGGGAAAGTATATTTGCTGATGAATCCCCGACGACGTTTTTCTTTTGAGACTACTACAGGGGCGGACTACATTACGGAGGTTATTTACAAACTACAGCCCCCGGGTGAGACGTTTTATCTATGAAATAAAATTCAACCCCTGACGGGAATTGAACCCGTGGTGGTGGGTCCATGAAATCAAAGCCCTACGCTCTAGTCCACACGGCCCTTAAAATATCCTGGAGGATCCTGGATATATATTGTATATGTAAAGTTTATTTAATGGATTGTTAGTTATTTTAATGGGATAGAAGATACTAATGAGATATTCCGTATTAACAATATGTAGCACACAATTAATTAAATCATTTTCATTTAACAATATTGTTACATTTGTTATCTCTATAAGTTCTGCAATCCTGTAACTAAAAAAAAAAAGGTCGTCGGTGAATCACCGGCAATGTACTTCCCCAGAACGAATTAATCAAGTAACTTTTCGCACCCTCTCCAAAACCAGTTGACCATTTGTGCTAATATTCAACGGTTGACTTACATAGAGTCTCCTAAATCCTCACTCTAAATTTTCTGTCGATGAATTCATTACATCGGTAGTTATTAGGGTTTTTGAGTTGAGCCCACCCAATCCTCCCTTCCCTTTTGTCGATTTGGCTGAATGAGTCGTTCTTATAGGGCTTTGAATTCACATATGAATACATTCTTCTATTGGCAGTTCTTAGAGTTTTTATGTTAAGCCTCCCCCTAATTCCCCTTCCCCCAAGTCGATGTACCTGATAATCAATAGAAATCGAAATTCAGGAGTCAGACATAAAATTTCGTGTCGAAACATTCATTCTATGGGGGCGTTCAAGTATTACGTAACGCAATTTTTGAAGATTTTTGACCCTCCCTCCCCCCAATGTAACGCGCCGTAACTTTTTTCTGTTACGGCCCCCCCTCCCCCTGCCTAAACGTTACGTAACACCCAAGTGACCATTTTTACCTAAAAGTCACCATTATGTTGCGCAAAGTACTTTAATAAACAATCACACATAATGTAATAAACATTTGCTTAAGTTTAAAATACATTTGTTAAAATGGGCTCAAATTTGTCCTAATAAACTTTTACTACTAATCTTCCATTTAATAAGGCCGTTTTCCTGACGTGGCCCTGTCCTTACATACATTTTTGGCTTCATCCACCATTGTTCTTCTCGTGCATTCTCCTATTTTAGCTTTTTTTTACTAATAAACTCTTAAAATAAAATAACATATTTATTTTAACCTTTGGCAATGCAATTAGAAACGGAAACCTAACTGAAATAAAACATTTTACTCAAAATAAAATCGTATTCTTCGTTGCCAACTCGGGAGATTTTAATTCCCTAGTTTCCCATCTCCCGCCCCTGTAACGCATCGTAACGTTTACGAGGCCCCCCCCCCCCCCCCCCCCCAATTGCGTTACGTAATACTTGAACGCCCCCCTTCGGGGCTGGACTCATTTTATTTCATATTTGGTGTTTGGAGGTCGGAAAACATGAACTTCCGTTGAAAACTCCACTTCAAATTTTAGTCAGATTATATAACTTCCCCTGTACCTCATATAGCTGGGCAATTACCGGCAATGTACTTCCCCAGAACGAATTAATCACTGATGTTTTTCACCCTCCCTGGGCTAAAAAACATTAGTTGTCTTATATAATGGCTTCTTAATTCTCATAAGAAATTTTGTTTCGGTACATGAGAATTCTGAAGGCAGTAAGTAAGTAAAATATTGAGGTTTAATCCAAACGGTCAATTGGCTTTGGAGGGAGAGCGAAAACTTAATTGCTTAATCCACGCTGGGGAAGTAAATAATGTGTCATTCACCGATTTTTCGAAATTACTGTGTCGCAAAACATGAAATTCATGAGTACTCAGCTGAGTCAAAGGGTCTCATATATCCGAAAATGAATTAAAAGAAAATTAAGGGAAAGCAAGAATCCGAAATATTATTCAGAAGGAGATACGATCAGGTCTAAGCTTTTTTGGCGAAGAGAAGAGAGAATGATGACTTTGGGTTTATAATAAGCACTGAGGGTAAATCGAATGGGCAATAGTCGCTGCAATATAGACCTAGTTAAGACAATTATAAAGCCAGACATGACTGGAAGGGGTTGGCAACAGATGGCGGGTACTCCAGCAAGAGGAGAGATCGCAAGACAAACTTCATTAGTAAGTCGGTAGGGCAGGAGTGTTGGAGTGTTGGGAGAAGTTGGAGTAGAACCGGTGCAGAACAGTCTGCCAGAGAGTGCTTCTAGGGTCATTTAACCAATCTTATCGGTCTGTGGTCATTGGTTAATGGCTAATTTAATTGTCAATGAGAATAAAGGATAACTGGGGACTAAGTTTGGAAATGGCGCAGGTGTCACCAGACAGAAGACGCTTCGAAAGCCATCTAACAGTTCTTATCGGTTTGTGGTCATTGGTTAATGGCTAAACTAATAATCAATTGAATTGAAGGATGGTTATGCATCGAGTTGGTAAGTGCGTCGGGGTCAACAGACAGAAGGCGCTTCGAAAGCCATCTAACAGTTCTCATCGGTTTGAGGCGCTTCCTTCTGTCTTCGGCGGGTCCAGGATGGCAGACCCCCCCCCGGCTTGTGATAGAACTCCCAGGCGTCCCGAAGTAGCAGACCCTCCGACGTCCAGGGTGGCAAATCCTTCCGGTTTGTCCAGGATGGCAGAACCTTCTTGGGTGGAAGACCCCCACGGCTTGTCCAGGGTGGCAGATCCTTCTGGCTTGTCCAGAGTGGTAGAACCCCTGCGAGGTTCCACGATGGCCGACCCCCACTGCTTGTGGTAGAACCCCCCAGCTGCCGAAGAGCGCAGGAGCTTTATTCCTGCTCCGATCTCCATTTACCTGTTTTTATTATAAACACAAAGCGGTATGATATATAATTACTCCATAATAGCTGTTGTTTCATGCCACAGGTATTTCGTATACTAAATTTCACGCTACCTTAACAAAGATTTATCTTATGGATGATTACCTTTTATTACATTTAAACTTCATTATGAGCCCAGACAAGATTGGATTATTAACAAATCTTAAACAGTTTCATATGTGTCAAGTTGTCCAGCAAAACATGACTTTTAAATTTCCTGATAACATTTTTCAATGTATACCCTGATGCACAAATTAATGCAATTATGAATTTGTAATTAGGTGTATCAGGGCATCATCGGCGCAACAACTCATCTCTGAGTCAAGGCCTCTTGGATCAGTCTTCACCAGTCGTCTCTGTCCTGTGCAGCTGCCTTCCAGTTCCTGACACCAAGTAGGATCCTCGCCTTCCAACGTTGCTTCGGTCTCCCAACACGTCTGGTCCTGTGGATTTACTCTAGTAATGTTAGGCACATCATGGTCTCCCATGTGTGTTGCCAAGTGTCCTGCCCATCTTAGTGAAGTCTTACAAAGCTTACTATTAGTGACCGACCGGTTTCGACCAAAAAATCTAAAAAATACACTAAATTTCAGTATACAATGGAAATGGAAAAAGTTTCGGTTTCGGCCGAAACTGAGACCGAGGCCGAAGATTCGGTTTTGGCTGAAAATCCTGTTTCGGTCTGTCACTACTTACTATGTCCGGTTCTTGCGACAAAGCGTATAGCTCCTGATTCGTTCTTCTCCTCCAGTCCTGTCCCTCGTAGACACCTCTGTTGATGCCACGTAGGACCTTCCTTTCGCTTGTTCGTCGGTCTTTGTTATTGTCCATGTCTCAGAACCGTAAATAGTGGATAAATCAACGGCTATGTACTTCCCCAGTCCAAATGAATGAACTTAAATTGATAAAATTGAAATGTCTCACACAAGGACTTGGGAAGCATCATACATAAATCCCTGTTGATGTATTCTGTATATCAAAAATTATGAGGTTTTTTAGTTAGATCCTAAATTGATAGATATTCTCCATATTGGGTTTTGAAATTACATATCAAATTTATTGTCTATAGTTAGTTATTATAGATGAATAAAACAAACTTATTTTTTGAAATATTGTCTATTCCAATAAAGATATATTTCAAAAAATAAGTTTGTTTTATTCATTTATTACAAGTTTCCACAATATGTCCGCGTTCCTCAACTTAGAAGTTAGTTATTATGACTCATGCCCGGGCTTTAACGAGGTCATATCGCCTACTACCAGAGCGCTCTTTCGTCACTCTGGTGGACATGAGCCCGACTCTACTATGGGAGTCCTTAATTTTGCCAACCCCAAATTTTTATTCACCTAGGGCAGGGGTCTTTAACGAGTACCTGACATCGTACAGGCTCGGGACCATCGCTTAAAGTCCCATCCGAAGGACGGCCTGCTTAAGTTTATTTCTACCTCCCAGATAAAATAAACTAAGGGCCTCGGTCGGGTTTCGAACCCACGATCTTGTGCTCAGAAGGCAAGCATGCATACCATTGAGCTACCGGCGCTTATTGTCTATATATCCCATTCTATAGGGAGTTCACATGTTGGCGGAAAATTTGAAATTCCGTTGAAGACTCGACATCGAAATGTCGACAGATTATATAACATCCCCTATATAACGAAGTAAAAATGTAGTGTCGTAGAAATTATGTCTACATTATTTGTGCTAATCAATATTTAATATAAATTTTACTTATTCCGCGCAAATAACTGGAGATCAACTAAAAGGCAATATTTAACTAAAAACAGTATTAGGCAGATATCATTATTAATTTTCATGGAATATATTATTTGTTTATAAAGGTAAATAAATATTTTCATGGGGGAATGTATACCTTGTGGTAAACGGCAAAACACAAACTTTGCCTCGCACTCCAACTTTCCAATATTTGGAACCCTCACGAAAGAGTATCTACTCCTACAGATGTACTTCACAGGCGAATTAAGCAATTATGTTTTTTCTCTTCTTCTAAAAATCAATCATTTTGGCTAAAACACAATAAAGATGATTGATACGTTGTTATCTTTATCCCAGACTTAAAAATTTCAGTTAAATTAGACAAATATTCTCGTATAAATAAAAACTGTGCTTGATAGCGAATTTCTGATTTCAGATTTGAATTTACATGCGAATTATTAATGGAGCATCAGTTTTGCTCAGAGTAGGGGATTTTTAACGATTACATGACATAGTACAGGCTCGGGACCATCGCGTCCCATCCGAAGGACGACATTCTCAATGATTTTTCACCTCCCAGATTAAAAAAACCTAAGGCCAGGTTTTGAACCCGCGATCTTGAGCTTAGTAGGCTACCAAGCTCCCCCTGAGCTACCGGCGCCCTCAATTATAGATTCGATCTTATAGAGGGTGGCCCAGATAAGCGGGCCACAAGTGATATAACTCTTAAACGGTTAGAGATATCAAAATTATGCATGGGACTAAAGTTGTAGCACTTGCCGAGAGCTATAGTATGGCGTCCTTGAAAAGACATAAATGACTCTTTTAATGGCTCAAATAGCCCTTCGAAGGGCCGGGTTCCCTTTTGACCCTTAAGTTTCATTACATTTTATTAAAGTACTAATGAAACAAGGAAGAACTGTGGAAACAGATTTTTGATACGTCAAGTAGTTCTCGGAACAAAAACGTTCAAAGTTGCATATTTTTCTTTTTCTGAAGTTATTAAATTCCAACTAACTTCACAATAAGAAAAACGTAAACTTTGAACGTTTTTGTTCCGAGAACTACTTGACGTATCGAAAATCTGTTTGCACAGTTATTCCTTGTTTCTTTAGTACTTCAAAAATGTAGTAACTAAATAAGTGAATAAATATATGAAGTAGCATTTTTTTTTAAACGAACCAATGAGTGAAGAACAAAACACGACTATCAGCTGTTCTATTATGGTGGACCAGTCTAAGTTGGGTTGTGGAGGTGAGTTGAGATGTGAAGGTGGACAGTTTAGGAGTGGGAAAATTGTCTGGGCTTAAGGTAATTATTACATTGTAATTATTACAATGTGTGTAATTTTATACATCACAAAATATTCTCCTAAATTATGCGATTGAATTATTTAAAAGAACAATTTCGTTAGATACTAAAATGATAATAATAGGTTTATTATTCATTATAAAATTCAAATAAATGATAATATCTGTACAAGCAATTAATATGAATATAGACTAGGTTGAGGGGGACAAGAGAGACGGATATGGTACAGAGGGGTCGGGGCTTGTGTTTGCATAATGTTATACATTAAACACATGACTACATAATATACCATATCACATACATATATATATACACATGAATACATAGGGGGACTTCAGAGAGATATGTACCAAAATTGTTTACGTCATCTCTACTGGAAGTAAATCTTCTCCTCGTTGTCCAACCAGTCGGCTCTAGGACTTGTCTATAAACACAGACTTTGGACTTGCTTATGACTCGTCAAAACGATTCTTGATGATTGACACAGATAGATTATCGATAACGATTGTGACGAAGGAATATATAATATTAGATATGAAATTGGTTATTATGACTCATGCCCGGGCTTTAACTACGAGGTCATATCGCCTACTACCAGAGCGCTCTTTCGTCACTCTGGTGGGCATGAGCCCGACTCTACTATGGGAGTCCTAAATTTTGCCTTCCCTAAATTTTTATTTACCGAGGGTAGGGGTCTTTTTTTTTTAAATATTATATTTGAAATTTTTATAGAACATCTACATAATAATCAAATATGTGGTCAAAAAGAAAAATATAACAACGTCGATGGGAGTTGATGGGAGAATCCAGCCAGCGCTGACACTCCCTCGAAAGTTAATTGTCATTATTCACTATCCTCAGAGAGAAGATCGCTAGGCCATCTCCTGTTCAAGTGGCGGGGAGGATAGGAATGAGAGGAACGGTCTTGTGCGAGAGGATTTGAATGGGAAGAAAGGTTTCTGTGGAATGATTGCAATCGGGATTTGATTAATTCATTGAGAGTACTTCATACTGAGATCTCGGTGTAGGTCTTTATTGATGACATAGAAATTCGTCGGAGTAGTTTGGACTGGAATGCTTGGATACGATTGATGTTGGATTGTTCAGCTGTACCCCAAAGTTCGTAGGTCCATATTGGACGTATAATGGTCTAGTAAATGAAAGTTTGTTGTTAGTAGTCAGTTTCGATTTTGGTCCAAGTAGTCGACGTAACAGTCCGTATCTTCGATTCAGTTCTTGTCGTTTAAGTCTTGTATCTGGGTTCCACGTAAGTCTACTGTCTAGGTAAAACCCGAGATAGCGAACTTGGTTTGAAGAGGGAATTACGATGTTGTTAATGAAACATCGTTACATAAGGCCAGAAATAAAAAAAGGTTTTTTATCTGGGAGGTGAAAAAACCTTGAGCACGCCGTCCTTCGGATGGGACGTTAAGCT
This sequence comes from Aradus depressus, assembly GCA_963662175.1. NCBI lineage: Eukaryota > Metazoa > Arthropoda > Insecta > Hemiptera > Aradidae > Aradus > Aradus depressus. The sequence goes on along the minus strand of OY759226.1, from coordinate 4,909,177 downwards.
ATGGTCCCGACCCTGTGCGATGTCAGATACATCGTTAAAGACTCCTAACCTAGGTGGATAATAATTTAGGGTAGGCACAATTTAAGAACTCCCACTGCAGAGTCGGGCTCATGTCCACCAGAGTGACGAAAGAGCGCTCTGGTAGTAGGCGATATGACCTAGTTGTTAAAGCCCGGGCATAAGTCACAATAACTAACTCGGTCCGAAGACTTTTCATCTTTAAAAGCCACACTTTTCATATTATATATCCTTATGTATTTAAACATTATATATTGTTCCAAGTTTACGTCTATGGACAATTTCTATTCAAAGGAAGAAAGTGTAGATGGTTGAAACAGAGTCGGAGACAAGGACTAAAGGCTAGGCGGCTTATTGAATATAAAAAGCCGGTCTCAATTTAGTCCAACAAGAGATACATTTAAATGTTCATACAACGGAGCCAGGGATCCTTTGAGATAGTCTCAATGGAGATTCGTTTTCAGGCTAGCCGTTATATTCACAATTATTATAATTGAAGCAGTCTGCCCTGAAAATAATTGACCTGTACCATATAATGCGTTCTAATTTAGTTGTAATTAATTTTAATTAAATTAATTTTCTGGAATAGGTCAGGTGAGTTAGAATAATGTGGATAACCTCTAAAAACTTAACCTCGGTAACAGTTGGCAACATGGCGTTCATAAAGAAACAGTTAACAATAAGCAGGGAAAAGTTGCTTAATATTTATGGCGACTTGGTCTCTAAATAGTTGGCAAAATGGGATAATATTGTAGTAAGTGTGACTCACAGTAGAAATTACACGACAGTATACTTTTTTTTTTTTTGGTGCTTCTGACCCCCTGAGGCGATCACATCGCCCTATTGCGTTGGGAAACGGGTTCTTCGGCTGTGGACCGGCTCGATGACTACGCCTGTCAGTGGTCGGCGGTTAGAAGGCTTTCTTGATTCTCCGCCAGGAGGAGACGAACCGACCAAAAGCCAGGTAGCCAGCCTCTGTCGTCAGTCCCGGCAGGTCCAGTCCCAGGTACGATCCTGTCTGGCGAATCAGCGCCGCCCTGGGCACGTCGTATAGCGGGCATTCGAGAACTACGTGTTCCGCAGTCTCGACGCCGCCACACGAGCAGGCAGGGCTGTTCTTCCTCTTAAAGAAGAATAGCTTGGCGCTGAAGTCGCCGTGACCTGATAGCACCTGTGACGTCCAATGGTCTGGTTGTATCCATGGAGAGTCAAGGCGCGTCCGGACGCCCGGAAAATAGGCGACGGTTGTGCGGCCATCTGCCGATCGCGCCCAACGCTGTTGCCATCTTTCCACGATCCATTCCTGGACAATGCCCCTCAGGCGCTCTGGTCTCGCCTGTCCTTGCATCTCCCGCTCCAGGGCTTGACGCAAGGCCACGTCCGTGTCTGCCTCTATTGGTAAGCCGCGTCTACAGAAGTACGAGGCGAAGGCCCCATCCAAGACTAGGTCTATGGGTGGAGCCCCAGCCAGCACCTGCAGCGCAGCCGTGGAGACAGTACGATAGGCTTTAGTAATCATGAGGAGGGCTGCTCTTTGAGCTTGTAGTAGCAACGCACGCCGTCGTTTGGTGGGATGAACCCACCATCCGGCAGCGGCGACTGGAAATAGTTGCCCAATGTTTCAGTTGATATGGTGTTGTGGTGGACCCTCGTCATTTGTAGTCGGGGAATTGTAGCAATCATTTCCCGTCTCAACCCCAAGATTAATCCCACATGACTCTGCTCAAATCAAGCTCAATTTCACAGGGCCCTATATAGGATTTCCTCTTGAGGATGAAAGGGAGCAAATAGTGGCGAAATGGCGTAACTACATTCCGGGAGGGGGGGTAGGAGTACTGGAGTAGCAAATTACAGATTTGTATTTTTCTCTATAAAATCCTTGTTTGAGTTTTCACTTGAATATCTTACCTTGAGCACGCCGTCCTTCGGATGGGATCTTAGGCCTGTACGATGTCAGATGTAAAGACCGCTACTGTACGCTATTGTAAATTTTAAAAATATCCTGCCCAATATAATTTATAAATCCCAGTGTAGTGCTTAGCCAATAAGACCTAAACTTGTTTACAAAGAAGAAAATATAAAAATAAAAAACAGTAAAAGTAAACAAAAATTGGTCACCCAGTTGAAACACAACTAAAACAAAAATAAATAAAAAAAAAACAGCTCTTGTTTGTCAGGCTTTTGTTGTTTGTGAAGCTTTTGTTGGTGGTTTTGGGCTGGGATTACAAATCTCCTTCTTTTGTTTGTTTAATGTGGACATTTGTTTAATAAACAATGCTTAATCATTTACGTTGGCCAAACCGGCCGACCAACTGACGGCTTTTTAGCTATATTTAGTTTTACAATTGAATTTTCTGGCTTTCAGACATTTCCACAGATAGCAACATTCCCCCGTTAAGAAAAAATCTTCCGTCCATAAGTTTACGTTCCCTTTCTAAAATATATCGACCGGTTTGGCTAAAAATTGATAAATAACTTACACAGGGACTTCTGAACCCTTATACTAAATTTCATATTAATACATTATTTTAGCGATTTTAATGTGAAATTTTATTTGAAATTTTTGTTTTATGATCCCTTCTTTCCCTTTGGCTAATTTCGCTGAAAATCAATAGGTGTCGTATATAACATTTCATTTCAACATATTATTCTGGGAGTTATAGTGTTCAAAGTCACAGTGAGCTTCAACTACATGGTCTATAGCGCCTACTACCAGAGAGCTCTTTCGTCACTCTGGTGAACATGAGCCCGACTCTACTGAGGGAGTCCTAAAGTCTTTAACGAGTACCTGACATCGTACAGGCTCGGGACCATCGCTTAACGTCCCATCCGAAGGACGGCGTGCTCAAAGTTTTTCATCTCAGAGGCATTTTTTATTTTGGAATCAAGGGTCGGAAAACAGAAATTCCGCTGAAAACTTAACATCGAATTTCCGACCGATGACCCTGTACTTAATGATACCTGTTATTTATATTTTTATATACAGGAGCGGGCTACATTACCAGGGGTTGTTTAATAACATCCATGGACCCGGGAGAGAAGTCTTATATATGAAATAAAACTCTCCTCGGACGGGATTCGAACCCGCACCCGTGGTGAGCCCTGCAACCTACCCCAAGCCCACCCTCTAGCCACACAGCCACCACACCCCCCTTGTTATTGTTATATATTTATTTTTATTCTATTTGTTTAATTAATATAACACAATACTCTATATGTCTGAGATTCATATATTTTCATGTCCGTCAATTTTTTTATTTTTCATCTCCCAGCCTTTTTTTTTTGATATTCCTACAAACTTTCCCAATTTATTTAAAATATACATAAAAAAAGTTTTCGATGAATCACCGGCTATGGTTAGGTTAGGTTAGGTTTTATGACTCATGCTTTAACTACGAGGTCATATCGCCTACTACCAGAGCGCCCTTTCGTCACTCTGGTGGACATGAGCCCGACTCTACTGTGGGAGTCCTAATTTTTGCCTAGCCTGAATTTTTATTCACCTAGGATAGGGGTCTTTAACGAGTACCTGACATCGTACAGGCTCGGGACCATCGCTTAACGTCCCATCCGAAGGACGGCGTGCTTAAGTTTATCTTACCACCCAGATAAAATAAACTAAAGGCCTCGGTCGGGTTTCGAACCCACGATGTTGAGCTCAGAAGGCAAGCACGCATACCACTGAGCTACGGGCGCCCTTGAACCGGCTATGTGTTTCCTCAGCAGGAATTAATTCATAATGTTTTCGCTCTCCCTCCAAAGACAATCAAGCGACAGTTTGGGCTAAAATTCAATATATGACTTACATATTAAATTTCGTGTCAATACAGACATTACAGTTATTAGAGCTTTTGTTTTAAAGCCTTCACTATAATTCCTTTTCCCTTCGGTCAATATGGCTGAAAATTAAGAGGTTTCGTCTTTATGGGGTTTTGTATAAACATGTAGAATTTCTTGTCCTTGCATTCATTTTATCGGGAGTTATCGTGATCACACACACGCACATATATAGACGGAATTAGAAGGTTGGAAAACATAAAATTCCGTTGAAACTCTGAATCGAATTTCTGACTAATTACATAACTCCCCCTATACTTCGTATAGCCGAGCGACTTTCCAAAATATGTCATCATATAAAAATGTCCAATTCAGTTTTCTCTGCACCTTTTATCTGAAGAGATTCTTTTTTATGAAATGAAATGAATAAAAATAAAAATGAAATGAAAATAAATTTTATTATTCTGGACCGAGGTCCCCTAAGAATAAATACATATAGAGTAATGAACAGGAACAATGAAATATAGGATCAGTATGACGTACGAATAAATAAATAAATAGATAAATAAATTAGTGCTACATTGAAGAAAAACTAGACAATTATAAATGTAGATAAACAAAATATAAACAGGAAAAAACATAAAATTAACAGCTTAATTAAATTAAAAGAATCTATATAAATAAAAGATAATATTTAAAAAAAAAAATTGTATGTAAATAAGAAATAAATAAAATAAATTAATAAAAATCGTCAGAGCATAATACTATGATGGTTGATTATAAAAGAGAAGGGAGGATGCCCAGCCAAGGTTTGAAATAAAATACATTTAGACAGTAGGGGCTAGATAGAGAAGTGTGAGGAGAGAGAAGAAAAATAATAATAGTCAAAATAAAAAATAAATAAATGCATGATAAAATATATACAGGGTGTTCATTTTATCTTGACCCAGATAAATAACTCGAAAAATAATGATAGAATTAATAAATGTATTGAAGTTGCAGGACATCAGTTCCAACATTAACTACAATAAAATTCATTTATTAGCTTTAATATTGGTCTATTTTTCCCCCGGAATCTAAATATGCAAAAAAAAAAAAAAAAAAAATAGGTTGACAGGCAAAAATTTTTTTTTTTTTTAAATTCATAAAAAACGTTAAAAATTTTCATTTGTTTAAAAATTAGATTACAGCAAATAATGCGGTCAATTCTACTCTACATTTTTTTGCTATAGGTAAGCTTTTTTTGATAAAATCATTATTTTTCGAGTTATTTACATGGGTCAAGATAAAATGAACACCCTGTATGTATTTTATTATGCATTTATTTATTTTTTATTTTGACTATTATTATTTGTCTCTTTTCTCCTCACACTTTTTTATCTAGCCCCTATTGTCTAAAATTAATTTTATTTACTAGTTCGGACTACCAGATAGAGTCGGTCTCATGTCCACCAGAGCGATCTAAGAGCGCTCTGGTAGTATGCAATATGACCTCGTAGTTAAAGCCCGGCCATGAGTCTTAAAAATTAACTATAAGAAGCTAGAGATATAAGAAGAAATAATGTAAATTAAAATATAGATTCAGAAGGCGGTGGCCCGAATTGTCTATGGAAAAAAAGTTTTTAATAATAAATTGAGAGAAAAAGAACAGCCAAAAATATAAAAAATTATTTTTCCTGTCCATCAGTTTTATTTCTCTTCTTTTTTTTGTCTTTCCGCCTTTTTTTTACTTTTTTTTTTAAATTTTCCAACAAGCTTTTTCAATTTATTTAAAATGTAGCCCCATCTGCACGAATCTAACGTCAGTTATTTTTCAGCTCTGACGGAGGGACCTAAGTTTGCTGAACCCATTCCTAATGTCACTGTGGCCCTTGGACGAGACGCATCCCTTCCATGTGTCGTTGATAATCTCGGGTCTTACAAGGTAAGCTTTTTTTTTTTTTTTTTTTCCCCAACTGCACGAAGTATTGGGGAAATTATATATTCGGTACAAAATTCAACGGGTTTCTCCTGATTCTAAAAATCTAAAAATAAAAAATAAAAAAAAAAAAAGTCGTCGGTGAATCATCGGCAATGTACTTCCCCACAACGAATTTACTTTTCGCTCACTCTTCAAAACTAGTCGACCTTTTACGCTAATATTTAACAGTTGACTTACATTGGGACTCCTAAATCCTCATACTAACTGTTGTGTCGATAAATTCATTAAATTGGCAGTTATCAGGGTCTTTGAATTGAGCCCCCTCCCCTGAACCCCCCCCCCCCTTCCCTTATGCTGATATGACTGAGATTTGACAGGATATGTCCTCATCGAGTTTTGACTTAAAATATGAAATTTCAGATCGATACATTTATTACATCGACAGTTATTGGAGTTTTTGTGTTAAGCCTCCCCCTAATCCTCCCTCCCCTTTGACCGATTTGGCTGAAAATATATAGGTGTCGTCATTAGAGGGTTCTGGATTTAAGGCGCAATTCCACTGAGGCAACTTTTAGGGCAACATCTTCCCATTGAAGGAACACAAAGCGACAAGAAACAAGTCTCCTTGCCGCATGCTACAAGTTGACTGTTGTTGCCAGGCCGCATGCGTCACCTCCCGACAGGATTCAACGTGTCGAACAGTGTCGTCGTTATCCAACAGTCAGCGGATCGGTGCGGCTTGTATCGTGCGACATGGATTGGAATAATGAAAGAATCACATCATTTATTGATGATTACCATAATTCACCCGAATTATGGAACAACAAAATTAGTGATTATAAAGACATTCGAATAAAAAATGACAATTTAAAAAAGTTAGCTAATAAATATAATTGTACTGTGGCTGAGGTAAAAAAGAAAATCAAGAATTTGCGTTCAGCATTCCATCGTGAGGGGAAAAAACTACAATCCAAAAAAACTGGCTCATCCCCTAGCAAAAAAGGAAAATTGTTTGCTTTTGAGCTTTTAAGTTTTTTATTGGACTTCGAGGGGTATACCTAAATCAACATTGTCAACTACAGGCAGTGATGAAGAGGACTTTGAGCAAGTACTCAAAATCTTCTTTACTCATTCGTGTAAAATTTCGAAATAGAGCTTCATCATGAGCAACCAAGTCCTTGTATAAATTATGCCGAGTTTCTTGACCACCAACATATAGTTCTCTTCTCCACCACCGTGGCCTTCTTCTTTTCTTTTTACGATTCAAAGCTATTACCAAATAAGCAGCTGCCGCGTCTGTTTGTAAAGACATGGTGCACCAAACTGAAGTTGCCTGAATGGAATCGTTTTAGACGCATGCTACAAGCATAGACGACAAAGCGCATGTGACGTGGGGAGACAAATGCCGCATGCGACATTGTTGAATGTTGTGGCACATAGTCGCACACCTATAATCAGACAACACTAGGAAACAAGTATTATGCCTCATGTCGCTCAGTGTTGCCTCAGTGGAATTGCGCCTTTACATATAAAATATCGACTCGAAACATTCATTCTATCGAGAGTTTTTATTTTTGTTAGAAATTTTTTTTATTCTATTAATCTCTGTGGTTTTTTTTATATACCTTTCGAATAATTAAGTATTTTAATCGTGCGAATTTTGACGGAACTTTTCAAGACCCCCTTTTGACCATTTTCCCGATTTTTTTATGATTTTTCTCTTTTGTATGAAATTGAAACTTTTTGGGTTGTTTCATTTTTCCGAACTCCTGATTTTAAAAATTAAAAAAAAATGTCTGTCAAAAAACAAATTATGGAAAATCCATTATCACAAAATTTTATATACGTATCCAGAATTCCATAAACGACACCTATCAATTTTCAGTCAAATAGCCAAAGGGAAAGGAGGCATTAGGGGTGAAGCTTTACACAAAAAATCTAATAACTGCCGTTGTAAAGAACGTATTGACTTGAAATTTTACATTTGATATAATTTTATATTCCCAAAAAAAACGTGAAAAATCTCGAAATCCCTAAATTAGGATCCTAAATCCGGTTTTTTTTAAAATTCATATTCATTCGGAATTCAGAAAACGGGGATGATAAACTCCAGTCCGTACATAAGGATATATAAATTAATTTTGTGTCCTTTAAAACATCAGATTCCATTATAACTAAATAATAAGAACATAATTTTTGGTCCTTCTAAATCTTCACTCTTACTTAATTCAATTATGTCTTAGACTTAATTACTTTATGGAAACGGCTTTTAGCTCACTTTGCCCATCAGCCTCTCTGCGGAGATGTCATTAATTATTTTAATGTTCCATAAAATGTAACGTTGGCAATAAGGTTCCCTGTTGAGGATCCTGTTGAACATAGTTTGACTGGATGGGCTCACAGATGACAAGTTGTCACTATTAATATACTCTTCTGCGCAACAACAATAGTGCATAGTATTTACCACTTGTGGAACAGGAAGTGACGTCATCCTGTGTGGCGCAAGGCCGCCGTCCTAGTACTGGACAATGTGCCCCCCGAACGGGATGTTGATATGACAGGATGTTGATACTAAGATCATTCATTGTTAACGAATAATGTATTTCGACTGACATATTATATTGATATTCAATACCCACATCCCCACTCCATATTTACTGTCATTCTTATATTATTAGGTTAGGTTAGGTTTCATGACTCATGCCCGGGCTTTAAGCGCCTACTACCAGAGCGCATTTTCGTCACTCTGCTGACATGAGCCCGACTCTACTGTGGGAGTCCTAATTTTTGCCTAGCCTGAATTTTTATTCACCTAGGATAGGGGTGTTTAACGAGTACCTGACATCGTACAGGATCGGCACCATCGCTTAACGTCCTATCCGAAAGACGGCCTACTTAAGTTTATTTTACCTCCCAGATAAGATAAACTAAGGGCCTCAGTCGGGTTTCGAACCCATGCTCTTGAGCTCAGAAGTCCGACGCCCTCTGTTACATTATCATTACTAATTTGTAATTTCTTATTTTATTTATACTTTTTTATTTATTTAGTTTGTTAAAGGTTGCTTTATATATGTCATTATTGTTCAGCTGATCAGTCTATAGTTTTGGAAATGTTAATGTTAATATTGTAAAAGTAATGGCCACTGACTATTGTATAGGGGTCATCCCTTTAAACAATAACAATTATTATTATTATTACTACGTTGGCAGTTATAAGGGTTTTTGAGTTGAATCCCTCCTCTGATCCCACTCCCCCCTTCAGCTCATTTCACTGAAAATTAATAGGTGTCTACTTATGAGGTTTTAAATTTACTTTAAAATTTTGTATCAATAAATTCATTCTATCAGGTGTTATCGTGTTCACAGACACACACAGATTCCACGGCTATACGAAGGGGGAAATTATTAAGACGTTCAGAAATTTGAAGTTGAGTTTCCACTGGAATTCAATGTTTTCCGACGCCCCTGATTCCAAAAATGAAAAACGCGAAATGGGCGACACCTAACAATTTTCACCGGAATCAGGAAAAGGGGAGGAGGGGACGACTCAACTCAAAAATCCCAATAACTGATGAGGTAATGAATTTATCGAGAAAAAAAATTTACAGGTTGTCAAATAAAATATAGTATGACCTCTCACAGATTTTTATTAGTAGTAGCTAGCCGGCTTTCGAGGTTTCCCTCATCATCAGGCAGTCTGATAAAAAATTAAATAATTTATTGAATGAAAATTAAATAATTTTATAATAAAAATAAATAAATAAAACAATCTAAAAACGTTAACAATTTAAAATATCATGGATGGGGACAAACGAGTTATTGCTGTCCACCATGTGAGTCACAACTGGCAGTGGAATTACTGGAGCCCTCTGGTGCGTACACAGTAACCTTTTTTGGTCCCCCCCCCTCAAAATCGCCGGCATACTAATCGCTGTCCTTATGTTGCCAAGTTAGTCTTGTTATTTGTACTCGACACACTTGATAACTTCTATTCTGGCTTTTCCAACGAAGTAGGGTCAGCCGTATGTCTTGGAATCTATATTACATAAAAAAAACAACAGGGCGCCGGTAGCTGAGAGGCAGCGTGCTAGCACGCCGTCCTTCGGATGGGATGTTAACAGCGATGGTCCCGAGCCTGTGCGATATCAAGTACTTCACAAGTTGTCAAATAAAATATAGTCTAATCTCTCACAGATTTTTATTAGTTGTAGCTAGCCGGCTTTCGAGGTTTCCCTCATCATCAGGCAGTTTGATAAAACAATGTTTATCAGACTGCCTGATGATGAGGGAAACCTCGGAAGCCGGCTAGCTACCACTACTAATAAAAATCTGTGAGAGGTCAGACTATATTTTATTTGACAACCTGTGAAATAATCACTTCTCACTACATCAGCCATCTTCATGTTAAAAAAAATTTATTGTAAGGACTTAGAAGTTCCTGTGTAAGTCAACCGAATATTAGCCAAAACAGTCGATCGTGTTTTTTCCAGGAAAAGCAAAAAGTTAATTGAAGACTTTTTTTTTTTGGAAAACTTAGCATCACATTTCTGATTGAATACATGACTTGCCTTATACTTCATATGGAAGTTGTTGCTCCCTTCAAATATATAAATGTAGAAACTTCTTTTTTCCTCTTTCAAGAAGAAGGCTAACTTTATTAAAAAGGGATTTAGAGGCGGAACTAGCAGAGTTGCTCACGTTTCTAATATTTGACGTCGGCTCCAGAACTGAGGAGCGGCAACTTGAAGAAACGTGACGCTTCAAAGGAAACTCGATATCCCATTTCTCCAATATATAGAAAGTAACAATCCCACTGACTTTTCCACTTTGATTTCTTATAGAGATTTGGTTCAATTCATCTCATTGCAAACAGATGTCTAGATTTCATTTTGAAAGTATTATCTATCCTTAACTGGATTTTTTTATTAAAAACATCAAATTCGAGGTTGTTTTTTTTGGTTTCAAAAGAGGGTGCGCCTTGCATTAGAGCAACATCACCCAGTCAACGTTCAGTCAAAGCTCGGGGATTAAGGGGTTACTAAGAGACTGGGATTGGCCATCGGCAGAACTATTGCGCCGATCGTCCCCAGCCCATCTTACATTGCCGGGGTATTCTTCTTGTCAAAAAAACAGAACAGCTTGGAGTTGAAATCAACATGACCTGATAATATGATTCGAGGTTCTGTCGTGTAAAAGAAAATTCAAAATTTGGCCAACGTTTCGAAAACTATTTATTTTCTTCTTCAGGGCCTACAGAATATAAACAAACAAATTAGACATTATGGACAATGATATAAACAGTTACTTTATAATAATTTGAAAAAGTGATGGAAACTTCGGACTCATGAGTTTGGAAAATAAGAAATTCCAGTGGAAACTGAAGATCAAATTTCTGACAAATTCAGCAGATTTGGCTGTAAATCAATTCCGCAATAGGTTTCTCAGTATCAGAGTTACATAAGGGCTTACATATGTTGTCTGAAAATCAATAGCTGTCATCCTCATTGAATTTTTTTGCCAAAATGGTTGATTATTTTTAGATGGAGAACGAAAAATTAGTTGATTAATTGGCCTGTGGCGAAGTAGAACCCCGAGAATTGCCGATTCCCGGATTCCGGAATTGAAATAAGGTTGTGAATGGCAGAGTGAGGTGGATATGTTCTTGAAGAGGTCCCGAGACTGCACGGATCTCATTATAAATTGAACGACAAGACTCCTCTCCAAGTTTGTCATCTTTTCGACACTTGTGTTTTTTTTTCTGTTCGTCTCCATATTTAACGAACAAGAAGGAAGTCTTCCTTCACGATTGCATTATTAACGTCTTTATGCATTCTGTGTCGTACTTTCTTTGTCAGCTTGAATAATCCTTTAAAATCTTCGTTGACTCAGTACTGTACTCTTTTGAAAATTCGATAGAAGAGGACAAAAGAGTTAGTTACTTACTATGATTCATGCCCGGCACTTTAACTAGGAAGTCATATCGCCAACTACCAGAGTGCTCTTCCGTCGCTCGGCTCTATAATGGGAGTCCTAAATGTTGCCTACCCTAAATTTTTATTCACCTTTGATAAGGGGGTCTTTAACGAGTACCTGGCATCAAAGAGACTCGGGACCATAGCTTAACATCCCATCCGAAGGAAGGCGTGCGCAAAGCTTTTTCATCTCTTAGATTTTTTATCTGGGAAGTGAAAAATCTTGAGCACGCCGTCCTCAAGGTAAATAAACCTAGGTAGGTAAAATTAGTAGGGCTCATGTCAAAAAAGCGCTCTGGTAGTGGGTTATATGAGCTCATAGTAGCCCGGGCATGAATCTCAATAACTAACTATATGGATATGAGATTCCAATTAGACTCTTTCTACTGATTCAATATATTTCAAAATATGTAATTTAATTTAGCCCTCCATATTGTCTAGGCAGTACAATGTAAGGAAAAATGTATATTTATAATGCATTTTTTTTAAATCTCATTTTCACTTCCTTCTTGTATTTTTTAAAAATAATATTTAAAGCAACTAAATTAATTAGAAAGTTTATTAAATGAAAGGGTGGAAAACAGTATATTGCAGGGAAAATCTAGGGAGGAATTCAAGAGTTCCAGAGCTAAGGGTAACACAGCCTCTGTGTACATAAGGATATTGTAGTCAGAGTTAGTCATGTTGACAAGGTTCACCGGTGTAGAGTTAAGCCCCTTCAACTCTCTGTCAGGAAATTTACAAGGATAACACAACTGTAACCTTGCAGACTTCCTGGAATGAAACATTTCCTCAGTTTATTATTATTATTTTATTTTTTTTTTATTCATATTTGAAAATAAATTGGGTCTTCTGTAAAGCCGGATCAACAACATCAATAGAAGAAATTGTTCTGAGTATAAGTCATGGGGTGTCCCTCAAGGTTGTGTACTTGGCCCCACATTATTCTATTATAATTGTTGCTAATTGAAATCATCAGAAAAAAAATTGTGATGTGGCCATTAAAAGGACTTTCTTATGACGCTTACAGATCATTCTCTCTCCCCCTTCTCAGAATTATTTCTTACTAGCATGACTGGGTATAATAATGTCTACTGTCAAGATAACGCTGTAGAATGAGACAAAATGAAAGGAATTTGAGGAGGGAGAGAGAGAGAGTGATTTGTAAGTGTGTTGCTATAAGAAAATCCTGTAATGGCTCCATCACATATATTTTTTGCTTAATTTTTATAATTTTTCAAAAACACTACCAATACATATTTTATAATTCGGTGCAATGCGATAGGCAATTTTATAAGGAACAATTTTGATAAGAATACATTTTTCGATAGGACTAACCTATTCCGAGTAAATCAAGGAAACGTCTAAAAATATGTGTTCCAAAACTACAATTCAAAATGGTTTTCGGCATGTATCTCGACAACCGGACGATCTGTGTAAAATCGTAGTTCATATAAATTATTTATTTTAATATTCTCTACAACTATTACTTGAAAAGAATTTTGATTAGGTCATAAACATAAGCTGTATCTTGTAAAATGTAGTTAGGCCCCGGAGGAAAGTGGTCTTAATTTATATCTGATTGCAGCCAAAATTTAATCAGGCCTAAATTAGAACATGTGATTCCTGTATTCCAGATTTCAAGTTCAGAGCTACAATTGATTTTACGGTAGAGAGCTTACAACTTTTCAATCACATACACACACACAACTACGCACAGACGGACATCACGAAAATGGTCAAAACGTATTCAAGGGACCTTGAAACGTGAAAATCCGTTGAAACTTGGATCTCGGATTTTTGCACGATTACATTACTATAGGCGAATGTAATATGTGATAAGGCCATTACAGTACTGACTGGCTCCAAGGTCTCTCTACTTTAGACTTGTGGGTTCGAAACCCGAGCGAGGCCCTTCGTTTATTTTATCTGAGAGGTAAAATAAACTTGAGCACTCCGTCCTTCGGATGGGACGTTAAGCGATGGTCCCGAGCCTGTACGATGTCAGGTACTCGTTAAATACCCCTGCCCTAGGTGAATAAAAATTTAGAGTAGGCAAAATTTAGGACTGCCGCAGTAGAGTCGGGCTCATGTCCACAAGAGTGACGAAAGAGCGCTCTGGTAGTAGACGATATGACCTCTTAGTTAAAGCCCGGGCATGAGTCATACAAACAGGACAAAAACATCCCCCTCTTTTTACGGTCTGAGTTTAAAAAAGAAATATCTGTTTGAATCTATCAATAAATATTCATCGATCAGTTAACGTGGTCTATCCTATCAATGAGTGATCTTGTATATTCATATCTGGGTTTTGAATATCAAAGAGGCTGATCCGGGGCCCACTTTGGGCTTCTCGCTCCGTCTATTGGGCCCACTTACCATTTCAAAGCCTCCTCTTACAAAGCTACTTTCTTCCATCCATTCGCTCACTATTCAATAGGATATCCTCCTCACTTCCGAAAGTTTTTGGTCCAGACTTACTGGGGAAAATATACTAGCTGTCCCCCATACAGGACCGGATTTTGGGGAGGGGAGAGGTGGGAAGTGGGGGAGGCGCCACGCGCCATACACCAAGCAATTACTACGTTTCCATGGCACTCCAAAATTTTTTGGTTTTCGAAACCCGATGAAAACGGTGATTTTGAAAAAAAAAAATTTTTTTTTTAATTTTTCTTTTATAGATTAAAGGTTTTAGCTTGACGCCGCATTAAAAAATAAATACACCTATGTTTGTTATTATCTGTTATTATTATAGGTTTCCATGTATATGTTATTATCTGTTATGTTTTTTAGTTTTATTTTTTAATTATTAGTCAAAGGATGTTATTTTATGTAAATTAAGAAAAATTAGTGTTTTGTCAAATATTTCATGATGTAGCTAACGGTTAAGCCGGGGGATTCCCTAATTGAAGTGGCAACTTTCACCAGAGATGTATTGGAGGGGTCGCACTCTGCAAACTAACTTAGTTCATAACTAGACCTGACGATGATGTGAGGTCGAAATCGGTAGTTGTATTTTTATAAATATCTTTAGTGGAATAGACAATATTTCAAAAAATAAGTTTGTTTTATTTATTAACTGATTTTTACTAAAATAAAATATTTATGGAATGCCAGATCGCCTGTCTAATAGAACGATACTTAAATTATTGATTCTAATATATAAATTGGATTTCTATAAACCAAAGGCGAAAGTTTGATCAGCTAAGAAAGTTTTGAAAAACTACATTGTTAAATCACCATTGACTAGGGTTGAGCATGGGAAACAAACTACTAAAATCTAGAAACTTATAATAAAAATAATATATTTACACAAAATAAACTAAAAAAATACATACAATAAATGATGTCAACTCAATAACCTCACGTCCTAAACGCTGGATGTTCCACAACTTCTAGTTTTTCTTTCCTTTTGTTGTTTCTTCTCCTGCTCTTCTTGGATATTGTTCATCAGTCTGCAGGACGTAATTTGGGAATCATATAAGAGGGACACACATCATCAACACTCATAACTTCACTTCCACAACGTGGACGGCTAGGGAGGGACAAGGGCACGCCAAACTTTTAGACCTTTCTGTTCATGTGTCCCCCAACATCTTCCCAATATGGCCGACCCAACCAACATCCCTGCCACATACATTAAATTTTTCTTTTTCAGACTTAAATATATATTTCACTTTCATTTTATTTACTGTTATAATGTCAAAATAAAAATGATGCAGGTCGCACTTTAATTACATTACAGTATGTGTATCGAGAACCCCAAAACGATCATTTTCAGCCGAATTGGCCAAAGGAAAGGTAGGTGAATTAGTTGGGGTGAAGGGGGCTTAACACAAAAACTGTAATAACTGCCCATGTAATGAATGTAATGACAAGTATGAGAATTCAGAAGCCCTTACTGAGTTTTAGACTGTTTTTGGAAGGAGAGCGAAAACTTATAAAATTAATTTGTGCTGAGGATTGACATTTTTTGTAATTTTACATACCTTGCCCTATACTCTTACAGCTGTGGAAGTAAGACCCCTTGGCATGTAAGACAAACAAACATGACAATACGTGAAGTCTGTCATTTCATCCCCACTTTGTCATCCTGCTAGGGGATGTTACACAGAAGAACTTTCCCACCACCTCTCCATCTTTCCACTCTTGTCCCTTTGGATCCTCCACCCCTATTTTTCTTCCCCTATAGGTCTCTGCTCGACATAATTCACCCCCAGTTTTAACCTGGGCTATATACATTCCGACCAACATTCATCATGTTTCCGGGAGGGGTGGCGGTTTTTCCAAGCCCCCCATTCACACCCCCTCCCCCCCCCCCCCCCCCTCCAAAGTGACAATAACATATGAAGCTCTGGATTATTCACAGTTCAACTCCCTCACGGCTCCTCATTTTCAACGGCACTTTTGTCTTGTAATGGTCTTCCCTGAGTATAAATGATCCTCATATTATAAAAAAAAGGGAAAAGTGACGGAATTCCATTAGTCACTCGAAAATTCTGAGTTACAAAAAATTCTAACATTATTAAATAAAAACGAGGAAGTATTCTCATTTTTTAAGGGCCACATAGGAAACAAGGAACATGCCAATATGCAGTTCAGTTTTGAAAGTGAACTTGGAGATGCGCACGCAATCTCTCGGATGCTACTTAGATCGTGTCAACGCCCAAGTGAACTTGGATGATCCCATCAGATCAAAAAGGGTACTTGGAGATGCGCATGTAATATCTCGGATGCTACTTGGTTCGTGTCAACGCCTAAGTGAACTTGAATGATCCCATCAGTCTATTTGGACCATATTCAATTCCACCCAAGTACTTTGCCACATCCAAAACAAGGAACTTGTCATTACGCAGTTGAATCCCTCTTAAAGATTGCTCGAGCGGAGTGTGTATCTTGAAAGTGCACTTGCAGATGCGCACGTAACATCTCGGATGCTACCTGGATCGTGTCAATACTTGAGTGAGCTCGGATGATCCCGATAGATCAAAATCTCCCAGACTGGTGGGTGACTCAGGTCGTTACCGTAAAGAAGGCTCTACTGTAGTACTGGTTAGTAGATATGTACTGGTTAGTAGATATATATGTCATGTTCTGGGACATTCCATGATTGGTACAGTTGTTGAAGTGAAACTATTCCAGCAGAGAGGCACGAGGTGAGAAAGTAGGCAGCTTCAGGCTGGTGGGTGACCCAGGTCGTTACAGTAAAGAAGGCTCTACTGTAGTACTGGTTAGTAGATATATATGTCATGTTCTGGGACATTCCATGATTGGTACAGTTGTTGAAGTGAAACTATTCCAACAGAGAGGCACGAGGTGAGAAAGTAGGCAGCTTCAGGCTGGTGGGTGACCCAGGTCGTTACAGTAAAGAAGGCTCTACTGTAGTACTGGTTAGTAGATATATATGTCATGTTCTGGGACATTCCATGATTGGTACAGTTGTTGAAGTGAAATTATTCCAACAGAGAGAGGCACGAGGTGAGAAAGTAGGCAGCTTCAGGCTGGTGGGTGACCCAGGTCGTTACCGTAAAGAAGGCTCTACTGTAGTACTGTTAGTAGATATATATGTCATGTTCTGGGACATTCCATGATTGGTACAGTTGTTGAAGTGAAACTATTCCAACAGAGAGGCACGAGGTGAGAAAGTAGGCAGCTTCAGGCTGGTGGGTGACCCAGGTCGTTACCGTAAAGAAGGCTCTACTGTAGTACTGTTAGTAGATATATATGTCATGTTCTGGGACATTCCATGATTGGTACAGTTGTTGAAGTGAAACTATTCCAACAGAGAGGCACGAGGTGAGAAAGTAGGTAGCTTCAGGCTGGTGGGTGACCCAGGTCGTTACCGTAAAGAAGGCTCTACTGTAGTACTGTTAGTAGATATATATGTCATGTTCTGGGACATTCCATGATTGGTACAGTTGTTGAAGTGAAACTATTCCAACAGAGAGGCACGAGGTGAGAAAGTAGGCAGCTTCAGGCTGGTGGGTGACCCAGGTCGTTACCGTAAAGACGGGTTTCCCTACTCCAAGAAATTCAAAAGACCCTCATTCCATCTTAATATTCGGGGGTAATGCTACCCCGTTATTCCTAAGGAATATTCCCTTCTTCTCCAAACCGTTTTTATATCTAAAGATTTTCCCATTTCTGAACATTAGGTTCCAGATGTGCCCTGAAGGTTCACTGGGGCCATTCAGGATTACAAAAAAAGGGAAATAAATGGAAGGTTTTCATAGTTAAGCATCCTAAGTAAAAAATGTCGTTTGTGAAATAAAGAGACAGATAAGAAAAAAAGGTTTTTCTTGAATCATGGACAATGTACAGTTATTTTGACTCATGCCCGGGCTTTCAACGGGCGTCATATCATCTACTACCAGAGCGCTTTTTCGTCACTCTGGTGGACATTTTGCCTACCCTAAATTTTTATTCACCTAGGGATGGGGTCTTTAACGAGTGCCTGACATCGTACAGGCTCGGTACCATCACTTAACGCCACATCCGAAGGACGTCGTGCTTAAGTTTATTTTACCTCCCAGATAAAATAAACTAAGGGCCTTGGTCGGGTTTTGAACCCAAGTTCTTGAGCTCAGAAGACAAGCACGCATACCACTGAGCTATCGGCGCCCTCCAGTAACACATATATATACATATATATTACAACTTCACAAATCAAACAGCCTTACTCATAAAAAATTTCATGTTTGAGTAAATGATTGAGTATATTTGTACAAAGTTTGGTTGGAGAACCATAGGGCTGCCATCTTGGTCGCCTCCATAAAGTACACACCTTTGTCAAGTTAGTCTATGTTTTCTTAATGAAATGTAAAATTAAAGAAGACATCTTTCATTAACCCTTTCCGCCCTGTTGTCCCAAGCCCCACACCCGCCCTTTTCACCCTACAGAATAAACACATAAATAATACAGACGGGGTTCTCATAATTGTATTTATGCTCTGATACAAAAGCTATCTTAAACAAACTGCAAAGAATAAACTTACTCAATTAAATTTTTACTTCCTCAGCTGTACAAAGTATAAGGGAAGTTAGTTAATCGGTAAGAAATTTTATACGGATTAAAAAAAAAAAATGTCTGTCTGTCTGTGAACACGATAACTCCAGATAGAACGAATACTAGTGACTCGACCTATGGCAGCTGATGACGGAAACCGACTACCCAGTGTTCAGCCGATTTGTCGCCTCCTGAGGGAGAAAGAAAAAAATAGGGATGGGTATCGATACATTTATTAATTGTTGGTTAAATATTCGATTAAACGATTAATCGAACGTACAAACAAAAGTTAATTCAATCAGTTAATCACAACTCACAAATGACAAAATACAAATGATTAGAAATTTGAATTAGAAGTAGAACTATTAGAAGGTTACTTTTTACTTATCACCAGTTCACCACAGAGGCACTGTGTTGTATCGATAGTCGATACGATTCGGATGAATTATAATTAATTCATTTTTCTTCTGTTTTTCGGATGAGTTGTAATTTTAATTAAAAATTTAATAATCGTTAAATAATCATCGGTTATCCGATTAATCAAACCCAGATGACATCGATATAAAAACCACCGATTATTTTACCGAAACATCGATTATTTCGATTAATCGGTTAATCGATACCCATCCCTAGAAAAAAGCACTATGACCCTGCGCCGGGGACGACTGCAGGCACGCCGGTGGTCGCCCCCGGCGCCACAAGTACTACAGCTAGCCCCACATTTATCCCTAGCTCTCTCAGCAATCCAAGGACTGGGAGTGACCGCTTATCGTCGCAGGTGGTCGGCAGCGGTCGCTCCTAGCCTACCACAGCAACAGAAAATAATTATTTATGTTTTTGTTTTATTTTGAATGGTAAATAAAATAGTTAGGCCCTCATTTCCCCAACGATTCGGCGATGGGTATCGTGGCCTCCGCCGGGGGTCGGCCACCAAAAAAAAAGAAAGATAGAACGAGTATTAGGCCAGTTGCTGGGTAATCCAATTCGGAAATAATTCATGGCAAATGTTTTATAATTTTAATCTCTTCAGTTATGTACCAATATGATTATCCTAGGTTTTCCTCCTCCGCCGTGGTGAGCGTTGGCTCCTAGGTTGTGAAATGTGATCTGAAATAGGGTGTTATTACGAATCTGCTACCGTTGATTACGAAATTAATAAAAAATTAATATAAATACGATTTCTGGCGTTTTTACATGTATTAAATAAGGTCGGACAGATCGTAATAAAAAAATTAAAGAAGTCAGACAAGTTACATAAATTTATATATATTTGCTACTTACAATTGACCACAGGGCAACAGCTCACACAGAGGAACAATAAAGAAACTTGATATAAAATAAAATGAACAGACTGTGCTTTTACAAGAATTTACAATAACAAGGTAATAGTGAGTGAGACTGAATAACTATATCAACTATATCTGACTGACTATCTATGGCTCTATATCTGACTATATGTGACTGACTATATATGAGTGACTATTTAGGAACTATATATAGCGCCATCGAATGTTCTGGACCTATGTTCCAAAAGGTCTATACATAACCTGACTTTTCTATATCTACAGGTATTTATCTTTACATATTATTTTTACCATATCTTACTATATATATTTATCATGATTACACCATACATAATTTCACAATTCTTATATAGAAAATATATTAAAGTATACGTTATAGAAGCCATTGCTTCTAGAATGTTCCATTTAGTCTATTTGTTCTATAAGCTTCTTATTTGGGTCCATGAAGTTCTAAACAATTTTAACATTCTCTATCTACATTATATTATACAACATTATATTAAATACATCGTTATTTATTATTTTATACATAAAATATCCCCCTAACTAAGGGTTTGTGAGTGTGTCGTGGAATTAGAGGCGGGATATAGGATTATAAAATATTATATATATATGGTGACAGTGTTTTTGCGGTTTTTTAAAGATTTCTTGAAAACAACCCAATAAATCAACAAAGTTATCATTGTAACAGTTGTAGAGCGTTAAATTCTGCGTAAAATGAATACCAATTTGATATATTTTGTTTCAGTTAAAACTGTACGAGCTCTTATCAAAATTGCACTAATTTGTCAACTTACCATACTTTTTATTTTTTTCTATCCAAAAATAATGCAGGAATGGGGTAAGAATAAATAATATTTATTTTAAATTATATTAGGTACTTACATAAATATATAATTATATAATAAATTAATAATAATAGGGATAGAATGCAAGAACCTAGGAGCCAACGCTCATCTCGCCGGAGGAGGAAAACCTAGGATAATCATATTGGTACATAACTGAAGAGATTAAAACGATAAAACATTTGCCATGAATTATTTCCGAATTACCTTACTTGCTCCCCAGCAACTGGCCTATATATCAACATGCAATTTTACAGTTACATTAATTACATGTAATGACGACACCTCAAATTAGCCAAAGAGAAGGGAGATGAGGGGGAGGCTTAACACCAAAACTCAAATAACTGCCGATGTAATGAATGTATCAACACTAAATTTAGTGTGAGGATTCAGAAGTCACTATGTAAATCAAATATTGAGTTTTAGTTCAAACGATCGAGTCATAAAAGCCTACCTTAAATTTTTACTCACCTAGGGTTTAACTTGTTTCTTTAACTAGTACCTGACATGGTATAGGTTTGGTACCATTGCTATACGTCACCTCAGCTAGGTCTCAAAAATCCTTTTTTGGGAGGAATAATTTTTCGATAGGACTAACCGTTTTCGGATAAATTAAGGAAACATCTAAAAATAAGTATTTTAAAACTACTTTTCAATACGATTTTCGCCATGTATTTCGAAAAGCAGACAACCTGCGAAAAATCGTATTTTTATATAAAATACATATTTTAATTTTTTCTACAACATTAATTTGAAAAGATTTTTGTTTAGATCATAAACATAAGCGGTATCTTTTAGATTGTATTTAAGCCCTTAAGTAAAGTGGTCTCAATTTTTGAACGATTTCTGCCAAAAACTACCCAGGTCTAAGTTAGCACAAGTGATTTCGTCATTCCAATTTTCAAGTTCATTGTTGCAATCGTTCTCGCGATAGAGCTCTCACAACTTTCCAATCAAACACAGACATCATCAGAAAACGTCGAACTCGAATTTTCGTACGATTACAGTACTTATATAGGCATATGAATGTAAAAATTTAATAATAAAGTATAGATTATTAAACTTACAACAAGGTATTGTGATAGTGGTTGTTAATTCCGTGAAATATATGGTCTAAATAATGGTACGCTGATGACATGTTGTGAGAGAGACGGGAGATAATTCATCGTTCAATAATATATGAGTTGTGTTGATAGCTGCCAGGCATAAATTAGAGCATATAGGCTTTATAACTAGCTGCCTAGATTAAATTATAGATGAACTATGTCAAACGTTATCAACGCAAGACACTATGAGACGACGAGTACCTGTTGTAAACATACAGGGCTGGAGAGGAGTACGATAGCCGTGGGAGGTGTCAGGCGCCTTGAACCAAGATATAGACATGTACAAAAAAAAAAAAGTAGATGAAACATCGGGCGATGTACTTCCCCAACACAAATTAATCAATTACTTTTTCACTCTCATTCGATCATACTAAATTTTGTGTCGAACCATTCATTACATTGGCAGTTATTGTTTCTAGGTTGAGACCCCTCAGATTCTCCCCATGCGTTTAGCCCGATTTCACTGAAAATTTATAGGTGTCATTTACATGGGGTATTGGATTTACATAGGAAATTTTGTGCCAATAAATTCATTATCTCATCATCTGCCTATCTGTCTTATTATTATTATTATTCTTTTTACTTTCTTTATTTTATATTTCTTTATTATTATTTTTATATGTCACATTGGTACAATTGAACAGGAATTTATTTATTATTTATTTATTATTATTTATATATTTATATTATTATTTATATTTATATGGGGAAGTTATTGTAATGAGTCCAAAAATCGAAATCAAATTTTTTTTGCTTTTTACGACCCTCTCTCCTGACAGACGGCCCTGGTCCATTGTCAGTATTGTATACTCGAGGTTAGGTTAGGTTTTATGACTCATGCCCGGGCTTTAACTACGAGGTCATATCGCCCACTACCAGAGCGCTCTTTCGACACTCTGGTGGACATGAGCCCGACTCTACTGTGGGAGTCCTAAATTTTGCCTATCCTAAATTTTTATTCACCTAGGGCAGGGGTCTCTAACGAGTACCTGACATCGTACAGGCTCGGGACAGTCGCTTAACGTCCCATCCGGAGGATGGCGTGCTTAAGTTTATTTTATCTGGAAGGCAAGCACGCATACCACTGAGCTACCGGCGCCCTCTTGTTTACTCGATATTAGAATCTGTCTATCTTTCTTGAATACATTAAGCGAATGTTTAGAACTCCCAGTGTAGTCAAACTTATACCCACGTGAATGACGAAAGAGTGTTTTGGTAGTAGGCGATATGAATATGTAGTAAAAGCCCGGACATGAACAACAACCAACAGATTCCTATTTGGCTCAAGAGTACAAGTTGTTGCGGGGTGAGGACACTTACCTCCAGTCACTCTCTCTCTTTCTCTCTCTCTCTCTCTCTCCGTTTCTCAGGTTATAATGGAGCTGAAGGGTGGGAGAAGCGAGAGAACCAAGCCGATAATGCAATCTAAGTTTAGTTTGAGTGGGAGGGAAGGGTCTCGAAGGGCAAGTTGCGGATTTAGGGACTACCTGATGCTGGGTTGGCCCAAGACCAGACCCTAATTACACTTGGGAAGGGAAGATAGCTCCATCTGGATCGGGATGGAGTCCTTGATTTGAGGAGGGCCTAACCAATCATCCCTTCTGGGAACTTGCCAACTTCCGGACAGAATAAAAGTCAAACCTTTGCTGGAGGATCAGCCCCCATTCCATGAATATAAAACGTTGTTTGATCAGTTCCAAAATCCTCGTATCATTGCATAAGCAATTTTTCTCTTTTTACTTTACCCCATAGAGGTTATGACTTCAGTATTGATATAAAGACTGAGAATCGTACTCAATTTCATATTGATAAATTGGTTATATCCACAGTTATTACACGGAGAAGAATATATTTTTGCAGCAAAGCAAATTTCGTCTTGCGGCAAAAATGTTTTATTCTGCATTTTATGTCGGTGATAGGGAATAGTAGACACCAGTCGGTGGTAGGGAATAGTAGACACCACTAAGTGATAGGATATAGTAGACACCAGTCGGTGATAGGGAATAGTAGACACCACTAGGTGATAGGATATAGTAGACACCAGTCGGTGATAGAGTATAGTAGACACCACTAGGTGATAGGGTATAGTAGACACCACTAGGTGATAGGGGAATAGTAGACACCACTAGGTGATAGGGAATAGTAGACACCACTAGGTGATAGATATAGTAGACACCATTAGGTGATTCTCTCGATGAGAACATAGTTTTACTACCCAAGCTATACAAAATATGAGGAATCTTTATTAAATTAATTCTGTAAGAAGATAATGTCATGAAGATATCTTCTGCCGCAAGAATAAAGTTTTCTCCGTGTAGGGTTTTTAGTTGATATATAAAAATGAAATTTGTTAACACACACAAAGTATCGTTATATAATATCATTTTACTGAGCTCAGGATCGGAGGTTCGATACCCGGCCGGTGGCTCCTATGACCACATCTTTCTCTAAAACATCAGTTACATTTATTTCATTAGAAGTAGCATCTGTAAGACATTTAAGTTTCGTGTCATGGAGCGGCCATGTTCAGAAATCAATGATTTGCTCCCTATTGGCTATTTAATTAAAGTTCCACCAATTTCCTCGCCCCCCCCCCCCCCTCCCAAAACAAATATTGTGCCCTAATGGTTTGGGGAAGACTGTGCTAGTGAGGATTATACACGCAACAGCAGGGTACGTGATGAGAGTACCAATGGGTCACTTTTAGCCACTTGCCACACGGAGACCACACAAATCACTATTATAGTGATTGTATCAGCACACTACACGCCTTCATACACAAACAGACTTACTTTTCTAATGTTTAACTACATTTAGGCCATTTTCCGCCGAAGATTTTCCATGTTGTTTTCTGTCTCAAATTTCATGTTAAATTTTCTCACATGTTTTCCGACCATCTGATGAATTGGTGTCGTCCTTATAGGGCTTTGAATTTTCATAAAAAATTTCATGTCATTACACTCATTACAATGACAATCCCGATCTTCCCTTCGGCAAAGATTTGTGCGGAAAATCAATAGGTGTCGCCTTTTGGGATTAGGAGGTCGGAAAATTCTACCCTTTCCTTTCACCCTAATCATTTAGTCCGCAGACTTGCCACAAGAACCCTTCCCAATGTTCACGTTCGGAGATTGTGGCGGCAATGGCCTCGAGACCTACTAGTGGATTGAAGACTAATCAGCTACAAACGTTTTACGTTGCTTTATCATTTAACTTTTTTTTAAAAATATATATATGTATTTATTTTAATTCCTCTTTCCCATCCGTAATAACAATATAATGTAGTGTCATTGATGTATGATTTCTCTTTCAACCTCCAAGACATTTATTTATTACATACCACATTTGCTTATTATATATTGTATTTATATAGTTATAAATACAAAATTAAAAAAAAAAAAAAACAGTGTGTCCGTAGTTTGACTGTGAACACGATAACTTCTGATTGAAGAAATATTTTGACACGAAATTTTATATGTGTATTCAGAAAGCTTGTAATATGCTTGTAGGTATTCTCGTTTTGGAATCCTTCCTCGGGCCGCATTGTGCCGCTCGACGAGTCATCGGACCCCGGGACGTCGGACCTCGACGAGTCGTCGGACCCCGGAACGTAGAACTCGACGAGTCGTCTGGACCCCGGGTCGTAGTCTGTCCATCCCCTGTCCTAAGCCCACCTTTGTAGGAGTGTTTGTTCTTTTGAATCAAATGTTTTAAGCACTTTTGGTTGAATTCCTGTAAAGCCTCAAAGATCCTGGAAGCTATTTAAGCCCTCTGAATGGATAAGCCGAGCTGAAGAGAAGTCAAGCCAAGAGGGAGAAGGAGTCAACAGGTGGGATCGGGGAGTTTCACAATGAAACCTACCACTGTTTGTTTGTTTGTTTGTTTGGCACGCACAGCTAATTAACACAACAAACAAACAGAAGCTTTGATATCATTGTTTTAGGCAGTCAGCTAACATACCATCTGATGGGTATCTCAACATTGTTATTAGACCTTAATCCATTGCTCAACATAATAGGATAAACTTAGGCATGCCGTTCTTCGGTACTTTAAACGATGGTCATGATGCCTACAGGATGTCAGGTATTCGTTAAAGTCACCTACTCTAGATGAATAAAAATTTAGGGTTGACCAAATTTAGTACTCCCATAGTAGAGTCGGGCTATGCTCTGGTAGTAGGCAATATGACCTCGAAGCTAAAGCCCGGACATGAGTCATAATAACTAACATAATAGGAAAATCAATATGGTATAAGAGGACGCCAGTAGCTCAGAGGAAACGTCCAAGATCGCGGGTTCGAAACCCGGCCGAGGCCTATAGGTTTTTTATCTGCAGTCCAAAACCGCATAAGGACAACAAATATTGATCTTCAGCCTAATCGACCAAAGTGGGGGATCGGACGACGGGAGCACAAATCAAAAACCCTATTAACTCTTGATTTAATGAATGTGTTAAAATGTAATTTAGTATGGTGATTCAAAAGTCCTGGGGAAATACATTGCCGATTGGAAGTGATTATTATTCATTAGAATACGTCTTCCCACTGTTTTATTTTGACCAGAACTGGTTTTCAACGCAACAGCGTCATCATCAGTGGTACATCTCACCCACACAGCAAAGCGGTTAAAGGACAACTGGCTAATGCTTTAATTACTTAATTTTTTTTTTTTTGGGTGGCCGAACTCTGGTGGAGCCACGACACCCATCGCCGAATCGTCGGGGAAGTAGGGCCTTATCCCCTCCACCAACCCTCTCCCCCTCCAACTGCCCCTCTCCCCCTCCAACTGCCCCTCTCCCCCTCCAACTGCCCCTCTCCCCCCTCCCCGACCCCTCTCCCCCTCCACCTTCTCTCTCTCTCCCCTCTTCCTACTCATTTCTCCCCATCCAATGAATTGTTCTGGAGCAGCCTCTGGCTACTAGTACCTATTCTAAATAATTGTTGGTCACGTCTGAGACTTGGATCTAATTAGCATTGGAAACCAATAATTATATACGGATATGAGCCAATATGTATGCATGTATAATCTATAATAATATACCATATACCTATTCCATTCTAATATACACTAACCCATTAAGGGACACAGTATCGACAGCAAAGTATCGATACTCTGGTATCGACATTTATTTCATGATATCGATGCTTCATAAATTATATAAAGTCGCTATTGCTACCAACATAACCTAATAATTGAGTGCGCCGGTAGCTTAGTGTTATGCGTGTTTGCTTATTGAGCTTAAGATCGCGGGTTCGAAACCCTGTCAAAGCCCTCAAGTTTTTTTTTATTTAGGAGGTGAGTTGTAAGGTTTGGATTCTATAAGAATTCGAAGGTTTAGTTGAGCCCCAGAGTTCAGCTCCATACGCCCATATTGGCTTCAGTAATTGGTTGTAAATGAGTCTTTTATTACTTAATGTAAGTTTCGATCTGTTGTCTAAAAGTCATAATAAGAGTTTTAAGTCTAGTATGAGGATTCCATGTCACCTTACAATCCCGTATCCTTCGTAAAATCACAAACGCTCCATTCTACGTCTCTAATGCTATCCTTCACAATGACCTGCAGATTCCCTTTGTAAGGGATGTAATTAAATCCCGCTACAGAAAATTCCGCTCTACCCTTTCTTTTCACCCTAATCCTTTAGTCCGCAGACTTGCTACAAGAACCCTTCCTAATGTTCATGTTCGGAGACTGAGGCGGCAATGGCCTCGAGACCTACTAGTGCATTGAAGTCACTAATCATCTACAAACTTTTCATGTTACTTTATCATTTAACTATTTTTTATTTATTTTTTAATGTATATTTTAATTTCTCTCATCCGTAATAACAAGACAATGGAGTGTCATTATTGAATGATTTCTCCTTCAAATTTCAAGACATTTATTTATTATGTATCACATTTACTTATTATATATTGTATATATGTAGTTGTAAATACAAATTAAAAAAAAAAAAAAATGGCTCCCGAGCCTGCCCTACCATAGGTGAACAAAAATTTAGGGTAGGCAAAATTTAGGACTCCCATAGTAGAGTCGGGCTCATGTCCACCAGAGCGAGAAAACTCTGGTAGTAGGCGTATGACCTCTTAGTTAAAGTCTGTAAAAATATTGATACTCTATTCGCCAATAAATCATGTATTTCATTCCATCAATGCCTATAACAGTTATCAAGTATCAATCGGTTATCAAGTCGGGAATGATAACATAATAATAATTTTACTTCCCCAACTATATGAAGTACTAGCAGTAATACCCGGCGTTGCCCGGGGAACTTTGACTTTTCTCCCAATATCTCCTATAAGGCTACTCAGTTCTTCGACAGTACATTCATGATGTTATAATTTTCAATTATTCATACGGAATAAGGCTTATAGTCCTTCAACTGTAGTAACGCTAGCTTTGGAGCTAAAACTAATTTATTCAAAAAGATTTTTCATTAATCGTTGCAATGGTTTTCGAGTTACAAAGATTGCGTGAGTGGATGCTGGGATGGACCAGGGGTTGATTAAAAAAATAGACCTTAACCTTCCGGTAGATAAAACTTATCTATTCAAAAAGATTCCTCATTAATCATTGCAGTGGTTTTTGAGTTACAAAGATTGCGTGGGTGGATGCTGGGATGGACCAGATATTGAGGTACTAATTCGCCTATAACCTTCCACAGACGATGACGAACAAATTTTTAAAAAATTTAATCAAATCCATCAAGCCGTTCGTGAGTTATAGCGGTACAACGCACAGACATTTTCAGCTTTATATATATGATAGGGGAAGTTATGTAATCGGTCAACAATTCGATGTGAAGTCTGTCGAATACAGAATCTTCTAATGACGATACATATTGTTTTTCAGCCAAATCGACCAAAGAGAAAGGGGAATTAATGGGGAAGCTTAACACAACAACTCTGATAACTGCTATAAAATAAAACTCTTATAACTGCCCTTGTAATGAATGTATTGATACAAAATATCACGTGTGAATTCAAAACCCTTTAATTTCAATTCAATTCTTTATTAGCCTTTAGGAAATACATCTTTTAGGCTCAGGGTTCGGCCTGATAAATACATTATTCAGTTTAAAAAAAGTACAAATAAATGAAAATACAAAATAATAATAATAAAATACAAAGTAATAGAAGCTAACTGTTAATTAACAAATGAAAAAAAATAGTGAAAAAACTTCTAATGAAATGTTATTTTATTTAAATACTTCAATGTCCTCTAATTTTTAGCGCCCTCACTATGCATAGTATGATATTATTGAGGTTTTGGTTGTTTGCAATGTTGAAAAGGGTCTTGTGAGGTTGTGGGCTCTTTAGTGCTTCTACCAGGTACTTTTTTCTTAATTGGCTGAAGGCTGGACACTCCATGAACAAGTGGTGGATGTCGTCCAGTCGGTCTTCGTTGCAGACATTACAGCTAAAACCCTTTAAGGACGACATATATGTATCAATTTTTACAATAAAAAACCCAATAACTGTCTATGTAATGAATTTAATCACATAAAATTTTGTATGATTTAGGAGCCCTTATGTAAGTCAAATGTTGGATATTACTGCAAACGTTTGAATGGTTTTGGAGAGAGAGCGAAAAGTTTATAGATTAATTCGTTCTGGGGACGTACAATTGTAGGTGATTCACTGAAAACTTTTAATGATGGGTGTGAACAAGGCGGCTGTAAATCATAAAGGGGGTGACGAGAGGCAGAAGATTCATCAAATTTGGTCACAATTAAAGTAAGGATAATGTCTCCTTGGCGACCATTTGTCAGACGATATCAGGTCGTTAAGTCCCCTCAACACAAACTTGGTGGGAACTGATACCCTCTAGTGTACCCAACCAATTTGGTTTATTGACTATAGTGGTAAGTCCAAAGATCTACTTAGTTGGACTCCCATCAGTAGATTCCTGTAATCAGTCCGCTGTCGAGGAGCCACACTTCATCCTAATCTATCTTCTAAGCACTTTCTATAAGTTGAACAACCCCCCCCCCCCCCCACCCCCTCGCCCTCCTGGATCAGAATCTGCCCATCCGTCCCTGGCCCTCTGCCCATCCGTCCCTGGCCCTTTCTAGATACTGCAATATTGACTGACAATTCCCCAATTTCCATAAATTTCTTCAACTTTATGATCATATTATTCAGACTTCCTTTTACATCCTCACATGTACGAAGTATACTGGGATTTATATAATCAATCAGAAATTCGATGCGGAGTTTTAAACGGAATTTCGTGTCTCCCGACCTCCTGATTCCGAAAAAAAAAAAAAAAAATGTTCTGGCCATTAAAGGACTTTTTTTATACCAACCACGCTTACAGATCCAGGAACAACTCGTCTGTCCCTATCCATGATATTTTAAATTGTTAACGTTTTAGATTTATTTATTCATTTTTATTATAAAATTATTTAGTTTTATTCAAAAAAATTTTTAATTTCTTATCAGACTGCCTGATGATGAGGGAAACCTCGAAAGCCGGCTAGCTACCACTACTAATAAAAATCTGTGAGAGGTCAGACTATATTTTATTTGACAACCTCTGAAAAAATGTCAGGTACTCGTCAAAGACCCCTAACCTAGGTGAATACAAATTTAGGGTAGGCAAAATTTAGTTCAACAGAGTGACGAAAAAGCGCTCTGGTAGTAGGCGATATAACCTTGTAATTAAAGCCTGGCATGAGTGAAAAATAACTAATTTTAAGTAAAGAGAATTACTATGTGAATCACTTAAGCAGAACCTTCACATTTACAAAAATGTTTCACCATCAGTGGACCAATCTGAAACATAGTATAGAAATAGACCAGTGCAGAGAACGCGAACAAAATCTGAAATCTTTTGTATCTGCGTTGAGGTATCTGAAACATTTCTTGTATCTACAAGTCAGATGGATATAAAAGGTTCATTTCATTTTTATTAACACGAGATGATATGATTCCCACTTTATATACATGGTTTATGTACACCATTTTATGTGAACACAGTTTACATTACCAACCACATTTATACAGATCACTATCCCTCATAAGTTCATTTTATACTGGTGTGGGTATTTGAGAGTCATTTAAGGTGTAAAACATAAGAAAAAATGATGACGTCAACTTATCACTTTCATTTCCTATACCCAGTAACGCCAGTATGAGATGAATTTGAGAGGGGAAAGGCGGAGAGTGATCTGTACAAGAGTGGTTGGTATAAGAAAGCCCTCCCCCCCCCCCTCCCAATCATATCACCTTCGTCGTACATTATGTAATAGCGATTTGCCACCTTATAGATTTTTTTGATATTCTTATCCCTATAGAATCGCTAATAAGTTTCCACCGGAATTTCAAGTTTTTCGATCTCCTCATATTATAAAAATTAGAAAAAAATGTCTCTTCGAGTTTCTTTGAACTTCCGAAAGAGCAAATGTATCGTCAGTAATGGGATTATTCAAAACTCTCTAGGAACAACGTATCTCTCAATGCAGCCGAAGGAAAAGGACAAATTAGGCGGGAGGCCTAGAAAAAGCCGTTGTTATGAATGTATCGACATGAAATTTCATATGTAATTTCTAAACATTTTAAGCAGAATCGTCTGGAGAGGAGGGGATTTCAACACAAAAAACCCAATAACTGCCGATGTAATGAATGTATCGACATGAAATTTAGTATGTTTCTATTTTTTTTTTTTTTTTTTCATTTACAAATAGATATTTACAACTGTATAAAAATAAATCCAACAAGCAAAAATGGTATTAGAGAGATAATGGCAATGTCAAAATGTCAAGAGGGGAGAAATCACCCAGTTGTGACACTCCTTATTCACTGATTTACTCTCATTTGTAACTAAACACTGTCTCTGTCACTGCTGCTGCTAATGAGGTCTCTAGGCCATTGACGTTTAAGCCGTCATTGGAGAAGTATGGCAAGAAGGGAAAATAATTGTTTATACTTGGATTTAGCGACTTCGTTGACAAAATTCAGTGTGAAGATTTTTGTTGGAGACGTAACAAGGAGCATTGGCTATTTTACGAAGGATTTTGGATTGAAAGGATTTGATTTGCTGGAGATTGGAAGCCTTGGCAGAACCCCAGAGTTCAAGTCAGTATGTCCACATAGGTTTGAGTACTGGGTTGTGTATATGTCGTTTTGTTTTCAAAGTTAATTTACCATGGCCACATAAGTCAGAGGCGAACCGCGAAATGAAAGAGTACGAAGTGAGGTGCAGATAGCAGTTAAAAAGAGTCCAACCCTAGCTCAATTTTTTTTTTTTTTCCACCTTTCCTTTGAGATAAACAGGTTCCCCAGTCCAAGATAAAAACCACACTTCAAAAGAGAAAGGGCAGAAAAAAAAAAAAAAGGCAAAAGCTGGGTTTGAGGCGAATGGAGGGTAACGACAAAGGGCAAACCTGCGGGAGTTTTACCCCAGTTTGCCAACCCGATACATGGCATTGTGAGTCGAACAGGACAATGGAAAAGTGCAGGATACTCTTTTGTATATGAATACAATGGTTCATTGATCGTTACCACTCGAATTGCCGCTGCCTTTTCAACATTTCCATTCATACGTGACCAAATTTTATTTTTATTTTTTTTTATTTTAAATGTTTTTCTAATTGTCTTTTCAAAAGAATCTCTTTTGTTTTTATAAAACATATCATTTGTTTAAAAATTTAAGGATTGTCTGTCCTTAGGCCTGGGGCACACTTGCAATTTTCAGTTGAGCAAATGTACAGTCGCAGTTGCATGGTTTTGGGCACACTACTGCAACTAAAAAGTTTGGTTGCTACGTATGGGGGGCACACATGGGGATGGAATTAGTAGTTACGAGATGGACTTGAGTTGGCTGCGTTGTGTGGCCTTGAGATAAGAAGGAAAAAAATGCAAAAGGCGTTTTTGGCTGCATCCGTTGACAACACACCGTAGCGAGAAGGCAATTCCATAAATTGTATGCAGATTTAAGAAGTTACCCAGTGAAATTTTTTAAATACTCACCAAGGAGTTTGAAAACATTTGACTAGTTTCTTGAGCTCATTCGTCCTGGTATTACTCGAAGGGACACGAGATGTGAGAGTTTCTCCCATTCGACAACGACTTGTTCGCGAATTTCTGTCCAGTATTTCTGTATTGACTCCCTGTTACTATGTTCGGGTAAACTTTTGTTATTAATTGCTAGCCTTTCCCGAATTAATTCAATGAATTTTTCTATACAAGAAATGTCATCTTCTGGAATAAAATGTAAATGTATTTCCGTGGAATAGATTATAATGTAATATACAAATTGCGCAACTAGATGCAACTAAAAAGTTTGAGCCAAACCACAAACTGTGTAGTTGCTGCAACTGGTTAATCAGTTGTAGTTGCATGTGTGCGCAAGCATAGCACTTCATATGACACAAATATGCAATCAAACAGATGCTTAACTGAAAATTGCAAGTGTGCCCCAGATCTTACTAAATTTCGTTAGTCAGTTAGTTATTATGACTTATGCCCGGGCTTTAATTAGGATTTTACAATTCTACCTACCCTAAATTCTTATTCATCTAGGGTAGGGGTAGGGATGGGCGATAGTCCTTAAAACGAGCACATAATCTCTCAATTTTCCGTAATATCGGCTGAAGAGTAGGAGACTCAATTCAAAAACCCTAATGAATTTATCGACATAAAATTTAGTATGCGGATTTATGAGCCCCTTTCGTAACTCAACTGTTGAATATTAGCGCATACGGTCGACTGGTTTCGGAGGTGGAGCGAAAAGTTAATAGATTAATTCGTCCTGGGGAAGTACATTCCGTGTGATACACCGAAGACATTTTTCATTTGAAATTGATTTGGATTTGGAGGGAGTCTGGGCGTAGTAAACTTGAAATGCAATAACACACAAATACATAAATCAGATGTGTTCCGAGGAAGGGACCGGAAATTGGCAACGGTTTCCGTCCTTCCTAAATTTAATTTCTTTTTTTTTTTTTTTCTCACACGATTGAATCAATTTCATTTTGAGACTTCTTGACAAGGTTATGACTGGAATCTGTTTCCTTCCCTTCACAAAGTGGCCTCTTACTTTTACTAAAGTGCACTTTGCTCTTTCTCAAGGTAGTTAGCAGTGGATATGACCTCGTAGTTGAAGCCCGGGCATGAGCCACACAAACAAACGTTATGAACTACAAGGTAGTTAGCAGTGGATATGACCTCGTAGTTGAAGCCCGGGCATGAGCCACACAAACAAACGTTATGAACTACAAGGTAGTTAGCAGTCGATATGACCTCGTAGTTGAAGCCCGGGCATGAGCCACACAAACAAACGTTATGAACTACAAGGCAGTTAGCAGTGGATATGACCTCGTAGTTGAAGCCCGGGCATGAGCCACACAAACAAACGTTATGAACTACAAGTTAGTATCGTCTGCTATAAGAGCGCACTTTTGTCACTCTGGTGGATAGCAGATCGGCTCTACAATGTGAGACCTAAATTGTGTCTAACAAGGTCTGACATCGTATAGGCTGGGACCATCGCTTGAAGTCCGAAGGACGGTGTGCTCCAGGTTTTTTTTACCGAGGCAAGAATGCTGCCTTTAGCTATCGGTAGCCTCATAAGAGAGTCTACTTGTGACCTAACGAATCCACACTAGTAACTCTTTATTCATTATTGTCCAACTGAACACGCTTAATGAATTAATTATTAATTAATAATTTATATAATATTATTTATTTATTTATTTTTATTGTTTATTATTTTTTTATTATTTATATTATTATTTTTTTATGTAGGTACCTATATATTTATTATATACATATATTAATTTTTTTTTAACCTAATTTTTATATGCTTATTCTTGATCTTCTTCTTCTTCTTATTATTATTATTATATATATATATATATATATATATATATATATATATATATATATTTTCTATTTCTTATTATTATCGTTGTAATTATTTTTTTATTGTATACAAAGTTATTATTTTGTACATATTCTTCATGACTTCACGGAGACATTTTTATTATTATTTTATTTTTTATTTATTTTTTATTATTATTTATTTTATTTTATTTTTTCCTCTTATATTGAATTATCATTGTACACAAATTTTTCCATTACCTATTGTCAACCAATTTACTTATGGTCTGTGACGATTGTAAATATCTATAATAAATATCTACAATAAAACGAGGGCGCCGGTAGCTCAGTGGTATGCGTGCTTGACTTCTGAGCTCAAGGTGGTGGGTTCGTAACCCGACCGAGGCCCTTAGTTTATTTTATCTGGAGGTAAAATAAACTTAAGCACGCCGTCCTTCGGATGGGACGTTAAGCGATGGTCCCGAGCCTGTACGATGTCAGGTACTCGTTAAAGACCCCTGCCCTAGGTGAATAAAAATTTAGGGTAGGCAAAATTTAGGACTCCCACAGTAGAGTCGGGCTCATGTCCACCAGAGTGAAGAAAGAGCGCTCTGGTAGTAGGCGATATGACCTAGTTAAAGCCGGGGCATGAATCATAAAACCTAACCTAACCTAACCTCTATAATAAAATATTTCAATAATTAATGACGCTGCTAGTTCAAAAGTAAATTTGTCAAACTCAAAATGTGAAGAATAAGACAAGCCGGTATAAGACAGAACATTACGTACACATTAAAGTGTCCATTCACTGCCGTATATGAGAAGACTGAATCAAATAAATAAAACCGACTTGTTTTAGTTATACGAATA
Source organism: Aradus depressus (assembly GCA_963662175.1). Taxonomy (NCBI): domain Eukaryota; kingdom Metazoa; phylum Arthropoda; class Insecta; order Hemiptera; family Aradidae; genus Aradus; species Aradus depressus. Next base: position 4,873,537 of record OY759226.1, on the reverse strand, counting down.
TAGAATGATTGGTTTTTGCATGTTGAGAGAGTGAGTGAACCTAGCTATCCCCACCCCTTGGAGATATGCCAGTTGTCCTTTAACTGCTGTGCTGTGTGGGTGGGGTAAGTTATTTTTATAAGTTTTTATCTTCTTACTCTGTACCCTGATGCTTTAAGAGTTATTTATACTTTTTATTATTTGTATATTTTGTTATTCTATGATAGATGAACCACTGACGATGAAGCTGTTGCGTCGAAAACCGGTTCTGGTCTAAAATAAACAGTGGGAAGACAACATCTTTTATTTCTATGAGAAATCTCGTCCCACAACATCTTACTATCACGTATGAATCTAATAAACACTTAGAGGTCTGGAATCGTGGTTCCGTGTCTAGAACCAGGGTTAGAGGTATATAACTTAGTTGATGAATTTGTGCTGGGAGAATACATTTCCCGTGTTTCACCGCCCCCCCCCCCCCCTCCCCCGATCTTCAAGATCATCAATAGCTCGTGATTACGCCCCTGCCTCCTCTCTCCACTCAAAAGAAAAAAATTTCTCCCCAAAAAGAAATCCTATATTTGTGGTCACAGGGAATAAATTGATGTCTAAATTCTTAACTTTTCAGGGCAGCACTTTTTTACTTTTGCATTAATCGTGTAAATCCAGTTTTTGGAATAAATAAATTATTTTTGCATCATTATTAATCATATATCTTCTAAATCTATAGGAGTGAATGAAAATGAATATTGTTAATCCTTTCTTGGATTTTCCCTTAGTTACCTAATCATTCCCCATCACTTACCTAGTTATTAACCATACTTTTTGAAATACTCGTGAATGATGCCTCTCTAAAGTTGATTTAACCGAAAACGCCCTCTTCACTTGGAATAGTCTGCCGTAGTGAATAAATGGTTAAATGCAGTTATCTCGTGAATAATTCCTCAAAGATGTATATAAAGTTGATTTAACCGAGATCATACACAATTTTACGAGATACCAAGAAACCTACATCTTTATAATTCCGAAAGTATTAGAGTCCTGAGCTCCCAACTTCTTCACAGTGCGCAGATGGCTTGGGTGATGATCACAGTACACTTAACTCATTTTGGCCATTTTACGACTTAACAACTTATTCCCTGTGACCATAGATATATACCCCTGAGAAATTCGACGCTGTTTTCATCTGAATTTTATAATACCTGTTTGAGTGTCTGCATGTGTATATCTGAGCACAGGATAGATGATAATGAATCGATACGAAATTATACATGTTTATCCAGAATCATATAAAGTCAATCCCTTTTGATTTTCAGTCAAATCGGTCATATGAAAGGGGGGATTAAAGGATGGACACATAAACTTTAATAAATGCCGATGTAATGAGTATATCGTCACAAACTTTAGTATGAGGATTCAGAGGGAGGGCGAAACGTAGTTGGTGAGTTCGTGCTGCGCCAGCCAGCCGCACCTCGAGTTTGTAGTTATGTCACAGTTTGCTACTCCCACCTGAAAAGGAAATCCTATATATATATATATACCGCTGTGAAATTGAGCTTGATTTGAGCAAGGAGTCATATGGGTTTGACCTCTTTACCTCCGAGTTGAGCTCGGCGGTGATTGCTACAATTCCCCGACCCTTTACAGGAGTCACAAAATGACAGGGGTCCACCCTATTGTCCCCCAACTCCAGGCCCTTTCTTTACGACCATCGGAAGAGGGCAAATCCAATTCGTACTAAAGGTTTCTTAGACCTTGGAAATGGAATCGGCATCCTATAATACCTTAATACCTTTAGATCCAGTTCAACTGTTAGACGCTCGATAACGTAAAAAGAAAAAAAAAATTTAGCACTAGTTCATGAGTTAGTGAATAGTTTCATTTTTTGTTCCACATGTCCGGGCATCAAATTCGAGGTAATACCACCTGACACCAGAGAGCTCTTTCTTCGCTCTGGTGGACATGAGCCCGACTCTACTCTAGGAGTCTTAAAGTTAGGCAACGTAGGTCTTTAACGAGTAACTGACATCGTACAGGTTCGGGATCATCGATTAACTTCCCATCTGAAGGACGGCATGCTCAAATGTTTTCACCTCCCAGACAAAAAAAAAACTTTATTGAAATATAAATGCTGTGTAAAATGTAAAAAAAAAAAGTCTGTCTGTTTGTCTTTGAACATGATAACTTCCAATAGAATGAATTTATCAATACGAAATTTTATTTTTTATTTAGAACCTTCTAAACACGTCATCTAATGGTGTTCAAGGGCTTTGGTCGCATGGTCTCACCATGGTTTGCGGGTTCGAATCCCGTCCGGGAGTGAGTTTTATTTCGTAGATAGAACTCCCTCCCGGGGCCATGGATGTCTTAAATAATTATATATAACACATTGATATGGCTAATATGCACCGTACATAAAGCCAAACAAAAAAAAAAAAAAATGGTGTTCAGTCAAATCGGCCAAAGGGAAGGGGGATTAAAGGGGAGGATTTTCACAAAAACTCGAATTATTGCCGTTGTGATGAATATATTGATACGAAATTTTATATGTGACATTACACCGTTCGAAGAGACATGGATAATATGCATTTAATGTCATAGCCTTTCTATTCCGTACACATCTAAATTCTATTCCGTACACATCTAAATTACCCAACTATTTAATTTCTTACAATTCACAAATTTTGTAAATTGTAAGAAATGAAATAGTTGGGTAATTTGGAAGCTATTATTGGATAGAATTTCGGAAATATCCACCGCAAGGTTGCAATTTTCACTATGGGGACTATATGCCATGCACTCAGTCAGAATGTGTCTGACAGACAGTCCGACCCCGCAGCACTGACACAGAGGAGGGGGTTCCCGAGCCATCAGATATCCATGGGTAGGGTTCAATACCACAATGTATCGATACTTTTACTCGCGAGTAGTATCGATTAAAACTTTCTATACTACTCATGTATCGAATAAAAGGTATCGATATCTACATGTATCGATTGAATCGAGTAGTTCGTTAAAATTAATTTAACAAATCTATAAATCTATATAGATTTGAGTAAAAATCGTATCGATCGAATCGAGTACTTCGTTATAATTAATTTTATACCATGAATAATATATATAATAATAAAAAAACAATAAAATTTTAAAGGTATGAATGAGATATTGTAGTGGGCATATAAAACAAATAAATCTAATCGAATCAGATGAAATTATATTATTAAAAACTTACTGAAAATAATAAAAAGTTTTATGAAATAAACATACCATTTATATTTACTAAGGATATAAAACTATTGGAGACTATTCGTATTCCCACAATATTTCACTGTTTTAAAACACTTATTGCAAGTCGTTGAGATCGAATCGTTCTCTGTAATAAATCTACACTTTCGCCTTAGGACGATGCATTACATATTGGAATGTAAAAATAAAATAAAATGCTGAAATCGTAATCACGTTCGCGGTTCTGTTCAAAATCAAACAAACGTATACCTTCATAAACGATAAACCATTCTGTTAAGTCGCGAGTTGAGTGTGGGTGAGTTCGGGAACACGCCGAGACAATCGATTTGTTGTTGATGAACTACTTAAGTGAGTAAGCAGTTGGGCACCACGCGGGGTGGACTGAGTTCGTTGTTACCACGCGGGTATAAAGTGAGTCGTCTCTTAACAACGAGAGGGACCAGTTGGTCACCACGCGGGGTGGACTAAGAGTCTGGGTCGAGCCAGCACGCGGTGTGCGGAATGGATTCGTCCTTATTACCACGCGGGTATAAGGTGAGTCGTTAGTTACCATGCGGAAGTGAGTTGTTTATTACCACGCGGGTATAAAGTGAGTCGTCTGTTACCAAGCAC